>OY720679.1:139849575-140342797 GCA_963170755.1 Amphimallon solstitiale
TACAGGTGCAGACGATAGGACCCGCAAGAAACCGCGCAACTTCACTTCCTGGGCGCTAGCTACTAGGTTTAATATATGTAACAAATGCAGATATTATTAATGGCGTGCACATGCGGCTGTGTACTGGAGCAATGTGTAAAATCTAATAGATAAAGCATAGTTGTCTGCCTGGGCAGGGAGAAGTGCAGCGCCATGGTCAGCACAAGAAAACGACTTCCGCGTCTGCGATACATCTTTTAATATGCGTTTGCTGTGGCTTGGTAATTGCACTCGTGCTAATAATAAAAGTTCAAAATACGTATTATAACCACTGATCACGTTCGTGATGGTTTTTAAAAATGTTAAATGTTTCATTTTGATGACTGGCAGTGGATGGTGATTCTGTGCTTTTTTCTCTCTTAACTTAACACTGTAATAGTAGTAGTAATGTTAAAGCAATAAACAAGGACCCTAACGACTTCATTAACGATTGTGGCGATATAATACATGTTCATATATGTATATATACTACTGTTATTACCGTACGGATAAGGAGTGCTCATTAAAAGATAAGGATAGGCAAATTATTAGCGCAGTATAGGAAATAAGATCGCTTATTAGACGTGGGTGTGATTTTGAAAGGGCTTTTCCTTTTGCTTAAAAACAAATAATTTATTGTATTAGTAATGTGAGCCCTGAGATTTTCAGAGCGATAAACAAGTAGAGGCTTGAGCTTAAAATCTCCGGATGCGTTACCTCCAAGCAATAAGGTTCGTTTATCCCTTGCTGCTTTATGACCGGGTGCATTTTCTTCTTCTTTCGAGATATAGGTGCTCCATCCTCAATAATTTTTCGTAACTTTATAGGAAATTCATTTGCCACAGTTACATCAGCACTGGCTGTTCCCCTTATATATTTGTCCTATTTCTTAAGCGACTAAACCAACCTTTGCTTGCTGTAAATTCTTCGCGACAACTAAATTGTTGAAAATGCTTCGGACTTTTTCCTGCACTAACGCTAGGCTAATAGGAATGCTGCGCCTATTTTGATATTCTAACCAAATCACTAATAATTTTTCCATTTTTATAATAATCCACTACGCTGTTTAGTAATAATTGATGCTTTCATCGGAGCACTTCCTTTAACATGTTCCATTATTCGAATTTTGTCCTTTATAATTGTTCCGATAGTCTACCGACTAAACCCCAAAGCCTTTCCAATGGATGACGGTGTCTGGCCTTTCTCTGCACATTTACCAATTTCAACCCTTGTGTCCATTATAATCAGGTTTTTTTGCTACTTGCCCACCTGGACTTACCATTAACTTTCCTTTTGAAAGCATGGTTGTGAAGATAAACACAGACTCGGGGACTGCCTGTGTTTGATCCAGAAGTTTGAAAATAATCACAATAAAATTAAAAGAAGCGACTACGTATAGTACATCTATAGTTCTATCTGCGCCTTGTCTGTACGTAGTCTGATGTACGAGTATGTAATGATTTCATTACACTCAGGTACTTGAGTATTTTCTGCTGTCATTCATTAATGTCGTATAACCTGTAACATCTATCTCATATTCTGATTTATGAAATGTGACTTTTAACGACCATAACATTTGGCGCCCATACGTGGGGCGCACTTTGACAATTGGCAAACTAAATCGTGAGGTGTTTTACACACCTATATACATACTACTATAACTGTTTGTACCTTCATACCATGTGTTGAGGTGGATAGGGGAACGGTTACACAATTAAGAGGCCGCTGTACGATCATAAATTACTTTTCGGAATTGCGTCTAACGGACGCGTTTAGGTTCTGATGGAATTTCTGAAGAGAAAAGTACTTGCCATTTATCCCCCATATCTTATTTCTTTACATATTACATACGGCAGAAGGCGCAACCGTACACTTGAAAAATGCACATTTTCCTAGCGCCAAAATAATAGTGTATACATAATATTTTCCATTGATATACTCGTATATCCTTATTGTTCACTTATAAATCTCTATAATCTGCACGGAGCAACTTTGTTTTTATTTAGAAGGTGGTAAAAAGTGACTCAGATGGTGCAGATTCATTATGCTGATTACCATTCCAGTTTAATATTTAATTGTAACTAAAAGAATGTGAATATAAAAAAAATCCGCCTGAACTGTACTTAACAACGTTTTTTTTTAAATTGAACCTCTACAAAATATATTAATTTTGTAGAGGTTCGTTTAATAAAGAGATATTTTGGCGCGCAGTTACATTTAAATAAATACGACGTTTAATATATTTTTTCTTCTCCCATTTTCAAAATGACGTTTATATTAATCTTCTAAATACAATATGACATGCTGTGACTTCGTGCGCTTTAGTTATGGGGTGAGCTTAGCAACTGGTTCTTTAGTAACTGACTCAAGTGAGCTTTTCCCTTTTTAATTACAAAAGCCGTTGAAACCGAATTAGGTTGGTTGATCTGCCAAAATAACCCCACGTGGCGCGACAACATGCACGTAATTTTGTATTATTTTGATTATTTGCTGGCGTAGAAAAAGTATAGTATGAAACTCGTTTTACTAAACACTCGCTCCTTTACGCTTCGCTCGTGATTAATAAAACTCGCCACTAAAATGAAATCTATAAATCTTGATACATAATATACTATTGAAAATACGGTTCTTTGTAAATCTTACTTGTTAATTTTCTTATTGTATCTTAGTTTAGTACCCCACCACCCCGAACTTCCGCTTCTAGAACGAACCATTCAGTAGTTTCTGAACTCTGTCTGTGTGCAATTTCTGTTATGTTTTTGATTTTATGTTAAAGAAACAATAATAACTATTTGATTTTATAATGTAACAAAAGGAAAACAATCCAAAAATCATTTCTAATTGATACGGAATAAGACGTGCAGCTATTCAATCGTCGCATTAGAATCCGATCCTGAGTTTTATCTGAATCTTGTCTGTGGCGAGTTTAATTTATGTAATGGTATTATGATATTATTACACCCAGGTACTTGAAGATTTCTGCTGTCTTTCAAGATGACCGTATAAGCAATAACATCCATTTGATATTCTTATTTATGAGCTGTCATTAATCTCGATACCTCATTTCAAATAAATACATTACCCGATCGACTGGAAACTAAAAATCAGACCTGGAAAGTATCTTTTAACGATCTCTTCCTACATTCTAATTTATTATCAACGGCGTATTATATGCAAATTCAAATTGTAAATCTAAAAGATACTATCCTATGTTTACTAGAGTTATTGCGGTTTATTCAATAGATGTTACTGGTGAATTAATTACGCCCAGTTTTGCATGACAAATCGTCTTGGAATTGTAAGAAATGATGAGGTATGTTGGAAAATTAAGAACAGCAATGAGAAGTTTTTCATTTAGCTATTTATTTTACGAACTATTTATTAGATTTCATAACTTATGACAGTAATTTCAACTCTATGTATAAGGTAGTAAGGTACACTGACATCTGTTCACATTTTATTTTTTTAACTTCTGATAAATCACGACTAGATAACGAAATTTCGAAACAAATAATACACATGAGTGTTGCTTTTTGCGTAATATTTATATAAACATATTTCGCGCGTTATCAAAAAAAAATTATTAATCAAACAATGTAAAATGTTAACCGACGATGGTCAAACATTGACACCCCCATCTAACGTTGTACAGTGTCAATTTTAGGTGCATTTAGGGTAAGATGACAAAAAAAAATTACAAAATTTGTAAGAAATACAAAAAAAAAAAATCTGTATGCAAACGCACTTTTACACGTTTAATAAACAATTAGAGGTATTTTGGTCTCAGAAGATAAGAAATTAAAATTAAATTTATTAGAAAACCTAGAAATAAATAAATTAAACAAATTAAACCTTATTTTAAATGACCAACTAGAAGTGAATAATTCACCGTTGTTAAATGTAAATATTTAAAATCAACTTAATAATTCTTATAGTTATATATATATATATTTATAAATTGTTTAATTTTATAATAACAGTAAACAATCAGTTTTCAAAAATTTTTAATATTATTAATCATATTGTTATGTATATATATATTAAATATTACATTAAAGATATAAGTTACTCCCGCTCTTAACCTCATGTCACAAACTCCCCCCTCTTCATTTAGGAAAAGACATAAATAAGAACGTCTACAAATATTTTGTATTATAATATTCATCACCTGATGAAGCCCTAGTAGGGTGAAACAATTGTTGTGAATTAAATAAAACTGTTTTGAACTCAATTTGAACTTATTTCTATTTTTACTTGTAAATTATGGAGTTTCAACACGTATCTCCGTCTTCAATCAATTATTTAAAACTGTGCATTGTAGACACGCACTCTATATAAAACTTTCATTGGAAGAAGTAAATGTTTGTTATAAAAATGTTGCTAATTAGATTTACCACTGACAAGCAGGAAGAACCTACATAATGTGATTATTGCAATATACAAAAAATGAGATGTGACTATCACACGACTTTCTTATACGTATGAGCGTTTCAAACTATACAATTTTAAGAAATTTTTACACAAAAATTATTCAAAATCCTATTCTAAGTACTTCTATTCTCTTAGTAAATCGCTATAGACTACATCCTTTGCAAGATATTCGAAAAAAAAGTGCTACTCCCTGAGAGTAAAAGTGTTACTTCCGGTCCGAATTTTGAAATTTCATTTATACAAAAAATATTGCAAATCTAACACTAAATACTTTTGTACTCTTAATAAATACATATATATAGAATACATAATTTACGACATATTTGCAAAAAATCGCTATTCGATAAGAGTAAAAGTGGTACTTCCGGTCTGAATTTTGAAATTTTTTTATAGAAAAGATATTGAAAATTATGTTTTAAATACTTTTATACTCGTCAAGTACCTGTCTAAAAAGCATGACTTGCGAAAGGTCTGCAAAAAACTGATTTTCGATAGGAATAAAAGACCTACTTCCGGTAGGAATTTCGAAAAACGTTTTAAATAAAATTGTCCTCAATTTTAATTTTAAGTTCATATGAATTCTTTATAAATTTGTTTAAACTTAGTAGTTGACGAAATATTGGCAAAATTCGATTTTTTCACTGAAGTAAACTACTACTTCCGGTCTGTCGATTTTACTGAAAATCTAATCAGATCTCAAGAGGAAGATTATACCTGAAAATACAAAATATTAAATTGATACCTATAGCGGTTTGACCGTTATCGTGGTCACACACACAGAGACAGCCAGACACACTGACACACACACACAGAGACATTTTTTAAAAACCACTTTTTCGGTATCAGGGGACTTCATAACGTGGACATCCGCAAAAATCGCGAGGTCGAATAAGCAAATATATATATAAATATACAGGGTGCCCCACCGAAAACGAAACCGATTGAATATCTCGGAGGAGAAAACTTTTTTGAAAAAACGCAAAAACAGATCGATTTTTGATCCAGGGGGCCTTCCATCATATCTTCAACTGTGATACGTCATTCCCCTCCCCTCCATCACTCTAACCATTACAATTTAAATAGGGAAAGTAGTATATACGATACATCATTGAAAGGGTAATTGTACGTATAATTCAGCAAAGTGATTGTTGGTTGCGCTATTTTTGATTTTAGCGCCCTCTAGCGGGAAAAATAACGGTTACGTATTCCACAATGTGACACATCATTGCAAAGCTAATTTTATTAGCAACTAAATACGTAATATTTTTGACATTTATTTGTCATCATTCTCAAGTACAGACAGACTGTCAGCGTCTTTTGTAAACTAATAAGTTCATAGTTTCTAATATTAGAGCTCTGCAAGGTTTTTCGATTATTTAAATTTTTTTCAATTGTGGATTAAATTGCTAATAAAATTACGAGGGGGAAACCACTACTGGATATTTTTGTACAGACCTGTGGAAATGCTTGGAAATATTAAAAGAGAGTTTATATTTTATGGGCCAGTCAAGTTAAGAGGATCTCATCCCTATTACTTAAGTAGGGTCGAAAAAGTCACAATTACACAAAAATATAAATACATCAAAGAAAATTAAGGATTTCATATAGCCTTCCGCTGTAGCTAGAAGACGCTAATTATGTTTTGGTTTGTTATATATAAGTATATTTAACTTTAGAATATATACTATGATTTCGAGGAGTACCTGTTATTTTTTTTATTTTGAAATGTATTTTTATGTTTATTATACCTTACTATATATGTTTATACACCTTTGTGTTTTATTTTGGATATGTCGTACACCATCAGTGGTAGTGGTTTCCCCCTCGTAAAATTAGCTTTGAAATGATGTGTCAAATTGTGAAATACGTAACCGTTTTTTTCCCGCTAGAGGGTGCTAAAATCAAAAATATCGCAACCAACAATCACATTGCTGAATTCTCCGTACAATTACCTTTTCAATGATGTATCGTATTTAGTACTTTCCCTATTTAAATTGTAATGGTTAGAGTGATGGAGGGGAGGGGAATGACGTATCACAGTTGAAGATATGATGGAAGGGTGTCCCCCTTGGATCAAAAATCGACCTGTTTTTGCGTTTCTTCAAAAAAGTTTTCTCCTTCGAGATATTCAATCTATTTCGTTTTCGGTGGGGCACCCTGTTATATATATTTGCTTATTAATTTGATTAACAATAGTTTAGTTAGCTGGTAAAATCGAAGTTATATACAGATATTCTCTCTGTAATAATTTTAACCCATCATCTTCATCTTCAGTTTATCATTATTTTCTGCACATAGAAAATGTTGTAACTGCCTCAATCTACCTACAGTAATAAAAAAATTTATAAGATGTTAATGGGAATATTTCAGATATGTGTTTATTTAAGCTATTTATGGTATTGCTATATTTTTTCATTGGAAAAAACTTATCAAACCGTTATCAGCTATTTGACTATTCAAGGGTCTCGTTTTTTTAAAATAAAAATTTAAATAAACACACCGAAAAAGAATATACTATATACAACTATCGATTATTATTTTTTGACCTGACATCTTATATGCACCTGCGTGTTTATATTAACAGTTAGTTTAACAGATCCGGCTTAATTAGACAAGCAGAACACTTAGTTCGGCTTGCAAAGAAAGTGATATATTCAGTTATAGGCGCCTGGGTCAGTTCTACTACAGCCGGTCTTGATACACATACAGATTACCCAAGCGCATGAAATGTGTGATTATCACTGACCACGGGAACTTAATATACGTTGGAACGCGGCAAAAACTCGCAAGAAATACCTAGCGATGTGGGAATAACCAGACTGAAGTTGACAGATGAGACCGGCACCGTTTTTTGATTTATCTCTTCCACGAGAGCTGTATCATGCGGAAAGGATCTGTTTTACCGACTGCACACGTCATCTGCTCCTCAGTATCCACGTATATCTGAGCGTTTTAATCGGCGGCGGGCGATCGATGCGGTGCATTTTTACAGACATGACTGTTTGCACCGCGGAAACGCTAGCCAAGTAATAATAAGACCTGAGAAACTTATGCGGACGGAGTAATTACAAATAATTATTTTAAACAAGTGCTTGCTGGTATATGTAGACAGAGTTGAGGAATAGTAATTTGTTTGCAAGCGTATCATTGGAGTTGAAGTAAAAATGCAACATTTGACCTTTCTCGATCGGATGAAATATATCAGTTATAACTTTCCAGTATTATTATATATTATCTAATGTTGTCTTTAACAATCTGGGGAGTGGTTCGAAAAGGTTTCACATTAATAAATACATATATTAGTTTCGAATCGACGAGTCATAATCAAAAAAATTCTTTAAGGCTTGTATTTAATGTTGTGATTTATTCATTGTTGATAGACTTCAGAAGAAAATACAGAATAGATATAGCAATGTAAAAATCAGATTTGCTTCAAGCAATGTTCAAAACATTAATAAACATATTTTCACGGCAATTGGTGACTTTACCCAAATTCCTATTTTCATTTGAAAAAATTCAAAATATGGGCAAAATTGAAAGTTCTGCATAATAACCTTAATAGTATACAAAAAAGAAGTTTTCGACCAGTACATTACGAATATTTAATTTCAGAGACATCACACTTGTATATTTTAAGAGTTAGAGCAATTATTAGAATTCGTATGTGATTTTTTCAATGTTGACAGACTCCAGAAAGAAATGCACTGTAAATATACCACTTTCAAAATTAGATTTGTTTCCAGCATCATTTAGAACATGAAAACACACTCTTCCACTATAATTAGTAACATAATCAAAATTCTTATTTTTACTGAGCATACCACTTTGGAAAAATTGCAAATATGAGCATAATTGTAAGTTCTGCTGAAACATCTTAATAATATACAAAAGAGGAGCTTTGAACCAGTAGGTTATGAACATGTACTTTTTAAAAACCTCGCAAGTGTATACTTAAAGATTTTAAGCAATTGTGGAAGTTGGTGGTAGTTTCTTCAATGTTGATAGACTCCAGAAGAAAGTACAGAAAGACATACTAATTTAGAACCGATTTGTTTCAAGCATTATTCAAAACATTAGTAAACATATTTTCACGGCAATTGGTGGCTTCACGCAAATTCCTATTTTCATTTGGAAAAATTCAAAATATGAGCAAAATTCTGCAAGTTCTGCATAATAAACTTAATAGTATACAAAACAGAAGTTTTCGACCAGTACATTACGAATATGTAATTTCAGAGACATCACACTTGTATATTTTAAGATTTTGAGCAATTGTTAGAATTAGGATCTGATTTTCTCAATGTTGACAGACTACAGAAAAAATGCAATGCACTTTCAAAGTTAGATTTGTTTCTAGCATCATTTAGAACATGAATACACACCCTTCCACTACAGTTGGTAGCTTAATCGAAATTGCTAAAAATTTCAAAATTTGGCAAAATTGATCAAAGTTCCCATAAGTAATAATATCATACTTGACAGATTGTTATAAGAAGCAGTTATTAATGTTTTTGGGTGGATCAATTACATACATTCCAAATAATATCGGGCCTAAGATTAAACCTTGTGGAACTCTCCTGCAAATATGTCTGGTATAAAAGAAAATTTCTTGTTAAAACAATTTCTGATCTCAATATCAGATGCGGATTTTTCTGGACGTAGGTTTGTATTTAGAACCGTTTTCCTACCAACTCCTTAATGTCTCTCATTAATAACTCATGTACTGTATAGCTTACAAATTGGTTATAATTTCGTTTTAGTTGAATATTTCTAACCATTTTTGCACGATCCTGTGAAACAGAAGCTTACTTGAGTCCAATGATATATTCAAATTTATCGGATCGCCCTTCCCGTTAGGCGCTTTGCCCTCGCCACGCCACTTTTGCTTACGTTGCGTGTCGTATTATTGCCGCGTAGTAGGTAATAAGGATAATTACGATACTTATTGGATATTTACTAATTCTCTCGTAACCACCGCCTTAGATACTATTAAAGTACAAAATTTCAAAGTTCTAGTTTAATGGAAATTATCCCAGATTAATTATGATATATGTCAATCAATGAATACATACATACTTTCGCATTGCTGTATCATAATATTTTGATCCCCATATCTTGGAAACTTTTTCACGTAGATAAATGAAATTTGGTAATCTTATAACCTGAGTTAAGTTCAGATTGTCAAAAAAATTGCGAGTTTGCTGCGAGAACTTAGCTCGGCACACTCCATAGGCTTAAAGTGCTTAATTCTATATATTTTTCTAATTGATCCATGTCGCGCAACATGTATGCATAATCAACCACTTCATAATTATATGCCTACATCGTATTACCACTTTATAACATTCTTAACATGTTCTTATTTACTAACTAGCTTCTTATGTAAAGAACAACCACTTAATATATGTATGTATTACATATTTGTACATACTTTCGCATTGCTGTATATGTAATGGAAAAAATTCCACGTCTTTTTTTCAGACATTAATACATACGTTTTTTTTACTTTTTCCTCAACATCTGTCGTTTACCAGTTCAATTAACTGCACCCGATTCATTACGGCAATTTCAATTCTCTTTTTTTCAATTTTTTTCCGTATACTTTCGTTGCCGTCATAACGTGTAAACTCCATAAACATGTCAATACCAGTTTCATTTTGCTAACAGGCCAGTTCACTGCTCTAGTTGAGCGAACACGTACGCTCACGCCAGTCTGCAATGTTTTTTGTTTCCTTTTTTTTGTGTACCACTGATACACGTACGTTCAGTTTTTCAGATATGGCAACCCGCGAATACGGGGCCAGTGAATTTTGATTAATTCCCTAACAAAACCCGTGGAAAAAAACAATGAAAATAAACACGAACAACACCGGACAATGTTTAGATGCAATAAAAACAGACGGAGAGCGTATATTAAAAAAAAATAAACAAATAAATGGGAATTAATACTTTGTGTGTGGCCGATGGAAATTTTTATGGAATTAAAAAATAATAAATAGCTCATGCAAGTATGAGAAGGTGAAAAATGATGGGAGTATATCAAAATATAAAAAGTGGCTAGTGGCGTATAAATTTTATAAAAATAAAACGGAATATGATCAAAAATCAAACCTTAGTACAATATGTGCTTAAATATCAGTTATTGCAGAACATGTTTTGCACATTGATTTCGTCCTCTTGCAAATAAAATTCGTCCTTTCTTTGATCAAATGTTTTCAAGACTTTTGTTATTATTCATTTTGGGAAATTAATGAAAAAGCGTAGGAAATATATAAATGGGAGTATTTATTTATTTAGTTTTACTAAATTTTAAGTTACTTTAAATTTCTTTTTGGGAAATTAATTAAAAAGCGTAGGAAATATATAAATATTTATTTATTTAGTTTTACTAAATTTTAAGTTACTTTAAATTTCTTTTTCTCAGTGTTGAAAATTGTTAACAAGAATGCGAATACAGGTATTGTCTTCCTGTTAAAAGTAAAATTTATTCGAGTTCGTTCCTTCACAAATCAAATTTTTCAGATTGGATATTTATCCTATTGCAAATAAAATCTACTCTCTATGAAGTACGTCCTTTGCGCTAAGTTGGTGCAAAATCAAATTTGTTCTTGTGCAAACAAATGCCGTCTTTTTACAAATCAATTTCTTATTTTTCAAGTCAATTAGTACTTTTGCAAATCAAATTACACCTTTCAATATCTTCCCATGACAGATCACATTCGACCTATTCCAGATAAATTTTTGCAAATAAAATTTGTACTTTTCCAAATTAAAATCGTCTTTTTGCAAATCAAGTTAATCATTTTGAAAATTAAGTTTGGCTTTTCGCAATCAACTTCATCCAATCTTAACTCTAATCAAGTCTTTCATTTTGCAAGTCAAATATACATATTGCTGTGGTATTTTTCTGTATTTTTTAAAATATAATAAAAAAATAAAAAAATAATGAAAAGCTGGATATAACCAGTTTCGGATATCCAAAAATTTATATATGTAAAAACAAATATAGAACTAGATATAAGTGGATATTACTGAATATAAGTGAATATAACCAGATACAAGTGAATATGGATAACATTTAATAATATAAAAAAATTAAATAAATAAATAAAAACAAAAGTAAATTTCAGCACAATTTATTTTAGATAAATAAATGTATACGTATACATACTTGGTATACTAGTTACAATTTAACGTCTCAACAAATATAGACGCGTAAATAATACATTGATTAATATATATCATGTTTAAAGAACAAGATAAAGGCAATAAATATTTTAACTGATGGATATGCAACACTATATACACCCATGAAATATCGATGAAATGTGGGTTGCATATTCAAGGAATGAACGAAGGTATTATGCAATGACAGAATTAAAAGTGTTGACCTTCAATTTTGAATAAATTAGAGCACAAGAATTATATATTGTACAAAACATAATGTTCAAATACTGACCTCAGTCTAAAAAAGGATATGTAATGATTCAAAACAGTATTATTAGTAATTAATAGAAAAGTAGGTCATTCCGGTAATACATTCTTCAGCAGCGATAATAATCAACAAACAGGAAGCCTACGTTCAAAGAAACATTGATGTAATAATTAATATATTGTAAAAATAAAAGCTTTTACATGTGAATAAGCATATTCTATTTGTATTAATCACTATTAAAAATAAAACGTTATTTGTGAGTATGCATTTTTCACTGGTATCTCCTGAATAAAACAATATTATTGAATGTACATTTAAATATGCGATTGGTTCTTCATATAAAATGCTCCAAGAGATTCCAAGCTGTAAAAACAAATAAGATATTAGTCAGTATATAATGTAGTACAGATTAAAAATACCTACCAATCAATAAGAATCACAATCGATATTAATTAGATATGCAGATGCATAGTATGTAAACAACAACAAATGTAAGATGGCGGACGCAATGTCATGTGATCACATGACATCGATAATTATCAAAACAAACACGGAGGGCGCAGTAGAAGAAAATTCAAATAAAACCAAAACACTTTAAAACAAAATAAGGCGTTTTTCAATTGTTGAGAGATATAAAAGGACATGCATTGGCCATTAGAAAGGAGTTCGTCGACAGCTTTCAGTACCTTAAAATTTCTAATCAGTGGTCCAAGTGTCCTTCAGCTAAACAAAATCTAAGAAGGCATAAACGCTTTTAAGATTTTAACACGTGTAGTGAGACAAAACGCATAATACATTTCAAACAATAAGTGCGCGCTAAAGTATAGTAGAGCGCGGGAAATTATTACTACTTTATTTTATAAAAACCGCCATAATAACTTTCAAGAAAATGGAATACGAGAATTATCAAGAGGAATTCGAAAGGAGATATAGTCAAGAAAAGTAAGTACAAGCACAGTTAATAAAGCTTCATCTTGCAATCTTATAGTCAATAAATAAAAGAATCTTCATGTGTGTTATATAAAGTTTACTGAATAACAATAGTTTTAAAATATTATTTGAGCATCTGATAAATTCTTCTTTGGGTAAGTCTTGACTTGACGTGAAAATCTCAGGTTAAGGCGATTCAACGAAGTGTTAACAATTTTACCTGAATAACAATAATTTTGAAAATATTATTTGAACATTTGATAAATTCTTCTTTGGGTAAGTCTTGACTTGACGTGAAAATCTCAGGTTAAGGCGATTCAACGAAGTGTTAACAATTTTACCTGAATAACAATAATTTTGAAAATATTATTTGAACATTTGATAAATTCTTCTTTGGGTAAGTCTTGACTTGACGTGAAAATCTCAGGTTAAGGCGATTCAACGATTTGAAAATCAAGTTCGTCTACTTTTAAATCTAATGATTACTTTCACAACTTTTCCATTATCCTGCAATTGGTTCAAAAATTAGTATTTAAAAAATAATTATGAATATATGCCACAACATATCTTAAATGCATTTCTACCACCCAGTATCTTTATGTGATTGTTTTGTTTTTTAAACTGCACTGATTAATTTTGATGGAAATTCAATAAAAAAATTACTAAATTTTCACACCTTAATTATTACATTACCATCCCTACGTCTGAAACAAATAAAAATTATTGGAAGAAAAGCAAAATTATATTTTTTCATGTGGAGCAGGCCGTTTTTTGATGAAACATTGTAACCGATATACTTAAACGTAGACAAAATATATAAAAATAATTCACTAGTGAAACAAAACAGGTGTTTTATTTTTTACCAACGTTTAAAATAAAAAAAAATCTTTAATAAAAATTGTAGCTTCTGGAAAAACATATTCTGAGCTAAATTTATGTAAAAATTATACACACTTAAAAAAAAGTAAGTCAAAATCAGTAAAGCAAAATATAAATATGTATAACTTTTTGAATTTCTTGAAATAAGAAATTTTGACATTTTTTTATATAATATCTTGAAATAATGCAATAAATAGTATTAGAAATAAGCAAAATTGAAACTCCGTTTCTAATTATAATTTCTTTACTTTTAGCTACTAACTTATCTAATTAGGTAAATTTTCGATTTCTTAAAAATTCCCACGGCTGATATTCAAACCCAGGACCTCTTGATTGCTTGTCGGTTGCGCTACCAGTACGCTACCGCGGGTGCCTGGGTTAAAGTATTTAAATCGTACTCAATTATATCAAGTAAGAGATGGAATATCTACGTTTGTACTAAATTTTAAATTACTGTAAGATTAGTTTTTCTGTGTTGACATTTCTAATTATATTTTTTCTGAATGTCAGCCCTGGGTGATTTAAAAAAAATTAAAAATTTATCTAATTACATAATTATCAGTGCCAAAAGCAGAAACATTCAAAAAATTGAGACTGTACATTCCATCTGTCTACACATAATTTTATGTATTTATATAATTTATGAGTATGACAGTAAAATAAATTAAGAAAGTAATAAAACGCCATAATTACAGTAACTAAAATATCAAGACACTCTAATGTCAGAAAATGCACAACAAAACATGTGGGTAACGATGTAAATTTCAATATTTTTGGTATTAGGTTTGACTACTATGCGTAAGACAAACTAATATATATGTGTCTCTCTCTGTGTGTGTGTATGTGTGTACATTTGTTATCTGATGATTCCATACATAACCTTTTCAACAAGGCGCAAAAAAGTATTCCTCGATATTGATTTCGAGCGAAGTCATTCCTGCAGAAGAGCGATTGCAATAAATTTGGAGACCCTAGCCCGCCCGAACACGGAGAAAAGAGAATATGTTCCCGGATTAAGTTCGCTTAACGCTAAAGTTTCATATTTATTATTGGCGGATCGTAGTAGAAGGTGGTGATCCGTTTTTTTTTTTTTTTTTTTTTTTTTTGGAGGAAAAATTCATCCTCCCAACATCTCCCTAATTCCCCCGACCGTTCTCTCATTTCACATTTCCCCGTTACATCCACGACATATAGGGAATAAAATATGTGGATATGAGCACACAAAATACATGTATAGGCGCAAGCATTTATACTTTGAATCAAGAACATATTGAAAATATTTTGTGTTCTTTTCATCACCCGAATCGCATTCACTTTTAATCTTGAATTTTTTTATGTGTATGGATGGCACCTCCCCTAGCGGGGGCGATGCCTCCGCCTCTACCAATAAATTTTCCATACATTGGATTTTCAATTTCCTTTTTTTGCCGTTGGAAAATCGACGTCAGAATAAATTTTCATAACAGAAAAGAATTTGTAATTTATTATCGTACGACGTAAAAATATTGAATGTCATAAGTAGGTACAAATGCAATTTGTTATGTATCCATTTCATTTACAATAACATCTACAGAGTATATCGACAAAAGTTGAGGAATAACAAGATATAGGTCAATTTTTATAACAGTCGACTTACGTCATTAATGACGTAAATTCCACGCCAGTATAATTTTATTAAAAAAAAAGTTATTGAAATTTTCATCGTTACATATTTCGGTGTACATTTTCTGACATTAGAAATGCATTGAAATTTTAGTTACTGTCATTGTGACGTTTTATTAGTTTCTTAATTTATGTTACTGTCATACTCAAAATTATCGCTGAAAATGCATAAGACGCGTCAATCTTGTGTTAACAAGAATGCGATAGTAGTAATATGTTCTAGTATAAATGTAACTATATGTTCCAAGTAGATTTATGGCATTTAACAATTAATTAAGTGTGTCATTTTTGGAGAATATATTACAATTTAGTCTAGTTGTTAAAGGATAATTAGGAGATACTTCATTCCACCCCAATTACAAACAGTTTTAAATACTACTTAGTTATGTCATTTTGTTTTTTGCACTAAGAATGTGTTTACTTTTTCCATACATAACTCAGCTATCAAAACTGAACGATGCCATATAATATTAGCCTATACATAACCAATGCATCGAAGTTGCATGTCAACTCGCGCATACTTATGCTTATGACAACTCTGTCTCTATAACCATTAAGAACTGGACACTTGGACACGTGTTTATAAGAACTTTTATATTTAAAATGCCCTATATTATTACGGCCCAAAATATTTGCTCTGAAACAATCTGTATACTTCATACATATCAATCATCTAAACTAAACTTAAAAATTACGCAGTTTATGTTATTTACATTCTGAAACCACCACAGATACATTTCTCTAAATGGATAATACTTCCCTTGAAATAATAATGAAACCATTTATTGTATGTTTATGAGGACACAGTTCAATTTTCTCTTCACTAAATATTAGCGAGTTGGGTATGAAGCAACTTGATAAAACTTTGCTGCTTGATATGAATCGGTAAGAGAAGCTTCATTGCGACAATATCATCTACCGAGGCTGCTTGAACCCACTTGAATTGACAAAAGATCTTTGACAGTTTAGCCTTAATGATAGAACGTCCAGCAAATTGTCCTGCTGGAAGTACCTTCCGGCAGGACCGCTGGACATGCGAGACTTGTCCTGCCAGAAGTACCTTAAAATAACATTAGTTTGTCCTGCTGGCAGGACACAAATTCCTTCTGGCAGTACTCATTAGTTTTTCATCGGCGGAGGTAACGATTTTTAATAAGGGGTACAATAATATTTAAAATATATCGTTTATTAAAAAAATACAAATGATAAAAAATATTTCTTAAAAATAAATTTTGATCCGTTAAACTGAAAAATAAAATAACAAATACAGTATAATACTAAAGTGGAACTCCTTTTACAATATAATAAGCAAAACATTCTCGCCCTGTTTGAGGTGAACACAATACTACTTTTTGCCCACATGATTCGCAGAAGTAACTTGCTTTGGTTTGTATTTTATGGACCCTGGAACAAACTACACACTTACGTTGATGTCTTTTCTTGTTGGAAAGGCTGCTCAGTGGTACCAATTTATGATCAGTACGTTGATTTTCGCTATGAGCCGCTGGCAAAATATGATTTTGTGGTACTGGGGCTTTTGCGGCTGGATTATCTCTTTCCCAATCTTTTGTTATCATTTGAAAAACTAGATTTTTTGTAAAATCAACATGGCTGATTTTGTTGTCATCTTTAAAATACTTGAATGCCAGAAAAGCGTTTGTTTCTATGATTCCGAGCAAAGAAGAGTAGACTCTATGCTTCCAGTTTTGCGTATTCCATACCTACTCAAGGGCTAATCCGGATTGTCTAATATGGTTGTGAACGTCAATGCTAGGCGCTCCTTGAAAATATTCTTCAATCATCTTATTTCTAGGAACTTCGTAGGAATACCTCTTTCCGTCAGCATCATAACGAGTTTTTTTCGCTGGTTTCCCTTCCAAGGTAGTTCCACAGGTTCCCACAAAAGTATGCACTTTTTTATCTCGCCAAGCACAACTCATTACCTCAATACCTTGAACGGAAGCTTTGGCACAAATTATTCCTCCACGATTTTCCGGACACTTCTCTTTTAATTGTTTGATAGGAAATTGCTTTGTGGCAGTTTTAACAATACCAATATGATACAACCCCCTTTTATGAAGTTCCACCGAAGTTTTCACTGAAGAAAACCATGAATCGGCTACAACAATTCTTCCCGAACCATGCCAAGGTTCTGTGAGACGGAGTATGGTCGCAGATCCAGCTCCAAGCTCTTGTTGCCACTTTTTTGTGGCCATTCCACCTTTGCCTTCATTTATTTCTATTCGGAGCATGATATTGGACAGTGCATCTGAAAGAGTTTTGCATTCGCAACCAATCCCTTTCGGCTTTCGTTTAATTTTAATTACTGCAGGCATTCCATCTACTGCTTTATCTCCTCGGCCATACCAGGCGAACATCGATTCGTCGACACATAATTTATAACCTGGTAAAAGGACATCGTTCCATTTAGTGTGTAGCATATCTATAAAACTTTGAACATGTTTCCATTTCTGATTAGTTTCATTTGGGTCATCTCTGTCATTATTATTAATACCAAATGATAAATTTTGTAATATATACTCAAACCGATGGTAACCTAACCCAAATCTCTTGCCAAATGAGGGAGGTGGAAAAACAGCATTATCTTCTCTATTCGACCAACATTCACGACGACTATGCAGAATATTTGTACTCATTGCATAGAAAAGCCCTAAAACTTTGATAAATTCTTTTTTGGTTATATGTTTGGTGCCTGGCTCCACATTAGAATTGCACGCTTCAAGAATCTGTTCTATGTTTTCTGTTGGAAAAAAAAGTAGCCACATATCTAACTCCGTCATGGTATGAATATTAGCTGCATTTAATTTTGGCTTGTATCTTGCTCCTGAATAGCTGTCGATTCTAGTTTCTTCGTCAAGTTTCCATATTGTTTCATGAACCAAAATTTCTTCATTTATTCGGCTACGGTTGTTTCCCTCATCCAAAATATTCCCAATATTATCATTTTCATGATCACTGTCGCCACTAACATTATCAGAGTCACTGGAAGATGAACTACTACTACCACTACTGAGGGAATATTTATTATTACACCCAGATGAAGTAGATGGTTGTGGTGTTGCGTGAGCATCTCTCGTTTTTTCACATTCCCGTTTTCTTTTATTATTCGCTGTTCATGAAAGAGATATTATTTATTAACAATACAGAAATAAAAGGTAGTCACGCTGCTTACCTATTCTTTTCAATAAATTTATGGGGATCAGAACAACTTCATTATCGAGATCCCATAGCACATCAGCTACACTTTTGTGTATTTTGACGACTTTCCCGTAACACATGGCAGTTTTGTATTTGTCTTTACCATAGACGGAAACACTCCATCTTTCTTGGCCATTTTCATCAAAATTCGTAGCCTTTGTGGCTACCCTGTCCCCTTCATTAATACTCCTAACATTCATTTTTAATCGTACGCCCCTGATTTTTCGTAAGTTGATGCAATTTACACATATTCTTTCGTATCTCGAGTACGACTGAAGATAGCAAGTTGAGACTTGCACAACAAATAGGCAATTTTTTTCACTCTTTCTAGTGGTGGGAGTTTAGTACTTCTGGAAGTACCACAACATATGGAAAAATGCACTTCATGATTTGCGTACTTCCAGCAGGACAAATAGTCATGCTGGAAGGACGCTTGGACGTTCTATCATTAAAACTCTCAGGTTTCTTTATTAGGCCATTTAGTAGCCTGATCACAACCATTTAATTTGGTGGATAGATAATTAACATTTTCCGATAAATAAAGGAATTATGGATCCGTCTTTTTTTTTGGAGACAGTCTGTTGGTGCGTCTGTTAGTGATTGTGTAACTTCTGGACCCTTTGACCGATTAATTACATACTCACACAATGTATTGACTTACAAATAAATTTCTTTTTCGATTTCCTGTTAGGCATTTATACGTATTCTTCATATTTACATAGCCCGGTACCTATTTAGCGGCAACCCTGTATAATATGTTAATAAATGTTTAAAAACCAGATATGTCTGCATAGTTTCTTTTAAAATAAAAATTAATTTGGAAAAATAAAGTGAAACATCTCTGTGTCATTTTAGCCAACTGCTATTTCAATCTTAGATACAAAAGAAGGAATAAATCTTTATAAGTATTACAGAGTACATGTTTTGCTCAAAATTCTTATAATTGGCTTAAATTAAAAAAGCGGTAAATAAAAAATTCATAAATAAAAAGAAATAGGCAAGTATTTGAAATAATATTTTATTTTTTTAAATTATTTTTACATTTTCTTCTTATTGTGTGCATTTCCAATAAACAGATTTTGCTTGGCTTCTTTATTACATCAATTCGGCAAAGTAAGTTAAAAAATGGATCAAATAGTCTACATCTTATACACACTCTTATTTTTACAAGATGTAAATGCCATTTCATTTAATATATGTAAATTTGGTAATGGTCTGGGTTGATAATTTAGAGAATTTACATATGTCGTAAATCGTACCATATTTCATTCAGAATATAAATATCAATTTTTTTTATAAAAATATTTATCGCCAACCGTCAATAAAGCGATGCAATACCATAGCGTTTTACGGAAGTAAACAAACATTTTATCGCACTGTAAAATAAAACACTTTACCTGTTGCTAATATTTGTCAGCATATGACATTAAACATAAATCGTCTGTCGCTGTCATAAAATGTCATAAGTCATTATATCTTTATTTTTTAAATTAGAAATTTTTGTGGTCAATAAAATTTTGTATGCACTACGTCAGTAAAGTGCCTTTATCGAACTCGTCTCTTACTCGCCTTGGTCACTTCGCTCGCTTGGCTCATAATCAGACTCGTCCGATAAAGGATCACTTTACTGACTTGGTACATAAATAACTATTATCAATGACAAAGTAAGCCTGAAGGTTCGTTTAGTCTTCCACAATATATTGATTAGAAAGATTTGTAATTCGGTAAGATCCAAATTATATCGTGCTTAATTTTATCACCGGAATATTCTTGAACACATGAATTTAGGAAGTAAACAAAAACACTAAAGCACCTTTGCCATATTAAAGCACAAAAAACTAAATACGTGTTTCGATAACTATGTTGTCATCTTCAGTAGCACTGATTAAAAACCGCCTTGTCTATACACCATAGCATATATACAGATATTTAATGTACGATGTTATTCTGTATATGCTACGGTGTCGCGGTTTTTAATCAGTGCTACTGAGGATGACAACATAGTTGTCGAAATACGTATTTAGTGAGTGTAGTGAGTATTTCCACTTTTCTTGTATGTGTTGTAGCAAACATGGGCCTCTGCCTTTCTTTGACAAATGTATAATCACTTATAACTATGGAAAATAATAAAAATACTACCGAACACCAATGATAAATTTGAATTATAAATGACAAAAATTAAGTGAATTCCTTAAATCGCTAATTTTGTATTAAACAGTGGAAGTAAATAATGAAGTTAAACCTGCGGAAAACAATAAAATCATGCCCAGCAATTTAGATTGCAGGTTTTAGTAGTTTATTTGAAAAATGACCATAGTTCAGCACTTCATTGAATCCCGATCATTTTAAACTGCCAAAAAGTCGATGGTAGATAGATCAACGTTTATAAAACCGATTAAAAGGAAGCAAGTCTATTATTACTAAGTGTAGAACATAGACGACAAATTGACCTTAAGGAAGTGACGTGAATTTATTATACGGCAAATTGACGACTTTGGTGCATCGATCCGATTAAGAATTGATACTCTCTTTTTGCAACTGAACGTATCTACAAACTCATAAATCACTTTTAAACGCTCCATAATCCTCTCATTCTTTGACTGCTTGTTTCTTATAAACTCTGCTTTTTTTTTTATTGTGACCATAAACTAGGATAATCTACGTACATATCCTTGTTTGCTAAATTCTGTAACTAGAAATGATATATAATATTTATTAGTATTATAGTAATTTCTTTTTCTTTTTGTTTCAGGTAAGAAATTTTTTCAACTGACAACAAAATTAGAGTCTTTTTTTGCGAGAAAGTGAGAGGTAAGAAACATTTAATGCAATGTAATTTATATGTATTATAGGTGAAAGTGAATGTTCGAATATTCCATATTGTAGTTGAATGTAATCGCCGGGTCGGCAGATTGAATAGAAATCTGTTCGTTTCGAGATAAGTACGGCTTGGGTTTTTCTTACTTACTTAAAATCAATTCGGAAATGATTTATATCTAACGACATCTAGGTGAAGTAACAAAACCATATACTACATTGTACACACAATAATTAAACTAGATGGCGCCAGTATTGCTGACAGCTTAAGCATAAGATACATCAACGAATTGTATGGAAGAAGAATTTCTATTCTATACTAAACACGTTAGTTTCAAATATTAATATAGTATTCTAATAATAATAATAATAATAATAATAACATTTATCAATTTCCAAAATAAACATTTACGAAAATTTGGCTTTTTAGCTCAGAAATAAATCAAACTATAGTAAACTGTTGCACGGGAAAATATAAATTTATATCCAAATTTCTCAATAATTAAATAAAGATGTTCTATTAATACATTTATCTACAAGAATATACAGACTGTCTCCAAAAAAAAAAAAAGAGTCCATAACGTATTTTTTGTACTCACCGCTTGTAAAGTGACATTTGGCGCATGCATCGCTCGACCAGCAAGGAGCATTTCCCGGTCGACGCGACTGTAAAAATTGACAAAAAGCATTGGCTCTTTGGGACATTTAAAAAAAAATCGACCTTGATGGTAATAAAATTTTGTCTATAAAATACTACTTCCCTCGACTCTTCTTCACTGAAAGTTGGGGAAATGGGAATAATAATTAAAAATTCTTTCAATAAATTTGTGGCGCCATCTGTTTGACTATTTCTCAAGTAACATTGAAATTGGCAGTTAATTGTAATCAGTCCAACAAGCGATCAATTCACTATAAATATAAGAATAAAAACGTCATAAGCAAGAATATAATAAACTAAATTTAAATGTGAGGAATAGGTACGTACAAGAAATGTTTAAATTAATTATGTAATCTATTTTAGGTTAGGTATGATACTAATCACCAATAATATTTTTTTAATTTATGCTCGTACAAAAAATATTGTACAGACCACTTGCATGAAGACATCTTCCACGCATTCCCGCAATTAAAAGCACTCGCTTCGCTTCGGTCGCTCGTGCTTTCAAAGTGCGCTCATGCAGGAAAATAGTCTTCCCGCACTTGGTTCGTAAATAACTATATTGGAGGGTTTTAATTATCTGTGCACCAATTTAAATGGTTGTGAATACGAAAACGGGTTAACAAAATCACGTATGGACTCTAAGGGATTTAAGGCTAGACAGTCAGTTCAAACATATCCTTTTACTTTCTTATACGTAGTATAAGGAAGTATTGTGATGATGAAAATTTTCGACCTCGAGATTTTTGCAGATGTCCACGTTTTGAGGTCCCCTGATACCAAAAAAGTGGTTTTTAAAAAATGTCTGTGTGTCTGTGTGTCTCTCTCTGTGTGTGTGTGTCTGTGTGTGACCACGATAGCGGTCAAACCGCTGTAGATATCAATTCCAAATTTTGTATTTACGAATATAATCTCCCTCTTGAGAACTGATTAGATTTTGAGCAAAATCGGCAGACCGGAAGTAGTAGTTTACTTCAGTGAAAAAATCGAATTTTGCAAATATTTCGTCAATTACTAAGTTTAAACAAATTTATAAAGAATTCAAATGTACTCAAAATTAAATTTGAGAAAAATTGTTTTAATAAAGTTTTTCGAAATTCCTACCGGAAGTAGGTCTTTTACTCTTATCGGAAATCAGTTTTTTGCGAATATCTCGCAAGTCATGCTTTCTAGGCAAGTACATTAAGAGTATAAAAGTATTTAGAACACACTTTTAAATATCTTTTGTATAAAAAAAATTTCAAAATTCAGACCGGAAGTACCACTTTTACTCTTACCGAATAGCGATTTTTTGCAAATATGTCGTAAATTATGCATTCTATATATATTTATGAAGAGTACAAAAGTATTTAGAGTTGGATTTGGAATATTTTTTGTATAAATGAAATTTCAAAATTCGGACCGGAAGTAACACTTTCATACGTATAAGAAAGTCGTGTGGTGGCCACACCTCATTTTTTTTTATAATACTACCATCACTTCTTTTGTACCATACAACAACATGAATATAATAACGGAAGAAAAGGAAAATAAACTCTAAGTGTGTACAGTGAAAAACAAAAGACTCTATAGTCAAAACACTACAAGGTAAGTTATAATCTTCCGTAAAGTCTTTACAAATGGTAAAATTGGAAGATAGGTAAAGAAGATCTAAAACTAAATTACCGCCAGATCTATCAAGTAAATTTAAGATGCAAATTAATGTTGATTGTGAGAAGGCATAAGCATAGGTGGTTAATTATAGCCCTTCCCATTAGACATATGGCATCACGGGAAATTCATCATTTGCCCAATTAAAACGGAGATAATTTTGACAGAGATTTTCATTCTGCAATCAACAATGTATCAGAAGTACACGTTTACAAAACAATAATACAAAAAAACAGTAAAAAGGCTACTATCATCTATGGGCAAACTATGCTCTATTTTGCGCTAAATATTGGCGACATCTCTGTGCAAACCCATATGTTGCATTGGGCATTTCAGCAAGAAGTATTCGATAAGCCTCGATAATTTTATCTCTTAATTGAGCTTAATTTTGTGGACGAGGCAACACATAACCCTGATCTTGAAGATATGCCCATAAGAAAGTATGATTAGAGGAATATCTGGCGATCGTGCCGACCAATTTATAGATCTACAGGGTGTTTAAAAAAGATGCGGCAATATTAAAGGGGTTGATTGTCCAGGTCATTTTATACAAAAAAGTTTATAATAAACAAGGTCCGCAAACGCTTCGTTACCGATCTACAGCGTGTTGAAGTTTAATTAAAAGAAACAGTAAAAATTAGATTTCTCCAAGACGGCATTAAAGATCATAATGAAATTTTAGGCGTGTTATTTTTCAAGAAAAAAATAGGACGCCCATGATTTCTCTAAAAATAAAAATATGTTTCTATTCTTTGTTTAATTGCGAAGAAAAAAGCTCTCTTAACTTTTTATCGTACGACGGCGACGTAACGTTTTTTAGTAAAAAAAAAAAAAAACACCTTTTAGTGCATGTACATTTATCATGCTTACAAAAATATTTTTAAACAGTCCTGTTTTATTCACTGACATATTGAATGACATATGATTAATAATTTTGTATGTGTCGAATTTGTTGAATTTCCTTATCATGAATCGCTATACAAATGCAGAGATGACCGACATGCACTACATTTATGGACTTGCTGATGGAAATGCATTAGAAGCTAGGCGGTTGTATACTGAAAGATTTCCTGGCCGTATTGCTCCTGATAGAAAAACTTTCGAAAGTATTTATCGGCGTCTTTATGAAACAGGCACATTAAGACGAAATGGAGGAGCAGGAAGGCCAAGGACAGCAAGAACGGTAGAGCTGGAAGAGGATGTGCTAGACATGATTGAAGAAGATCGAGGTATTTCTACTCGAAAAATTGCTGACGCTTTGGATGTAAGTAATGGGACTATTTGGCACATTCTGAAGGAAAATTTGTTGTACCCGTTCTATATACAACGCGTGTTCAAGCATTACTTCCTGCTGATTTTCCTCCTCGCATTGCATTCTGTCAATGGCTTTTGCAGAAAATGGTTCAAATCCCTCAATTCCTGATGTTGATTCTGTTCACCGATGAAGCGAATTTTTCAAGAAATGCAATACGCAATTTCCATAATAACCATGTATGGTGTGACGAAAATCCACATGAAATTGTTGAAAGTCGTTTTCAACATCAGTTTTCTTTGAACGTTTGGCTTGGGATTGTGGGTGACTGCCTAATTGGACCGGTTTTTTTACCAAGGAGACTAACCGGAGAGGTGTATCGCAACTTTTTGGAAAACACGCTCCCTGGATTTCTGGAGGACGTACCATTAGCAATTAGAGATGCAATGTGGTATATGCACGATGGCGCACCAGCCCACTTTAGTCAAGTAACTCGTGATTTCTTAACACAAGCATACGGAAATCGCTGGATTGGCCGAGGTGGACCACACTTATGGCCTGCACGATCCCCGGACTTAAATCCCCCGGATTTTTTCCTGTGGGGCCATTTGAAGTCATTGGTGTACGCTACTCCATTGGAAAACGTAGAAGACTTAAGAAATCGAATCATTGCTGGGTGCAACTCAATTGAAACCGATCCTGTTGTTTTTGAGAGAGTTCGCCAGTCGATGAGGAGAAGATTGGATTCTTGCATCCGAGCTCGAGGTGGTCACTTTGCACAGTTATTGTAATTTTTGCTTGCTAAAATTGTTGGTACGGTAAAATATTTGTTTTTGCCCTTAAATAAAACCCTTGTTATTTAAAAAAAAAATTCTGTAATAAATGTACATCCACTAAAATGTGTGTTTTTTTACTAAAAAACGGTACGTCGTATGATAGAAAGTTAAGAGAGCTTTTTTCTTCACAATTGAACAAAGAATAGATACATATTTTTATTTTTAGAGAAATCAGCGGCGTCCTATTTTTTATTGAAAAATAACACGCCTAAAATTTCATTATGATCTTTAATGCCGTCTTGGAGAAATCTAATTTTTACTGTTTCTTTTAATTTAACTTCAACACGCTGTAGATCGGTAACGAAGCGTTTGCGGACCTTGTTTATTATAAACTTTTTTGTATAAAATGACCTGGACAATCAACCCCTTTAATATTGCCGCATCCTTTTTAAACACCCTGTATATGTTCCAAGCCAAGAATATCCGAACCTTCTTGTTAAAAATTCGTTATTCTAAATGGCGTTTATGAGGGGTAGCGCCATCCTGCTGAAATATAACTCTTCGAAACTCACTGGGCGGTTAGCTTGTCAAGAAAATTTTCCATGGCTTCACGAAGAATTGTGTTGTATTTATATCGGTCTAGTTTACCATCAGTAAAAATTGATCCAACGAGTCTATTATAGACCGCACCACACATTTATCGAAAATGTACGTTGAAATTTACTTGCTACCGTCTCGGATTTTCTATAGCTCAACACAAAATTCTATGATAAATTGACAGATCTTCTTGAATTTTGCGCAAATCAAAACGACCAACGGCGATCAGAATCACCAGCTTCTATTGCGTGGAATATACGGTTTTACCTTACGTCTTTTCAAAATCTATGCACAGTATTCTTTGAAGTTTTTAGATTATTAGATATCTCTCTGGTAGAAGTGCAGTTTTTCTTCAACGCTTTGAAATATGTTAAGTTCTACGCTTTCATCCCTAAGTTGACACACTGAACTGTGAGTTCATTTCGTTTTCTTGAAAGCACCATATCTGGGTAAATTGTTTACTATCCACTGAAATTTGAGCTCTGTTTGGATAGCGTTGCCCATAAAGTTGTGAAGCTAGGTGAGTATTATCACCGCATTCAAAGTAAACTCGCAGCATGTCTAAACATTGTTCGATGATTTTAATATTTTTTGAAGTTCGATTGACAAGTTGTTCGACTACTGTTTGTCACTTGTTTTCCCAGCCAACTTAGTTTAGTTATTAAATTGTAACGCAATGCATTTTTAATGTTTTTTTTTTGCATTTTGGTTATGGAAGTGTATACTTGTTATTTTCAGAATAAAAACGTCTATCATATTCAAAAAGCCTTTAGGACTATACGTGATTTTATTAGTCCATTTAATAGCCTAATCGCAACCATTTTGGTGTATAGATAATTAAAATTCTCCGTTAAATAAGGTAGTTATGGACTTGCGTTCTTTCTGGAGAGACAGTCTATGTAACACAATTTCTTTTTTGTTTAACTAACAGAAATCCGATGTTTGTATTCTTTTCATATCGCATTAGCTATATCAGCAGAGTACATGTAGTCACTTGGTATAATTCATACCAGTGGCTTCTGAAGAAGCAGTAAGTCTTTTACGAAAGCTCGATAACTAATTCAAGAGAGTTTATTTTCGTTTAATTAGGTTATAATTTAATTTTCAGTTAAACATAACACACACCTACTCTAAATTATGATTTAGTTAGTTTCTAGCAGGTTGTATTTTACTTTGCTACTGGTAATTATCGTGTAAAATAAATCTTCTTGATGTAAAACATTCAAAAATATTAATTTCCCTTTATAAAATCCATGGGATGCTGCAGAAATTACGCATTAACAACAGATGAAAATTATAAATGAGAGGTCGTTGGCAGAAAAATGATCTCTACGGGTCGTTAGTTGTCATCGCTGTCCTCGTTTTTCTTACATAATCGTTTTTGATAGCGCGAGAGCAAAAAGAAAGACGTCGCTGCGCGATCTCGACTGCAAAAAGAAAAGATCGTCGAAAGGTGACCGAACGCTATTGCCAATTAGTGTGTTTACTTCCTCGGCTCGAATTACCTCGTCTACTGAGTGGGCCCATGGCACGAAGATTACTTCGCCGTTGGTGTTCGACGATGATCGTTTGGAAAAACTGGTAATTTGCAGCATTTTCCCAAGCTAGCGCAATTTTCCTTTTAAAAATTGCGATGATATTTAAGGTCAACGAGAGTATAAAGTAATTCTGTTAGTTACTTTTAAAGCGACGAGAATTTATGCGATTTTCAAGCTGAAACGGATCGTTAGAAGTACCGTAATTTTCAGGAAAAACAAAATTTTAAATTTGACATCGTAGTTAGCCGTTCATTTCTTATAATGATTTAATTACAATAAATAAAATAAAAATTATTATTTGAAGTGTAATACAGCCCCAATGGTAATACATACGCGAAACAAAACTTGATATTGCCATAACGAAAGATGCTCCTCAGTCGTTTATTCTATTCAACGCTTGTTAATGGAACTTAGCCCAAAATGAAATTTCTTATTTAAGAAATAAAATAATAGAACTACATAAAACAAAAAATAACAAGTTAAAACAAATAACTCATTTCGTTCATTTTCAACAAGCCAACTATGATCAAGAAATATTAAACTAACCACAAAACACCGGAGCACATACTTAGGAAGCAACGAAAAGAGATACACGAACACGAAGTTAGCGAAAGAAATCTTTTAAGAAAAAGCTGACCCGGGAATGCTAAATTGCAACTGAAAAAGAAAAATAAGATCATACATACTGCGTGTCCAAAAAGTCTGGAAACACCCAAATAAAATCGAAACTGATGATTTTTGAGAATAATGCAAAAACAGGTCAATTAGTATTTTCAAAAAACTACTGGCTGATGGTATCTGTTTGGAATTTTTGATGACCTTGAAAAAGTTATGATGTCATCAAAAAAAATTTAAATGGCAACGTCGCATTTTTAATTTTATTTTTCATAGATCTTTTAATTGTTTAAACGACATCGACAGTCAAAAAATTCTTCATTTTACTTAAGAAAATTTTTGAAAAAAAAAATCATTATAGAAAACAAAGAAAATTTTAATCGTAGAAATCAGCAAAAACTCTTACAATAAATGTTCAAAATGTTGTCCTTGAGCATAAAACAAAATGTGTTTGAAAAATAATCGACTTTTAAGCCAACTATGTTTTTTTTTAAAGACAAACTTTTCCATTTTCGAAGAAGTAATTAAATGTTTCTCGGTCATTTTCTTAAGTAAAATGAAAAAATTTTTTACAGTCATTTAGACAATTAAAAGATCTATCAAAAATAAAATTAAAAATGCGGCGTTGCCATTTACATTTTTTTAATGACATCATAACTTTTTCAAGGTCATCAAAAATTCCAAACAGATACCATCAGCCAGTAGTTTTTTGAAAATACTAATTGACCTGTTTTTTGCATTTTTCTCAAAAATCTTCCGTTTCGATTTTATTTGGGTGTTTCCAGACTTTTTGGACACACAGTATAAATGATCATTACTGTAAATAACAACAATGTTTCTTTTTTATTTTCTGTGACTATGACCAAAAAAATGAGAGGCGAACCATGGTCCGAAGAAATGCTACATTGTAAATCGCTGCAACAAAGAAGAAGTAGAAGAACACCATACATATAAATGTCAAATACTGTAAATAATAACCATATTTCTGTTTTGTTTTTTGTAACGATGACCAAAGATATCAGGGACGAACCATGGTCCGGAAATTCTAAATTGTTAATCACTGCAATAAAGAAAAGAAGAAGAAAACCATAAATACAAATGTCAAATACTGTAAATAACAACCATTTTTATTTTGAAATCTGCAAAAATATAAAGTGACAAACTAATCAAGAAATAAAGTTAACAAAGAAAACATGAAAATTAATTTATATATTAAAGCTGATAGGTTCAGGGAAGGTGAAATTAAACTGTATCAACGTTGGTGTTATCCTGGGCTTCGAATAATGTCCTTCCTCGATAAAATGAATTAGTTTAAACGTGGCTCTAGGTTGGTACTGTGATGATATACATCTTAAACGTAGTCATTCCTTCTTTCTTCTATTCATTATTCATTTCTTGAACTCAAAACATATTGCTTCGTAAAAAAATTGCTAAAATATAAATCACTATAGTCCGTCTCAACCTTATTATGCAGTACAGGTCTTATGGGAATTGATTTCATGGTTGCCAAATCGTCTCACTGTATAATGTCGTTACAGTTCCGGTTCAATATCTGACATTTTTTGTAATCAAAACATAACCTATACGACTGTTTGTCATTCAATTGATGCATACTGCATACAAAAAATTAATAGTAATTTGAAACACTAAAAGCGGTGAATATATGGGAAGATGGATTAGTTAAAATATTTGTAATAATATAATCCTTTGGGATTGTTCTGTAAAAAATTATTTAAAATCTAACTGAATATAGTAAGCCAGAGTAAATGAATTAATATTTCAAAAAAACACTTAAGGTATACAGTTTTCTTCGTTACTGAATATTGACATCTTAATCAACTATCCACTATAAATTCACACCAAGACAAAGTTAATCACATTAATTAATTATAAACTCTTCAACATCGTCTTGCAAGTTGGCAAGGTGGCCAATGTAATTCCGCCAGTTGTTCACTGTTACATTCTGATAACCCTTCACAATTAATTGTTCAATATCTCTTTGTTTGAATGTCGTATTGTGCATTTCAACGTAGTGCTTAACTTGTGCCCACACCATTTCAATTGGGTTTAATTCACAATGATAAGGTGAAAGCCGAAGAACATAATGCCTTTTATTCTATGCAAATTCATCAATTTTGTTTCTCTCATACTGAGACCTAACCTCTGACCACAAGCCAGTAAATCTCTTTTTAACATGTCATTATCAAGTGGAATATTCTTCTCAGTGAGCCATTCAATAATTTGGTCTTCTCCGTGCTACTGCTGGAAGCTTTTCTAATTTTCTCGTGTGATATGAAGCATTATCGAGACCAACAACCAAGTTCTCTAGTATATTTGGAAGCAATTTATTCTTGAACCATATATATCTGCATCCATTTCGCTACGAACATCAGCAGTATTTTTCTTACAAAGAAATGTACATTCAGCACCAATAACAAAACCTTGCTCGCCTCCAGCATGAATTAATGGAAATCGAAGCCCAAGACCATTTGGTGATTTTAAACCAGTGCTGAGTCCTTACGTAAAAGCTTGTCGACTGCTTTGAACAGTAACGTCAGTCCACTTTTTATTTACCGATTGTCCTGCATTCACTCATGATTCATCAGTATATATTATAGTTCTACCTAAAAATAAAACAATCACAATCAAACACAAGCAAATAATAAATTGCGTAATGAACATAAAAGTCTAACAAATTAAATGATAAACTATACCTTCATCTCTTAATTTTCTGATGTCTCGTAAGTATTTATGTCTCCACCTAATGATGTCATCTCTTTCAATAAGAATACTCTATCGTCGCACTTTTTAAAATTCAAAACTCATATCATGTAGCAATCTGTAAAAAGTATATGTATATGTATATAGGTTATCACGTTAATCAGAATTATAGATCTAGGTATGCATACTTACTTTTAAATGCTTGAAAAAGATAATATGCTTGCTAAAAAGAACGATTTAACAGAAATTATATATAGATAAATTAAAGAGAATATAAAAGTTTACACACTACGGCAAAAACTGACAATTGACAGCAACGATTACTCATATATCCATCATATAGATACATTGCATAATAGAACTTGCAACAAGGCAACCGGATATAAAGATGTCGTTATTAAGAGACTACTAAAGATAATAAGAGATGCAATATCCCTATTAAACCTGTACTGCATAATAGGGTTGAGACGGAGTATAGTTATGTCACTATGACAACTGTCAAATTTTATTTTAGAAACTTTTTATTTAAATGAATTTAGTTATCTACTAATATCTTAAATGTGAACCCATATCCTTTATATTTGTGTTTATGGGTTTGACTTTAGACTAATTAACCTCTACCAAAGATTTACAGGTCCTCCAAAATTATAATGAATAATTATACAACGAAAACACTTTCGCACACTTTACTCTGCGTTTTAATTATTTCTTTCTTCTGAGTTTTCGATGCAGATCCAAAAGCTGCATTGCCTTGACGTCTCTATAATTGTGGAGTCGACCTTTATGCTTCTTCACATAATTTTGATAATCCTCGCTTTAGATTTTGTATATACCAACTAACGTTGACAATGCCCTTAGTACTTTATTCTGATACCTTTGTATTACGTATCTATTACTTTCAGTGGCACATCACCAAAGATGTATGCTATATCTCTATATTGGTTCCAATACTTGTTCATATATCATGAGCTAATTTTATATTGACAGTTTATAATGCTTGACTAATGGCCAATATAATTTTCTATATTTGATTTTCATACCTTTTTTTTTCTTTTTTGATGTGTGTGTGTATGTCAAGATATTTGGCTGTGTTGGCCTTTAGTACATCATCATCATCATTGCGTTGAATTTAGAACGCCATTTCTTGGTGTGTGCATGAACCTCATTGAGAGCTTCTTGTATTTTTTCTTTAAATTACATTTCATCAGTTTCATTACCATCAACATGCAAGCGTCAGAAGCTAACATGTGCCAAGGTACTTTGATTCTAAAGAAAATTAAACTTGTGGAAAGATTATGTTGTATTAAAGGAATCTTGATATGTTTGTATTACTGGTGGCAATAAAAAGTGAAGATGGATACCAATAAATTTCAAGTTTTATTGTATCCCACCTGGAGGAGCTGTCGAAGAAAATTGATTATTATTTTTCATTTCCATCAACGGAAATATACGATTGGGTGAGGAATCAATTTTCTTGCATTTTAGTTCCTCTTCAGAACCTAACTTTGTGATTTATAATCGGATGGTTCATTGAAAACGAGATTTAACAAATTCTGGATTTCCATTGAAAGTGAGTCTCCAGCAATCCATAGGAAAGCAATTAATATATTGATACTGTTTTCAGCGTCGTATGTCTGAACAAGCTTTATTCGAAAGTTGTACTGGAAGTAACACTTCCACTCTTATCAAAAAGCAGTGTTTTGCAAATATCTGGCAAACTGTGTGCATTCCGCAAAGAGGATGAAAATATTTAGAACTTAATGTGGAACAACTTATGCATAAAATTTCTAATGTACACCTAGTTGCAAAAAAAAGTTTTCGCTAACCATATTGGAGCGGCGATATTCGAAATTTTAGTGGATTTTCGTTGAAAACTGAGTGCATATGTTCACTTACAAAACGTATATATCTACACTTAGTTGTAAACAAATATTCCACTAAAGTTTCGAATATCGCCATTCCAATGAGGTTAGTGGAAACTGTTTTTTGCAACTAAGTGTACCTACAAAAAAATCGTGTGGTACTCACATCTCATTTTTGCAATATTATTCCTCGTCCACATCCACTAGGTTCTCTTATAGGTGGAGATCAGATTATCAATCTCTTAAATGCGGGTATTTTCTGTTGACGTCACTATTAACCTTCGTCAAGGTTGACAATCCAAACAAACCGGATACTTCTTTTTATACGTGTAAAGTATATGGAGTTATTGAAGAGACTATTTCAAAGTAATTTGTATAAAAGTTGTGTACATAGATTGACCTTCTTTGGTGTTAGGTGTAATATTTGAAATGTATTCTAACGATTTATTATAGTTTAACACATAAAATACTTGTATTTTTAGATTTATATAAATTGCAGGTTTAACTATATCAATAATACAAAAGTAATATATTTCAAGGAAAGAAATATATAATGTAAAATTTATACTATTGCAAAATGAAATTATATGGTGCAATGTAGATAATCAAACATTATATACAACCTGTGTATATTTTTAGTGAGATAATGACCAGGAAATTGCATTAGTTCCATTCTTTACGTCCGTGTTTAAGGAAAACATGACAAGTAAGCTGTAATCTATATATCATTTGTGCTGCACTATAATTCTGAAATTCTCAGTATTAATGATGTTCATCCTCGAACATCTCCTTTATTTATGTTCGTTCTCCGTAGTGCATTACCAACAATATTCATAAATATTTTACATGCATGTGCATACGTGTATAAGATAATGAAAGAGGCGATAGCATAAACAAATAATCTTCGAAAAAGGTTATTCACACAAACTCACAAAGTTTAGCAAACGACTAGTAAGCAAGTATGTAGGTGGTAGGTGCTATTATTAATCGGATACTGTTTACTTTCACGGACTGGCGCTTGTTTTATTTATCGAATATTCACGTACGTCTATACTAATATTGTTAATTTCCAATAACAATTTCTGTAAATATTTGCACTGGAATACTGTTTCGTGAAGGACTTTGGTAGCGTGCGGTCCCCAGCTAATTACCTAAACACGTTTCAGTGTTCGACGTTTGGTGAGAAATATGCAGCTGAAATTCAGGCCTGGTGCTTTTTTCCTCTGGTACGTTCAAGAATCAAATATCAAGAGGGCTATTTTATCGTCGATTATACAAAACGAGTCTGAAGGACTGGATTACGTGCACATTCCAAACACTTCTAACAAGCACATTATATGTTTACAATTAGATCTATTTTGATCCCAACGATATCATTTACTAAAGTAGATTGTGTTGTGTTACAAACGTGCTAAAAGATGACGCTTTAAGTGGACACTTGTCCGAGTGTTTTGATTAAATGGAAAGTGTCTGTAATGTAATGTAACTCTTTTTACTTTCTCATATACGTGGTAAAAGGAAGTATTGTGATGAAAACTTTCCTGATAACGAAAATAATAGTGAAAAATCTGTTCTGAATTCTAAAGAAAAAAGTGCTGATTTAAAAATGAATTTGAGGACAACTTTATAAAAAGGTTTTCCAAAAATCCTGCCGGAAGTCGTTCTTTCACTTTTATCGTAAAACAGATTTTACGAATACCTCGCACATTACAGACAAATATTTGAAACTTAATTTGGCACAACTTTTAGGCAAAATGGTTTTTAGACTTCGGACAGCAAATAGCAATTGAGTTTTTATCGACAAGCAGTTTTTTTGCAAGTATATCGCAAACTATGTATTCTATACAGATTTAGGAAAAGCAAAAAAATATTTAGAGATTGATTAGGAAATATTTATATAAAAAATAAAATAAAGTAACATTTTCACTCTCATCAAGAATGCATAAATATCGTGCGAATTATATATTTCGCAATATAAAACTTTCATATGAGAATTTGGACCGCAGATACATATAAGCAAGTAATGTGGTGCCCACACCTCAGTTTTAACTTTCTTATAAGTAGGGCGTGGACATGACCGGTTTAAACTACGACGAAATTACAACGGAGCAAAGAAATAATGTAAACAACACACGCTTACTGAATAGCACTAATTCAAATGGTGAACTTAAACATCTGTTTACGCCCGAGAAGTGCCCGTGAATAAGAGCAAAAAATGCCCATAAAATAAGGAATTTATGAGTAAATCCTTTCTTCAACGCCGTAGATAGGAGCGTGAGGGATTTTTAAAATTTATTATATTTACCTTATATTTCGCAAGAGAAATAAAATTTTCATTCATACTTACGTTAGTTTCGTTTTTTCATTGCTTTGACTGTTAATTACGTACTTCGTAATTTTTGTAATAGTCCGTTTAATACCGATTTATTGAATCGACTTCTCCCAATTATCTAGACGTAAGTGTGCACTGGATTTCGTTTAGTTTCAATAACATACGCGTACATTTTTAGTTATCATTTATTTAAATCTAGAACGTTGCTTATGTTACTTTTTCTGATATGAACATGAATTGTCAGTGATTCCGAAATTTATTACAAAGTCTGTAAAATATCGTTACAGAATGCCAAAATATCGCACGTTCGTCACTTAGCTTTGCTAAAACATACACAGAAATAGTTTTTATGCAGAGAATTTGATAGTTTACAAAATTTCGTTGCATGTTTAAATGACGATGCTCGAAGTATTTCTGAGTGCAAGGAACTAACACAAATCCCATATTTTAAAAATCAGTTGTTATTCCTTCAGGAACACTTTGTAAATTTGCCTAAACTAATGATATATTTTGAAAATCGAAATCTCAAATTAATAGATGGATTAACCACAATAGATGTGGCTATTAATAATTTCAAAAGTATTTCAAGTAACTTCGGATGTGAGCTTCGGCAAAAGTTAGACGCAGTTTTTAATTGAAATCCAGATTTAATAACATTGCGGCAATTATGTATGCTAAATACGCTGAAATAAAAGAATATTTCCTGTACGCACCTATAACCAGTTGCGATGTAGAAAGGACGTTTTCTATCTACTAGGATGTACTTAATTCAAAGAGAACAAGTCTTACAGAAGAGAAAATGAACAAATAATAAGGTATTTTGTATTTTATAGATCACCAGCCACTTGTTACCCAATTATATAAATAAAATTAAAACCTCTTTAAAAATACAACATTTCAATAGTGGGCGATGAGTCATCAACCGTGTGTGTCCGCGTCCTAGTAATCATATTTGCTGTTTTAACCGCATAAATTGTTACTGGTATTATTACAGTTCCTAAATTTTCATTTTCAGGTTTTTGATTAACTTCTTGTACTTTGACATAAAACGCTTGTTTTTTTATCACAATACGCACGCGTTGCTTAATTGTCTAACGTTTTATAATTTAAATGTACTGGCTCGCAAACATAACCTCAAAATTCTAGTATTCTCACTATAACAGTTTTTGACTGGCGGATAGTTCAAATCAAGGAGTTGCATATGATCCACCATGTATACAAACAAAGTTGTAGGGTACTACTTTCAGTGTTGATATATGTTTGTCTCTGTTACTATCATAGTGCATATATTTAGTTTATTTTAGTCAGTTTCTATCGCTATATAACCTTCGCTCGTTGCTCAATTGTTACAAATGCCTTTTCTATGTCTTTTTTCTTTCGTGTAACTGATAAGGTTCTTTCTTTTCTGTCTAATGTTTCGTGATTTAATTGTACTGACTCATAAACTCAAAATTGTAGCATTTCCACTATAATAGTTTTTGCAATTACATATAACCCACCATGCATACAAACTTAGAACTATTGTTATGATCATTAAATATTTTACACAAGTTGGCAATGAATTATTCAAAATGTACCAGTCATTAGAGAAAAAACATATATTTAAAGTGATAATTTCTTAACTACGTTTCACATCTTGTCAATTACCAGGTGATTTGCATCACAAACCAGACGATATTTTACGTAAAGCAACTGTCCGAACGATCAAATTATAACATTAACGTAAATAACCGGAAAAAAAATGTATGAGGACAATGGCGCACGATAATTACGACGTTTTCCTTAAATGTATCGCCTCTATTTATCCGTTCGACTTCTATCGTTTTAAAAGAGCACCTGTATTTACATGGCATGCGAGATTAATTGGGAGCACATGATGTAAGCGTTTAAATTGTTCCAAGCAGCACAACGCCACTAATGTGTCCAATAACAGGTTGTACCGAAACAGCACGGTGAGACGTTATCGGCGTCGCTGCACGCCGATAGGTGGCGTATTCATTTGTCAAAACGACTCATATCTGTCAGGCGGTCTGCTATAACAGCTGTACGACCCTAATTTACCTGAAACGTTGAAATATATCGTTTGCTTTATACTAAATGCGACAGAAAATTTACGATTATTAGATGGATAGATTTGTGAATATTTTTATTTATTACATACATATATTTTTCCATAATTCTGAAAATGAACATATTGCTGTGATGACGGTTGCAATTTTATTAAATCTCGTATGTTTATGGCACAGTTTGACGTATAACTTGTAATTATTTATACTGCTCGATGTAGGGGTATCACAGGTATAAAGGGGGACAAATTTTCAAGAGGGGCACACAAAAGAGAAATTAAAACTTATTAAATTAAACTTTGCATTTATATTAATAAATTATCAATTAATAAGAATGATTTAATTACCACAATTTTTTGCATTAATGGTCACATATTTATTCCAATGTTTTTTTAATAAGGTTATATACAGGGTGTTTAAAAAAGATGCGGCAATATTAAAGGGGTTGATTGTCCAGGTCATTTTATACAAAAAAGTTTATAATAAACAAGGTCCGCAAACGCTTCGTTACCGATCTACAGCGTGTTGAAGTTTAATTAAAAGAAACAGTAAAAATTAGATTTCTCCAAGACGGCATTAAAGATCATAATGAAATTTTAGGCGTGTTATTTTTCAAGAAAAAAATAGGACGCCGCTGATTTCTCTAAAAATAAAAATATGTTTCTATTCTTTGTTCAATTGTGAAGAAAAAAGCTTTTTTGTATAAAATGACCTGGCCAATCAACCCCTTTAATATTGCCGCATCTTTTTTAAACACCCTGTATATTGTATTAGTATTTAATACATTCATATTCAACAATGATAGTAAAGGTTTTGATTTAAATAAATATGTCTACTTAAAGTAATGAATGATTTTGAAAGTGTATACGTAATTTTATTTATTTAATTTCTTATAAATGTTATGAGAAAATAATACTTATAAATACTCGTGGATAGGTGTTAATTTCTAGAAGTTTTGAAGTCTTCAGTTTGATTTGATGTTTTCCATATCTGAAAAGAATAGATTGAAAAATATCAATTTTCATCAATGTTGTATTTATATAATAGTATCGTGAAATGTGTTCATCAATTCTTGACATATTATAAAAGATATTAGATAACATATTCTGGTTAATATAAACATGAATATAAAAATAGCAATAGCGGGAAGTTTTAAAACTCAGACGTGTGAAACAAACTGTCAGTATAAATGTTTTTATTGGACAATTAAGAGGATTTTTGGATTGGAAATAGATAAATAACTTTTTAAACACAGACAAGAATTATTAGATTGAAAATTTTGTATTAAAACGAATATGAAAGGTATTGTTACACTTTTAAATATATATTTTGATTAGTCAACAAGAAAGAAAGAATGTAATTGGAGAAAGAAATTATGTATAATATCTCTAAGGAAATGAGTAAATAAACAAGGACTTTCTAAAGTATAATTTTAGAGAGTAGATGTGTTTTTCTTTAAAGAGAGAAATAATTAAGAATTCTCTTGTATTTATTGACCTAAGAAAGGTATAATATTAGTGATAAAAGTTCTCCTAATCATATAACTGGAGAATATAAGAATTTCGAAGAATTTAAAAGCAATAATAATCTTCCGTTTTCATTTGTCTCATTGTGTTTACTGAATTTCCATATTCTCGGTAAAAAGATTATGCTTTCAAAAAAAAGGTTTTGATAGATCATCATAATATTTCTCCATCACGTTTTTCATGTATTAATCCAAAGAGAATCGGCGACCCTGAAGTACTTTTTTAATTTAGGAAAGAGATAACATATATAGATTTAAGTAAGTCTACTTGTCAAAGACCCAGACATTTGCTTCTTAATAAATTCAAGTCGTCCTTACCAATTTCGTACTATCTAATTTCAATCATCCACTCTTTATTCTGTGAGAAACGGTAAAGAAATCTATTTAAACTCCTTAGATTCATTTACATTGCTCGTAAATGCAAATGTAAAACGGGTATTGTAATTAGGCGCATGCCGTAATGGAAACTTTCAATTATCAAGTAGTTCTATAAGTTTGTTCACTTATTCGGCGTATAAAGCTTTCAGATTTGATTAAAGAGAACTGTCGAATTGAACTTTCAACATTTCAACACACACATTATGCTAATAAAATTATTGTAATATATTTAAATTAAGGAAAATGATTGATGATTACTAGGGTTAAAACAAGTAATATTTGGTAATATAGTTGGTACAGGATGATATGAATATGTATTAGGCAGGTTCCTCTTTTGGGTATTGAATGAGATGCATCTCTTTAAGGATGTTTTTTAAAAGGTCTTGCTTAACTTATATGCTAATTCTTATATACAGGTGTTCATTTCAAAACTTCCCACTCTAAATTTCTGGAAATCTGGACATCCATGAAAAATTCCCGGAAACACGTAAGAAGTACTATCATGGGGGCTATTTCTTGATGTAATAATTGACTCACCCACTTTAACCCCCCGCCCCTGGGCGCCACCCGCTTAAAACTCTTAAATGGAAAGGGATATCGAGTAATACGTCATTTTAAAGGTCTTTTGAAGCAGTACATTTTGGCGTTAATTTTTTTTTAAATTGATCGATTCGTTTTGAAGATTTTTGAAAGATATTTTGGTTAGTTTAATTCTTTATTTTTTGTTTTAGGCTTAAGAGGGATCTCTACTGGACGGGCCATTTGATAATGTGCAAAAATCATAAACATTATCACTGCAGGGGTTTCGATTTCCCCTTAAAATTAAGATCAAATTTCAACCAATGCTATAAATAATTACATCAATTTGTAGAGAAAACTCAAACTTACGTACGCTTAGTAGTAAAATTTTGACTTTCTTTTTATTTATTTCAAAATAAATTCGATAAAATGTCTAATATTGACCTACTTGTGCTACTAATTATGACAATTTTTAAAATATTTTTAGAAAAAATATTACTAGGCGTACATAGATATTCGAATTCTCTTTCATTTGGTATAAAAAAATTAAAAATTGATTAATATTTACCGTTAATTTTATGGGGAAATCATACTGTCTACAGTGGCCTCAGCGGCTGGGAGTAGAGATCCCTCTTAAATATTTATAACTCAAAAACACTTTAACTGCTTAAAATGATTTATTTTTGTTTTCAAAGTTATTTAAGAATTCAAATATTTTTTTGCAGAAAAATTCAACCCAATAATTGTTCAAAATGTTGTCCGTAGATCATTAAATAACGGTATAGCCGTTGTTCAAAACTGCGGCGGACATTTTCAAAAACATCTCTTTGAATTCCACGGCAGGTTGCATTAATCCTCTGACGAAATTTTTCTAAATTCTGAGACGGAGGGGTATATACAACAGACATTAAGTAACCCCATAGAAAAAAGTCTAGTGGTGTCAAATCAAGAGATTTGACTGGCCATTCTATAGGTTCTCTTCGTCCTATCCATTTATATGGAAATATATTGTCTAACCACCGCCGTACTGAAATAACATAATAAGGAGGAACTTCATCTTGTAATTCGTGCTCATCAAATAGGGAATTTCAATCTCTATCCAGTTGATTTTCGAGAGCATCAATAATTAGCGGATTGAGAGTATTTTCCAACTTATCCAAATATGCTTTAAAAACAATGAACCAATCACATGGTCCCCCAAGATGTCTGCTCATACATTATTTTTTTTTAGGATGCTGGGTGTGTGTGTACTACAGACAGATGAGGGTTATCGTTACTCCAATATTTCCTTTCCTTTCGTTTAAGGGGATATTACAGCGGTCGAGAAAGCAAGATATCGAATTTATCAGTTTTCTTTACTATTGTTCAAGATAGAAATGTGAAACTTTCTGTACAACTCCAATATAGATATTAGTACACGGAAAGGTTGTCAGATTATGTAATTTTTTGTCACAACCATCTATTTTTTTTATTCCAAATTAGAGTAAAATATACGTGTGTTTCTCGGTCAAAATCTGAAATAATTAAATGAAATTGATCAAAACGGATGTAATTCCCGTATAGACCAATGTTTTCTTGTGAAATATAGCTTTTTGAATTGCGGAAAAAAGTTTAATTTGAGTAATTAAATTAAGAAATTCCGGAATGGTGCGGTACTGAATTATTTGTATTTTAGCAGCGGCTTCAGCTGTATTTTTCTCTGTATTCGGGTGACGGAAAACAACACATTCATTTCAAATATATGAGAATGAGATGGCTTGAATTTGGCTCCTCCTACGGGCCAACATCTCCAAAAGCAATTATAGTCAATTCCCAAATACAAATCGACTTTAATATCCCCTTAATTAATGTTGCGACAGTTGAATTTTTAGATAACTTTGAAAACAAAAATAAAACATTTCAAGCAGTTAAAGTGTGTTTGTGTAATAAATATTTACGCCTAAAACAAAAAACAAAAAATTAAACAAACCAATAGATTTTTTAATAAACCTTCAAAACGAATCGTAGCTCCCGGGGGCAGCGAGTTAAAGTGAGTGAGTTAATTTTTACATCAATAAATAGCCTCGACAACAATACTTCTTACGTGTTTCAGAGAATTTTTTATAGACTTCCAGATTTTCAGTAACTTAGAGTGGGAAGTGTTGAAATGAACACCGAATTGGTCTGGACGCATAAAGTATTTCTGAAAATAAAATTTCACCGAGTCCACAACTCCTCTTCTTTAGACAGCCCACTACATCTGTGAATCTGGTGGAGCTTACAATCAAGTAATGTATTCATTAGATTACTTATCTCTTTTACAATTACATAAAAATACAGTATCTTCCTCTTCTATAATATATGATACGTAGATTACATATTCTAAATAATTAAGTATGTACCATACAATCATGCTTAAAATTACGTATAACTTTCAGCAATATACATACATAACGAATACAATGAATAATAAATATTTATTATAGAACTTTCAACATCTTATGTTTACGTAGCTCTAGTTATATGATGTATAACATTTTTAATGTAAATGTGAATGTACAAATTGTAAATGATGATATTTCGTTTAGATCGCTTTCTATGTTATTACTTTTTATCGTTTTTGCGGCAAGGGAATGTAGTTTCTAAACAGAATGGTTTACGAGATTGCAAAATATAAACCGTTAAATAATTGCAGAAGGAAAACAAACGTATACTGGTTGATCCGACTTAATTGTTCATTTTCGAAAAAATTAGATATTTAATAATTTTTTTCTACTCCCATACTTTAATTGTATTATTAGATATGCCGAACCTGTATTTTAATGATGCCCATTAAGATACAGATTTTCATTAAGATACATGTAGGAATGCGACATTCCAATATTCAATATGGCGACTGCATATCTGACAGATATAAAAATTAATTAAATATGACAGTTCTCTGCAATTTACTAGTAAGTAGTTAAAATTTGTGCTTTTTTTTTGAAAATACAAACGGTAAAAATGAGGGATAATGAGAGTGAAATGTAAAATTTGACTCCACCAGAAATTATGAAAGAAGTCTTAGTAGCCACGAACAATTTATTACCAGCTAAATTCGCAAAGATGTACGGAAAATTTTAAGCTCAATTTATGAAATGGAATGTTCAAACAATAATGTTCTATTATGGGGTCGTAGAAAAAATAGTGTATGCAACTCGCATTTAATGGCTATTAAGATACTCGTATTCATTACAATACTCGCTTTCGGCTCGTATTGTAATTTTCTTACTCGTGCCTTAATAGCTATCATTAAATGCTCATTACATAATATACTATAATAGAACATCTTGCATGGTTTTAAAGATTTGCATAGATAGATAGATTGTATTTGTTGTGAATCACATCGATACCGCTACAGAAAATTTGGTTAAACTAATTTGAAAACTAAAAAAAATTTGAAAATAAGCAAGAAATGAAACTTCAAAATGATATATATTATTTCAAAAGAATATAATAGCAATAGTTAATAATTCTAAATTAATAATGATGTAATTTAATTATACTCGTTGTTACTTGTTATTTTAAATGGTATTGAGCACCGTCATAACAACACGTAGCATTCTTCTAATTACTTTTTGGGTACTTTCGCCTGGTATATTGTTCCATTCGCTTTGAAAAGTATTCCATATTTGTTGCTTTCAAGTAGGACCAGCTTTTCTTCGCCTTCTATTGAGTTTGTTCTTCATCAATTCGATGCAATTAAATCCTTGTCTTGAGGTTGCCAAGTCATTATATGGAAAATTTTTCTGATTGTTTCTGTCTTAAATAATCCTCGCATATTTTTGCAGTATAGTTTGTATCATTGTCGCGCACACATTTCAAGTAATTGCCCAATCAATGAAATGAAAAATAACCAAAGACCAAGATGGAACTACCTCCGTGATTGATAATAATTGTTACAATGCATTCTGAGAGATTTTCATGTTTCTGTTAGTCCACCTATCTCGCTGTTTGTACTTGATATTAATTAGTTTGAATCGTAAACCAGTGTCACGAGTATTAAAATGAACTAGCCCTTTTGACTTCCCAAATAATCTCGAAAAAGTCAGAGACTTGTCGATAAGAAAACTGCAGTTAACGCCTCCAATGTGGTAGGTCCGTTATTAACACAGACACTAACATAACCTGCGTTCTGATTACATTAGTTTATACTATTTTCTCCCGCTGACATACATAACAGAAGTACATGAAAACAATTTCATTTTGTAAACTAGTGTTACTAGGTACCAGGGATTTACATTTGGCACACTTTTCGATGTTTCACTGCCCTGGATGCTGACCTGTAACTCCCCTTCTTGGCTTCTGTTTTATAATCGGTAAAAACGACGCTATCTGCCGTATGTTTCTGTGATTACGTTAGGAGTTTTGCCACCAAAATGTCGGTTTACATAGTGGAGCATTATTTTCCAAAAGACTGCGTTTTATGTAAGCAAAATTTGCGACAGGTTGTTTAAGTGATTCGCGCGTACCTGTTGCCATAGTTCATTTAGTTAGAACAAGATGTACATTCTACTATTAATAGATTCGAAATCTTTATAATTAAATTTCATCTAATTTTACTTAATTTTATCAGTGTAATTGGTAAAATTATAATTTGCACATGTCTTTATTATTTAATTTAAATTAAAATTAACTGAAAGTGTATATGATAGCAAAGTGATGAGTTTTAATTAAAACTCAGCATAAATCCTTATCCTTTTTAACAAATAATTTATTATATAAATGTAGTGCTTCGTTCATAATACCATTGCGATAAGTATTCTTGAAGTAAATGCAAATTATACACTTACATATAGGAATCTAGACTTGCATATAGATATTCTCAAGGAAATCCTTTATGCATTAAGTGTAAGATTTGCATTGAAAATGTCGATATCTTTTAAGATGCAAAAATTTCAAAGGATTTAGAATTAAATTACCGAACAATTTCTGGCGTATCATTAAAGCTGAGAACGTAATTTCATTTGTGGGAATAAGAAGTGCAACGACGTAGGATATCCTGGATAGAAGAAGTAACAGAAATTGAATAAGTCTGGTGCCATATTAGCAAGAACAAGACTAGACTCGTAGGATGTATAATACCTGTAAATCTGCTCAGAAAACTCGCTCGCTTGATTTTATTACCGGATGAAGTTTTAAAATACATAATATAATTACAGTATAGTTATTCTACAAGGTATTTAAAAAGTCTGACGTTAATTATCAGAAAGAACGCATTTAATTGAAGCATGCCGATATTATTTGCTTGAATAACATTCTCTATCGATCATATTTCTTTCGCTTTTGTCTTAAATGTGGTTACAGGTGCTGCTTTTATTGTTTCCAGGGAGTTGCAAAATTTAATAATAATCGATCGCGTCTTGAGTCTTTTGGTACACTAAGGTGGCAACCTAAGAGCTATTGTCAACCGCTATGGCTAGGGGCACGCGAGCGTGCCGCTTAGTTTGGAATTATAGGCACGTAACTGATGTCACTGCTGTTATGACGATATCATTTAACGTGCCCTGAAATCTGAAATTAAAGGCACGTGTATAAAAAACGGGGAAAATATGCATGTTCTAGTTTGTGGTGCGGATTTCTGTTAGTGTTAGTGGATTACTGCAGTTTATAACGACATAAACTATTAAATATGGACGGTCTAACAGGTAAACGATGTATTTTAATAATTTCTATTTAATAATATGTAGTTAAATCACTAAACAGAGCGTACTCTGATTTTGTATTATGCACACCTAATGCTAATACAAAATTAATCCTTGAGGAATTGGGGTTAGGAAATAGTTTATCCTGACTAGATTTATGTCATAAACAGTACTTTATAAGGTATCTTATTATACATGGGCGAGATAGGGGAATACGGATCAGTTTTATTCAGACTAGACCGACTCGTGTTTTGTCGGCTCTCGGGGAAACCGGTAGGTAATACGGTGCCCGAGAGCCGACAAAATACTAGTTGGTCTAGTCTGAGTGAAACTGAACCGTATTCCCCTATCTCGCACATGTCTCATTTTTTTAAGATAACATTATGGCTACAGTTACCATAAATAATAGTAGTAATGACGACATAAATGAGACTATTAATGAAAAAAAAGAATTAACCCTTGATCTCCAGTTTGGTTCCTATAATGAACTAAAGAAATATTTAGAAATCTATGAACAACACAAAAAACAAAAATTTTATAAAAAAAAAGTCGTACAATAAACTCCTCTCTTAAATACATACAAAGACCGTTGAAGTCCTCTCTAGAATTTTATAAACTTTAATATGCATGTATCAATGGTAAAGAACGTCCTAAAAGAGGAAATGGGTTACGACAGACGAGGTTACAATAGATTTTAAATAACCGATAAAATTGTTTTGACTTCTGTAATAATTTTCAGCACGCTACGCTTAGGATGTAATGCGAATTTCAAACTTCGTATTTTTCCAGGAGGCCAATATTTAAAAATATATAGTTGTAATAGAACATACAAAACATGAACTTTCGATTGTAAGCAAATAGTTTTATTTTCTAGAAAGTTTTTGATCATTTCCCTCAAAATCGTATATTACATGAAACAGACCTTGGAAATGTGCAAGATTATTTATGTTTGGACGCAACTAAGAAGAAGATACAGAATAAAATCCGTCTAGAAATTAGTAAAAAGACAACATTAAAAGAAAAAGATCTTCATAATATTCACTACAAACTCGAGACTGGGAAAAATCATTTGGCAGAAACTGTGAAATTATTGGAATCCAAATACAGTAATGAGTTAAATGCTACTGTATCTATATATTCCTAAAATATATCTTTCTCAACAGATTGCAATGTTCATCTACTTTGCGACGAGGAAAAGAACTACAAAGCATTACAATTCTCTACAGAAAGTAGTAGAAATTCAATGAAAGCGTGGCCTGAATTTGTTAGTATTGACGGCACTTACAAATTGCTTAACACCGGCTGCACTCTTTCTTTATTTTTGGTAGAGGATTCTAATGGCCAGTCAGAAATTGTTTCTGTATCATTAATAGCTGTGGAAGATCGTGAATCATATTACTGCATTTTTGAATTATTTACAAACCAAAATAGCACTGATAAAGTAATTTGCTTTATGGGAGGTAAAGCTTTAACAGAACGTGGAGTTATGAAACAACCTTTTCCAGGGAGACCTGTGCATTTCTGTTTATTTCATACCTTAAAGACTTTTAGACGAGAAATAGGCTGCGAGAAGTTGAATATTTCTAAAGAGGAACGAGATTTATCTTTAGAATACCTTCAAAAATTAGTCTATTGTAACAATGAGGCTGAATATGATATCATATATACTCAATTTAAGGAATGAGTTCCTCAAAGCGTATGTGATTATTTTGATCAAAATTGGCATACTATTCGGAATGAATGGCTTGTATGTAACATATCAAATGGCAATTTAAATAATACAACAAATAACCGTATGGAGTCAATTAACCATAAAATAAAACAAGTAGTACCTAAGAATTCAACTTTAACCGACTTTGTTAAATATTTTTTAATTTTTTTGGATAGCCATAATCAATCGACAATCGAGCATCTGAACACATTTTGAAGCGACCACTGCACCGATTTCAAAACCATGAAAAAGATTTATTGCAGTATGTGAATATTTTAACAGGTTACAATTTCAAGGACATCCAGAAACGGATAGATTTAATCACTAAAGTAAAAATATTGATGGAATATAATGACGGTGTGTTTCAAACTACGTGTATCACATACGTTGGACAAAAAATTATTATTTATCAAAACATAGAATTGGAACAACCAAGTCAGATATTGCGGCAAAACTAAAACATGTAGTAAACGAAAAGCCTAAAGTGATGACGTTAACCGAAAAACGAAAATCAGCCACTTTAATTACGAATTCTTTAATGAACAAATTAGCATTTCCAGCAATAGTGAATTCAACTATAGATTAGATTTATTGAAGAAAATGGAACACTACTGGAGAACTGGAAACGAAGTGGCAATTATTAAGTGGGAATTATATTACAACAGGTGAGGCAAATTGTGATCTGATCGATACAGAAACAGGTACTGAGGCATACGATAATAATCAAGAAACGATCTCACAACAAAATAGTGTTAGAATAGTATTGTCTGATGGAAATATAAGTGAATTGACAGATAATAATTTAGCAAACATGCCACACATTACATTTGTTGATGAACCCTTTGGTGATAATGAAGATAACAGTAATAATAATAATAATAATGAAAATATTGAAACTGATTTATTAAAATCAATAGTGTTGCCCTCAAAAATTAAGAGGGACATGATTCTACGACAGTAATAAATCATAATAAACGCAATAAAAATAGTAAAAGCAAGACATTCTCACATTTATTTTAAATAATCAACTAGACGCTATAAGCAAAGCATCCTTTGATACAGAATGTTCTACTAAAACTTTCCAATAATATTTTATTTATCCTTAGTAAGAGTTTTGTTGTTTTGATGTTTTGAATTTTGTAATAAAAAGACTTATTTTGACTCTAATTGTTATTTATTCCTTAAAAAAAATTAATAATGAAAACTATTATTAATTATTCTCATAACTTATAGATTGGCGCAGAATAAAGTAATGATTTGACGTACCTCTAATTTCAAATTTAGGTGCACGTTAAATGATAATGTCATAACAGCAGTGACGTCAGCCACGTGCCTATAATTCCAAATTAATCGGCACGCTCGCGTGCCCCTAGCCACAGCGATTGTCAACAGCCTCAGCTGAGCAGAGGGGTCAGAAAAAATATCATATAAGTTAGTGACAAGACTCGATTACCTTAGAACTTTTAACTATACCACAGTCCTAATACATCCAATTATTCTACCAAGTTCAACCTTAAGCTTTAACATGTTCACTATGATGTAATCACTGATTTTTAACTGAAGATATAGACTTCGTAAAAGAACAAACTGCAGTCAAAATTGAAATTTTTACAATTATTCATTATTAAACTAATACAAATCATGAGTATCCTAATAAAATTACGTTTTATTACGGAAAGTATAAATGATAAAATTTAAATAGAACGTATAACCACAATTTCCCCATATTAACAAACTTTAAATGTAAAGTATCCGAACAGCTAAAAGTTAAATCTATAAGTACACCACTGCAATGGGGACAGTCGTTTATTGAAGGGGAAAATTCTTACCATTCAAACGCAATAATTAAAACCATTCTCGCAACGATTACACCGTATGTTCCTGCTAATTGTGCAATTCCATTAGAAGAGTTAAACAGAATTAAAGCCGTCGTTAATTTCCAGAATGAACGAACTTTTCTCTATGTTTCTGTGGACACAGTCGAGAGGAGGGACCTCGCTTCCGGAGTCATAATAATATCAAAGTGCAATGGCATTAGACAGAGAAGTAGCAAGGAGACCCGCTGAATTATTTATATCTCATTCGAAAAACTTAAAGAGAGGAATTGGTGAATTGATGTTTTCTGCCTTATCTGTGGGATTTCTGAAAATTGAGATTTTTCCTATGCTACGTCTTAATACCAGTTCGAAGGTTTATATTTATGTTATTGGTTTGTATTATAGATGATATCAGAATTTCAGAATTTTCAGTGGCAACTAAAGGATTTTTGAATTATTACTAGGGGGCGGACGTCCCAGGTTTAAACTACAACGGAGCAAAGAAATAATGTAAACAACTGTGTTGTTTACATTATTTCTTAATAGCATTATTCATATGGTCAACTGCAACATCTGTTGTTTACTTGAAAAGTTATTGAAAAGGACAACAAAAAATGCCCATCAAAAAAGGAATTTATGAGTAAAATCCTTTCTTCATCGGTGTAGGTAGAAGGATGACGAGTTTTGAAAATTTATTATATTTACCTTTTATTTCGTAAAATTAATAAAGTTATATATGTGTATACCTATTCATACTTACTTTAGTTTCGTTTTCTCATTGTTTTGACTGTTAATTACGTACTTCGTAATTTTTGTAATAGTTCCTTTTGAATACCTGTTCATTGAATCTACTTTTCCCATTTATACAGTTGATGCGGAAACAGTTGCTAAAACCATTGACGAGAATTTGCACAAAATGCTTCATTCGGATGCCAGGTGCAGGGCAAAAATACTTTTATTTGTTAGTGACAGTGCCGCATATATATTAAAAACAGACAGACTATTAAACGAAACATATCCTTATCTGTTGCACATTACTTGTGTAGCACATGCTCTCCACAGAATCTCTTAATATATCAGAGACAGGTATCCGGAAATTGATAGACTTCTATCCACTTTTAAAAAAGTTTTCAGAAAAGCACCATCGAGAGTAGGTCTTTACAGGGAAAAACTTCCATTTTTGTCACTGCCTCCGTCGCCAGTAATAACTAGATGGGGGACTTGGTTGGAAGTTAGTTAGTTAGTTTTTATGCAGAGAATTTCGATAGTTTACAAAATTTCATTACATGTTTAAATGACGATGCTCGAAGTATTTCTGAGTGCAAGGAACTAACACAAATCCCAAATTTAAAAAATCAGTTGTTATTCCTTCAGGAACACTTTGGAAATTTGCATAAACTAATCACATATTTTGAAAATCGAAATCTAAAATTAAGAGATGGAGTAACCATATTAGATGTGGCTATTAATAATTTCAAAAGTATTCCAAGTGACTTCGGATGTGGCCTTCGGCAAAAGTTAAACGCAATTTTTAATATAAACCCAGATTTAATAACATTGCGGCAATTGTGTATGCTAAATACGCAGTACGCACCTATAACCAGTTGCGATGTAGAAAGGACGTTTTCTATCTACAAGGATGTACTTAATTCAAAGAGAACAACTCTTACAGAAGAGAAAATGAACAAATAGTAAGGTATTTTGTATTTTATAGATCACCAGCCACTTGTTATCCAATTGTATATAAACAAAATTAAAACCTCTTTAAAAATACAAAATTTCAATAGTGCGCCCTACTCATTATATTATTTTTTAATTTAACACCTTGTATAAAATTTAAAATTCTAAGAAGTTTTTAACATAATATTCATTTTGATTTATGACTTTTTAAATATATTTGCTTAATAATTCGATAGATTATAAAACAGACTTTAAGTGCAAGAAACCATAGGTCTTAAAGGCATATTTGTTTTGTGTACTTTAAATTGTAAATATAAGTATGTACCCACCTTATGTAACTTTGGTAACCCATAAATTTTGGATGGTTGTGCATTATTGATTTTTAACATATCTGGTGATATTAGTGATTTATTTTCTCACTTTTTTATTAATGAATTGTCAGTTTTGTATTTTTGGCTGTCGGGTCATTTTTTACAATTGCGTATGTTATTTTGTCATCTAGTAGGTTTTTCATTTTCAGTAGTAATGAATAAAGAAGTTTATGAACTGAAAATAAAAAAACTACTAAATGACAAAAGAACATACGCAATTGTAAAAAATGACCCCACAATCAAATATTTAAAAAAAAAGACAATTCATTAATAGAAAAGTGGGAAAATAAATCACTAATATCACCAAACACTGCAAATATGTCAAAAATCATAATGCACAAACATACAAAATTATGGGTTACCAAGGTTAAATAAGAAAAACATCCCGTTGAGACCTGTTTTACAAGCCCTTTTTTACAAATTGTCAAACTATTTAGCAAAATATTAACAAATATAACAGGTAAAAATAAATTTTATATAAAAAACTCGTTTGATTTAAAAAAAATTTTGGACCAAATTAAAATAAATAGAAATGAGGAAACTATAAATTTTCTATGTCATAACTTGATTTAAACGAAACAATAGAATTAAAAAATAAATATTTTATGAAGATTGAAAACACTATCGAGGGTAGATAAAATCATTAAGAAAGAAAATGTAAAAAATGATCAGTGTAGGAGGTGCTATTGAAAATTCTAATAGTAAATTAATATATATTGAATAAAATATTTAATCGCCAACCGTCAGTAAAGTGATGCGTTACCATAGCGTTTTACGGAGGTAAAGAAACACTTTATCGTACTGTACAATATAGTATATTATGACACTAGTGCATAATCAAGCTTTTAAAGCACGAGTAACGAGTTTAAAGCCACGACGCGAAGCGGAGTGGCTTTAACGTTTCGAGTGCTTTAAAAGCTAATTATGCACTGTGTCATACGATATTTTTTAGTATAAATGCAACAATAATTTTAATTAGAAGAAATCAAATCAATAATTTCAATACATATTATCGAGTGACTTGTCATTTGACATTTCCTGACATTTCAATGGACTATTAAACGCTTGGGATTGGCTGTTACCAAGCAACCTTTATACGCACGCCGTGCGATAAAGGCCCGATTATGCACGCTTATGGGTGTGTTTTGATTAGTTTATGATGCATGCATACTAAAAAAGTACTTTACCTGCCGCTAATATCTGTCAGCGTAGCCATGACTGATGACTTTAAAAATAAATCGTTTGTCACTCTCATAAACTGTCATAAGTTATTATATCTTTATTTCTTAAATTAACAATTTTCACGGTTGGCGATAAAATTTTGTATGCACCACGTCAGTAATAGTATATTAAAGGACAAGTTTCATTTTGACGTTTCAAAGTACGAATTCAGAGTTTAAGAAACGAGTGGCGTAGCCACGAGTTTCTTAACTGAATGAGTGCTTTAATGTCAAATGAAACGTGTCTTTTATGCTATTTTTTGCAATTAGTTTTAAAATTTCTCTTTTTGTAAAAGCAAAACGAGAAAAATTTGATAATCAAGGGAAATTTTGTGGCGGTTGTCACCTTGGTTTGGCACAAGATTTAAATTGACAAGTTAATTTAAAATTGACACATTTTTGATAATTTTCAACAGAATGTTTCTACTGCACACGGTATCACTATCACTTCGAAAGATAATTCAAACGTTAATATAAATGTTTATAATAGTTGTACTATTTCAAAGATTAATTAAAAATATCAAATCTTACAATGAATTTCAATATAAAAACCTCAAACTTGCTTACAAAATGTCATATTGACATCTCCATTTCTGTTGCAATGTGACCAACTTAAAATAAATCTGTTTAAATGTTCCATTTCTATTACGCAACTAGTGCTGTAATAGACCCTATTACAGCACTAGTGAAATAAATGGTATGATTACGGTAGGTACTAATTGCAAAAAGTACCTTTACCGAACTCGTCTGTTACTCGCCGCGCTCGCTTCACTGGCTTGGCTCGTAAATCAGACTCGTTCGATAAAGTATCACTTTACTGACTTGTTACATAAATAACTATTACAGGATATATAAATAGCCGGCATGTTCAAAATATACAAAAGTTAAAAAGTAGCGTTGGAATATCCTGAACCAGAAGGAAAATTTTAGCCAAGTCCGCGTTGAGAAGTTCATCCACAGAAGACAGCATTACACGTTTTGTATTAGAAAAAAACAAGTAACACATAATATTCATCTGAAATCGCAAGCAAAATGTAAAATTTAATTAAGCGCATATAAAATGAAATAAAAACGAAGAAAATTGATTCAGAGATCTCATAGAAAAAATCAAAATGAAACATATTAAAAACAGGTTGCTTGAACACGGCAGGTGGTATGCAATGAAAGTAATCGATGTGAGGAACGCGCTACAGGTCAGTATTGTCAATATTAGATTAGAAATAATAAAAGTGTACGTGGTATTATAATATGAATGTATATTAAATGTCAACTAGGCTATGTGAAATACAGGAATACATTTTGCTCGCTAATTTATTCTGTTAATTGTAAGAGATATTATCGCTGAATTGCATGTTAAAATTATAAATTAACATTCATTCCCTTATTTTGTTAATACCCCGAAACCGGCAGATAATTTCCAGGTACTTAAAATTTGTGTTTGTCATCGCCGGATTATGGACCGATTAGCACAGTAGAGCCTAAATGGTTTTATTTATGACGTCGCACTATATCTTGAAACAGACTATACTCTCAATTATGTAATATAATTTTTGTTAATCTCTACGTAGATAATTTTGGGGCTTCTGTTGTATTTGCACTACACCATGAAACTATGGTATAACTATGATAAATTTATTTAATATAATAAAGTAATCATGAGATCTCCAAATTGCCTGTTTAATAATATGAAAATGACTAAATCGAAATGCGTACATCAACTAAATACGTCCACTGCTACCAAAATGAAATCGCGATTCCTTTCAAGTGTAAGCGGTATTCTTACATCACATGATGCCTCGCAATTACCACGACGACCGACATTAACCGTGGCCCGATCCGCAGCGTTGTTGAGTGACAAGCGCGCTGACAAGTCCCCTGAAATGCATTAACCTAACCCCTCGATATAACGCGCGGAACGTCATTGTTCGTTCGTATACGAGTAATTTGACCGCGTCGAAGTGAATTTCCGACGAAATACTGTGCTGTCGGTCTGCCCCCCTGTTCGTGTCTCTTGACCAACCGCTTCACGTGCGTGTAAATCCGGGCAGACACGAGCTCACCGAAAACGGGTCAGGATTTAGCGTTCGAATGATTGAGTGCTTTTATTTCTCACCCCCCCCCCTTATGCGACGCTTATCTTGAGTTTGACGGAAAATGATTGCTTGTTCATTAATTCGACGGTTGCTTTTTGTTTTGGGGGCACAAACGGGGTGACGTAAACCTATTTATTTAATTTTTTTTCAAATAAAAAATACGTTTTCCGTGATATGAATCATGAAATGTTGAGTGAAAGGTTTGAACTTGAATAAAAAAAACAGTCTTATTTTTATATTATGTTCCAAATACTGAAGCTCTTCGTAAAGATGCTTTTTTGACAAGGCAACCACTTTAGTCGCAAAGATGCTCATTAACCCTAGGATATCCTGGGAATAAAATAAAATGATAATATATAGGAGTATATAATAATAATAGAATTTAGCACACGCTGTATTTACTATGCTTTTACTTCTTAGGTCTGGCTTTATTCTATGATGCTTTCTATATTGTCGAATGTTTTTAAACTTTTACGAACCTTGTATTAATGACATTTATAAACAAAAACAGTAAAACACAAAAGGGCTAAATACGTATTTCGTCAACTATGTTGTCATCTTCAGTAGCACTGATTGTTCATCAATGATATTGATAATCAGTGGCATTTGTAATAAAGTGTTAAAAATGTTATATATCGGTCAGACAGGCAGAAATTTGCAAAAACGAATTAATGAACATAAGGTTCAATTCAACTCAAATGTTTACAGACATAAGTTGGAGACTGGTCATACTATAGACTATGATAATCCTAAATTACTACATAGATGTCAAAAAGGTCAAAAACTAAATATACTAGAAATTTGGGAGATTGAAAAACATAAATTGACTCACAGCTTATTAAATGATCATTTGGAATTAGCCGACAAACCGATGTTTATGTTTCTTAATATACAACAAAACGCACATGTATAAAGAGTAGCCTATCCACACATACATATTTATCCTGAATTACAATAACTCGTGCATTCTTATTTTGGTGTTTTTGGTTTGTTAACGTTATCAAGTTTGTGTGTGACCTACCTGACTGACTTTTCATTTAGAATTCCACCTGTTTGTCACGACCGTCATCCCGACAGCATGTATTTCTTCATACCGTCCATTTAATTTTTCCAAACATAAAAAAAAAAAAAAAAAAAAAATTTATAACTATCTACAATGATGTTATTTGTGTTTGATGTTTAATTTACACAATAATTTTAATCTATAACTGTTGTAATGTTTGAGTTTTGTTGTTGTTTTATTACTTTGTACGTTGCTACATTTGGACGTGTATTTTCCTGTTGATTTGACTGTAAGTTTTTTGCATCCATTCATTATATTATACAAGGTCCTAATGCTATGAAATTGTTTAGATTCTAGCTGAAGATGGCCATGGGCCGAAACATGTACTACTAGAGCATATAATAAAATTAATGTAAGGCTTAAAAGAGGATTTATTTTTACCCTATTACTATTAAAAATGTTTGTTGAATACTTTGCTTCACTGGCATTCATCGCCTTCAAACATTTCCAAATAACTTAATGAACGCCGACCTAACTTAACTTAAATTAAATGTTAACACTCCGAGAAGGTAAAATTAAGATGGACCGGATATTAAATTTGTAATACTCTTTGACTCTTTATGTTAAATTTTACGATAAGTATCGGCCAAACTTCAAACATTTTTTCAAACTGTCACCGCGATAGCAGTTCCTTGACGTTTATACGTTTACCTATACTTCAAATCTATTGCAAAAATATAATGTCAAACGTGTAATAGTGTTTATTTGTCGACTTGTTCCACCTGTCGTCGCAATTTTGTAAATTAAAAACAAAAATTTATGAACTTTAATGGATTTAAAGCTGCAGAAATAAAGTTAATTATTGTTGTTTACAAATATTTGAAATTATACTATTGTCTTTCTCAGCTCAGCTCAGTCGGTATAAATTATTCTTAAGTATGGAAATAAATAAAATTTTTCAGGTTTGAATTCTTTGTTAAAAGTTATTTTACTATTTATTTTAAATAAGTTTTGTTTAAAACACAATACAATGTATGATTGATAAACAATTTTAACAATAATGTAAACTTTTTTTTAATACTAAACAATTCAATTTTAAAAATAAAAATCAACATCTTCTTCTTAATGAAAAATTAGTACTTTAAGAATATGAATATAATTATTCATATTATACAAAATAGAATCATTTTTACAATTAATAATAGTTCAATTCTATTATTCTTTTTTTATCTTCAAAATTTTACTTTAATGGTTTCTTGTAACGATTATTAAATGATTGTCCTTTAATATATTTATAATTTTACGTTACGATTTTTCTGCTTTCATCACAGCACTGATCATCTTCATTAATTGCGTCTATTTCGGATTGCAGGCACAGTTCTTAATATCTTGATAATTAAGTTGCATAGGTCAAAGTTAGCTGCATCTAATATCTTCACATTCGTACACTCGCTATGGTATTCTTCTGTTCTAGTAAACGTCTTCTATATGTAATTTTCTGTTTATATCTCCAATTCCATTTAATTTATAATCAGCATCAATGTATTTACGGCTCCTTAATCAATTTGCTTCAACATATGAGTTTCACCAGTTTTTCTACTTCTCAAACATGTAGATGATTATAATAACTTATAAACTCAAGTATTTTTCACTCAATTACCAAATTTTCTTTATCGAATATTTTTCTTACTTTTCTGTCAAAATTTACAAATCATCTCTTTTTGTTTATAAGTAACCAGGATATTTTCCTTAGTTTCATATACGTATTTGATTTTCCATATAATAATGACATTTTTTTTATAGTAATTTAAGTTGCCAATCTTATCTTGACAGTATTTCTAACATTGTGACTTTTTTAAAATCTTTCATCAAGAAATGAGATTACAATAGATTTAGTTACTATCTAACATTTTATACATTTCATTCTATTCTAATAAAATTCCTCTATTCTATATACGAATGATCTTTTATTTGTATAACATAAATTAATTTTCTTGCGACGTTAATTTTTTATTTATACTATAAATGTTGACAATTTAAATCACTATAAAATATGGTCATTCATAGCAATCATAGTTCGCTATAATAATATATCTTTCAAAAGAAATCGAAACCCCCCCCCTGCTGCTTAAGACCGATTGATCCTAAATAGCACGTTCCATATGTTTTTAAATTTATTAGCATTTTTTCGACTCATGGTTATTTAATATTACAAAATGTATGTTTTAAAATTGTATTCGCAATTATAAATTAATTGTGGCTGTTGAATTATGGCATTCATAATCTGGAATTGAATTTTTGAACGATTGTCATTACAAATCAAAAATCAGATGGATTTTCTGTCCGTCAATTCTGACGTTTTCTGTTACATGAATTATCCTAAAATCTATGTATCATCGTCACGTAACGCGTTAGATAAATGTGCACTCTACACGTATCCACATGCTGAACGTTTTTAACACAGATGAGGAGCTACCCCCCCCCCTATTGTCGTCCGGGTTTAGAGAGGGTCACTCAAGTGGGTTTTATTATATATAATCGGGATAATTTCAGTCTTTACATGAGATATTCTTTGGTGCAAAATTTGCATGTTAATAAACTCAAATTGTTTTAGTTGACACTTCACTCTTCATCGTGGATTGAGGACAGAATTATTTAAGAAACGTGAAATAGTGAAGAGAGCCATAGTTCAAAGCGTGTTAGTGCCTTTACTATATTTTGAATGAGTGATACTGAATTCATTGATTAGGTAGAGAAGGTAAATCAGCTCGTAGTTATTTAATTATGCATGTCCTCAGTGAATCAGAAAAAAGATTCATCGATTGAGGAATTAATTAATTAAGATGCAAGACAATTAATGAGATATACGTATTTATATTGTGTTAAAGTTTTGATTGAGTAAACAGTTAATCATGTATTTATTAATAATTACAAGGCCTACACTAGTAATACAAAAACAAGTTATTGATTGAAATATGATGGGTTTTTCTTCCAGGAACAGGTACCCTTTGTGCTACATCCTTAAAAGCTTCCGAATATAAAATCAAGGCAATGTTTATTAATAGAAATTATGTTTTGTTTTTTCTTTTATTCCTATCTGTTTTTTCACATTCGTTATTTCACCTAATATATGCAACTGATTTTTACGCGCACGTTTGAAATTGGGCTTCTTAGACTATTTGTACATTAACCCGAAGAGCTGGAACGATACGAGAATTTGTTGGCAAATTGCACAATTTTATTATTCAAACGTTAGCCAAGCACGGGGAGATTCTGTTTTTGTTTTTTATGCACCGTTTTATTTAGTTTTCGGCGAATTAGTAAGTTGTGTAGAAATATTCCGTCAGCTATTTTATATATAACTAGATGACTAGACAAACGCGTAATATGAAATTTGACTGTACTATACGCACAGGCGAGACTGCTGTAACGTACAAATAACAAAGTGGTATCTATAGCTATTATGAAGTCGATTTACGTAGTAGATCCTTCTTCTGATATAACTATACCCAGTACGATTATTATTGCATTTTCCCATAAAAGAAATAGAATATACTAGTAGTTGAGATCGATGCCGTAAACTAAAAGAAATACACTACCTAAACGAGTTGAGACACTCTCCTCAGAGAGATACTCATTGCACGATTTGAAAATTTCATCTGCGTCCATTACCTTCTACGATCGTGTTAAGCAAAACTGTAACCCAGAGAGACACTTTCCTAAAGGACATATTATTCGTGCACAAAAACGGCAAGACAAAGAAACATACTAAGGACAGAAGTGTACCGCTTGCATCTGCATACTTAAAGTTCTCTTATGGAAGCAGTAACCGCTGGGTGTTAGTATAACGCAGGAGACATTGCTTGAACGTAGTTATGCAGTTCTCCGCGCGTGGAAGAAGGTATGAGAGTACACTTGTCTTTCGAGCAGGTTCTTTTATTGTGTCACAGGATCTCAGGTAAGTGTATGCGAAAATGTTCAAGTTCGCGCGACAGAGGTCAGAATACTGGCAGGTATGGTGTTTGTCTCACCCTCCTTTATCACTTCATAATGTCAAGCATCTTGAAGATACTAATACCCAGTGGTATAGAGAATAGTATGTGGGTAAAATAAATAATTAATACATAAACTCGGTGTTTACTCTAACCCTCTCAAATATTTCCGTTGTTTTTACTTTCTTATACGTAGTATAAGGAAGTATTGTGATGATGAAAATTTTCGACCTCGAGATTTTTGCAGATGTCCACGTTTTGAAGTCCCCTGATACCGAAAAAGTGGTTTTTAAAAAATGTCTGTGTGTCTGTCTCTCTGTGTGTGTGTGTGTGTCTGTGTGTCTGTGTGTGTGTGTGTGACCACGATAGCGGTCAAACCGCTGTAGATATCAATTCCAAATTTTGTACTTACGTGTATAATCTCCCTCTTGAGATCTGATTAGTTTTTCAGTAAAATCGGTAGACCGGAAGTAGCAGTTTACCTCAGCGAAAAAATCGAATTTTGACAATATTTCGTCAACTATTAAGTTTAAACAAATTTATAAAGAATTCATATACACTTAAAATTGAAATTGAAAATAATTTTATTTTAAAAGTTTTTCGAAATTCCTACCGGAAGTAGGTCTTTTACTCTTATCGAAAATCAGTTTTTTGCGAATATTTCGCAAGTCATGCTTTTTAGACAAGTACGTTACGGGTATAAAAGTATTTAAAACATAATTTTCAATATCTTTTGTATAAAAAAAATTTCAAAATTCAGACCGGAAGTACCACTTTTACTCTTATCGAATAGCGATTTTTTGCAAATATGTCGTAAGTTATGCATTCTATATATATTTATCAAGAGTACAAAAGTATTTAAAACTAGATTTGCAATATTTTTTGTATATATGAAATTTCAAAATTCGGACCGGAAGTAGCACTTTTACTCTTAGCGAGGAGCACTTTTTTGATAATATCTTGCAAAGTATGCACTCTATAGCGATTTATTGAGAGAATGAAAGTACTTAAATTCTTAAAATTGTATAGTTTGAAACGCTCATACGTATAAGAAAGTCGTGTGGTGGCCACACCTCATTTTTTACATTTTCTTTTTACTTTCTTGTGTCTGTCTGTCTGTGACCACGATAGCGGCCAAACCGCTGGAGATATCAATTCCAAATTTTGTATTTATGTGTATAATCTCCCTCTTGAGGTCTGATTAGTTTTTCAGTAAAATCGGTAGACCGGAAGTAGCAGTTTACTTCAGTGAAAAAATCGAATTTTGCCAATATTTCGTCAACTACTAAGTTTAAACAAATTTATAAAGAATTCATATGTACTTAAAATTAAAATTGAGAATAATTTTATTTATAAAGTTTTTCGAAATTCCTACCGGAAGTAGGTCTTTTACTCTTATCGAAAATCAGTCTTATGCGAATATTCGCAAGTCATGCTTTTTAGACAAGTACGTTACGAGTATAAAAGTATTTAAAACATAATTTTCAATATCTTTTGTATAAAAGAAATTTCAAAATTCAGACCGGAAGTGCCACTTTTACTCTGATCGAAAAGCGATTTTTTGCAAATATGTCGTAAGTTATGCATTCTATATATAATTATCAAGAGTACAAAAGTATTTAGAACTGGATTTGCAATATTTTTTGTATATATTAAATTTCAAAATTCCGACCGGAAGTAGCACTTTTACTCTTAGCGAGTAGCACTTTTTGATAATATCTTGCAAAGTATGCATTCTATAGAGATTTATTAAGAGAATAGAAGTACTTAGAATAGGATTTTGAATAATTTTTGTATAAAAAAATTCTAAAAATTCTATAATTTGAAACGCTCATACGTATAAGAAGGAAGTGTGGTGGCCACACCTCATTTTTTTTTCTAACAAGTTTCTTTTTAATAGCACATGATCGTTTAGCCGAGGTCAGTAATACTTAGTCTCGTTTTTGAGGATATGGATCAACCAGCATTGATTTTCAATACTTCATACACTTATTACAAAGCAAATATTTTGGACTTTTACAGTTTTAAACGTGGTAATTTTTCGTTACTGTACCAGCTGATTCTCGGAATTGATTGGCATTCTGTATTTCTAATGATTCTCTGTTTCGTAATATTATGACAGTTGTACTTTATATTTAATAGATATTTTAAAGATCTGAGTACTGAATGTGTTTTATATGTAGTAAAAGCCGAAACTAGGGTCTGTGGTAAAAATTAAGTAAACCTGCATAAAATTTACTTTATTTAATACTTACATTATGTCATGGATTTACCTACTTACAATTAAAGGAATTAATATGAAGTATTAAAAAATAAAAAGAAAATTTAATATTGCTAATAAAAAAATTAAGTTCTTAAACGTATGCCGAAGAATTATTGTTAAGAGTTGAAAATTAATTAGAATATTTTTTTAATGATATTGCGAACATTGTCCATTCAGCCAGACCCTAACCAATAAAAAATAAGTTTTCTGTATTTTACCGCCAACATCACTCATATATTTCTTACCATATATACAGGATTTGATCAAAAAGTAACTAGAATTAGTTTCATTCGTTTTTTTAAATTCATTCATCAATAGTAATTTAGTCTCATTCAAATTAATCCCCCTAAGATATAATACACTTGTGCTAGCGCTTTTCCAATCTTCTCAGCATTTTTAAAACTCATTTTCAGTACAAATGTATAAAAATATTTAGAGATGGATTTTATAATAATTTCTAATAAAAAGAAATTCGGACAGGAAGTAAAGTATTACGAAGATTATTTTTTAAACTGTTATGTCAGCCAATCGTAATGAGAAAAAGTTTGAAATCGACCAATAACATCACAATTACACCGACTATTTGCTAGTAGCAAATTACAGCGATAATTTTTTGATTAAAAAGAAATCCAATCAAATTGGTCTATTTCTAATCATGTGTGTCAAATTAACCAATGAAACCATCATTTAACTAACGCTTATGTCATCATGAAATGTCATACATCATTGTCTATTCCGATGACAATGATGTATGACATTTTATGATGACATAAGCGATAAATATAATTTTACGAATTGTTCTATTATTTTTTCAAGTTGTTTAATTGTTTAAAAAATAATCACGCCGAATTACATTCGTGGTAATAATTTTTTGTTGATAATTTTAACTAGATTAGCACTCACCTTTATTGCTATTAAGAAATCCCACTCGTGGACTTCGTCCACTCGTGAGATTTCTATAGCAACAAAGGTTCGTGCATCTAGTTAAAATTATCAAAAAATTATCACCACTTATGTAATTACTGTTGATAATAGTAGTTTATACAACGAGCCAATAATGACAGTTATTATTCCCGAGAGCCGAATTTACGAACCGAACCGTGAAGCGGCGAGGGAGTAACTCGGCTCGAGGGTATAATAGTCATTATAGAGAGTTGGTATACACTACTTTATCTACGACTAACTGAAGATAACTAAAGAAAAATTGAAATAATTAAACGAAAATGTCAAATTACTATATCGATATGACGTTTAACGGTTAGACAGTTAGTAAAATGACCGAACGTGTCTATCGTTACTACGACAACGTTGGTAACGTAATGTTCTTGTTGGCGGAATGCAGGGAATAATGGTAACGTTATGTCTCATTATTTCCCGGTCGTATTTATTGTTTAGTCGTCGATAAACGTATTTAAAACTTGATTTAGAACAACTTTTGTATAACAAATTCGGAACGCACAGACGTATAAGAAAGTCGCGTGGTGCCCACATCTCATTTTTTCAATCATATTTGTATGGAACAACATGCGTCATTAAACCTTGGTGGTCAGTCATTTATAATCTTATAGACTAACCTTGAGTGGAGTACCACAAGGTTCTGTTTTAGGACCCTTGCTATTTTCTCTCTATACTTTTCTTGTAAATCCGCAGACAGCAACGTTAAAATTAACATCAACACCGACTTAGAGAATATATTTCGATATTTTTGTCAACACGACTTAAAGTTAAACATTGTGTATTCCCCCTCCACCGTATGTTACTGAGATCAGATTTTGCTGTGTGTAATGGAAGGTCGATGGTATTCAATTAAAAATTAGAGCCGACTTGATTCAAAAAAGTAGGGATTGACTTGGATAACAGATTATGATTTGAACATTACATCATAATCATATTCTGGTTTAATGGGTTATCCTACTGTAAGATTTTAAAAGGGTATACAAAAAATTAGTAAAATTGCATATTTAGGTTTTCCAAAATAAATTCACAAGAATTAACCTATCTGGACGCTGATTACAATAGGATATCCTCTTAAAGTGCCATCAATATTTGAGAGATTCGTTGTCACTTAAGGCAAAGTATTTTTGGAGTTATTTGTTTTTTCTGTATAAAATATCTATCTGTGGTGTAAAATATTTCTACCCTGTTTCTTATATTCTATTGGCGTTCAAAAAGTCTGATTTACGATTTCTGTCGGCTCGATAAATCCAACCGTAACCTCCGTGATATAGAGGCCTGGAACAAAGCTGGTGTCACGTGATCTGACGTCACGAATGCCGGCTGACTAGCATTACAGTTTAGATTTGCCGTGATCGCACATCCCAGTCGCGTGAACTAGATTTCGCAAGTTTTTCTTTCAAAAACCCTCATAAAGAACTTCAAATAAGTTAAAGTGATAAGTTAAAGGTGTAGAATTTCAGATTTACCTGATTTATGTGCAGATAATTTGTAAAATCAGTGAAAAGAGAGTGTTTCTCAATTGTGGAGTGCCGAGTTTGTGGGTTAGCAAATATGGCCGCTGGTAAATTTTGTATGTGAACGTTGTTTTATTACTTATAAATAACTTTCGGGTGGTGTCGTTTATAATATGGTTGTGTCGTTTATATAAAATAATTAGTTAATCAAGAACGCCAACAGTTTGACTAGATACCTGAGTGAATCTTGTTCATTTAATTAAAAATGCCTGATAAATGCTGCGTGCCTAATTGCACAAGCAATTACGATAGTACCCATACGTATGTGTCCGTCTTTTCTTTTCCAAAAGATGAAGAGTTGAAAAAAACGTGGATTAAATGCATTCATAGAGAGTCATTTAATCCAACAAAACATTCAGTAGTATGTATTAAACATTTCTCAGAGTCATCGGTTATAACAATTGATAAAATAACCAGAAACGATGGATCTGTATTAGAGGTGCCAAGAAAAAAGCCAGCACTAATTAAAAACGCTGTCCCTTCAATATTTCCAAATCAACCCTCATACATGACAAAAAAATCCCCAAAAAAACGAAAACATCCAGACGAAAGACGACAGGAGATACTAGATCGAGACGAAACCGTTTTTCAGGCGTGGAGTCGCGATGATGATATATTAGATTTTGACAACTTTTTATTGAAATTTAAAGAGAAACATTTGTTTGATTTTGTTTATAAAATTACTGCAAATGTTATACATTTTTTTAAAGTTGATTGTGATTCAAATGCGTATCCAACAATCACGTTAGGTTTCAAAATATTTAGAGATCTGAAAGTTGCTTTTTTTTGTAACAGTAAAATTATCCCTTCAAAGTTTTCGTGGATATTGGGAGATGATTTAATTTGTTCAAAATGGTCACAGTTTGATTGTTTATTGAGTCATATAAATTCAAATGACATCCATAAAATGGTAGGAAAGTTCCAAACCGACAAATTAGAGGGACGTTTTGGCAAATATAGGCAAATGAGCGGGTCACACTTTCATGTTTCAGTAACACAAATTCTAGAGTCAGAAAAAAAACTGAAAGTTTTAAGTCTTCTTAAGTTAAAGTCCGCCAAGTTTGGAACATTTTCATTGAAAGATTTTTCACTAGATGACACAGATGAAAATGATGATGGTTTCTTGCTATTATCTGAAAACGTCTCTTCTTTTTCAGATATATTAAATAATTCATTTGACATTGCACTGAATGCTTCTGTATTATCATCTTTGTTCTATATTGCCGGATACTGTGCACATTCACTAATTAAGTTTGTTAATGGTTGTGACAATTGTTTAACATCCATTACTACCAATTCAGATTTTGTTATAAATTTTACCAATTGTGGTGAAAATGACTCTGCAGATATTAGCAAATATTTGAAAAATTTAACAAGAGGAGCTCTAAAACAACCATCTGAATTATTCTTTGAAGTCTCTATTCAGGCGTATCAGATATTTAGTGAGCTTATTTCAGATAAATATGAAACTGAATTTCTAAAAACAGGTAAACAAAGGATTATTTTACGGGAATTGACAATGTTAAAATTGGAAAAATATGTAGAAGAAATCAATGAGAAATGTATTTTATGCAGCAAAACGTTGAAGTCGATATTGTTAAAAAATAGTCATGTTCTTGCCAATATATTTCTTAATAACTATTCAAAAATAATCAACGACAAAATTAACACCCAAAACATGGATCTATCCAAGAGAAAACTGATTAAATTTAATAGTTAAGTAGTTATAAAACACATTAACGCATGGAGATAGGGCTATTGGCGAGGCCTCCATAAGAGCCAACGCGTGTATTATGGGTACCTCAACGGTGACGCGAAAACCCTGTTCATTGTTTTTTATCATAATAAGTTCCTTTGTTGAAATAATATTCAGTTTTACTCACAAATATAGAATTGTCTCTATGTTGGGTATTTTACTTTTCGCAATTGTCAGCCGGCTTTCGTGACGTCACGATTGCTTGTTCGCGGCCTGTACTTTCTCGTAGGTTACGATCCAACCTCTTACACTTATTAATTCCGTTTGACCTACGAATAAAAGTACTGTGCCATTACTCGACTACAATAAATTACATAGAACATGGAGAAATGACATTTCAATATATCATTGAGTCGTAATTTTTTTCACCGATAATTCAAGTAGCTTAAGTATCTTCTTTATTAACATACCGTGTACAGTACTTCTTTTAAGATGTACACATGTAATTCTTATCTCTGAAGACTTTTATTGTATCGTTAATTTATCATTCTTCATGCATCTCGAGTTTCACTACAATTAATTAAAGCTACATAAATATATATATATACACACAGAGACACAACAGTTGGGCTCTTCACAATCGCGATAATTCTTAAGAGAGGTTGTGCCCGTTAATTTTTATGATAGCGCATGTAGTCAGGCAGCAGAAGCACCACGAGGATCCACGAAGCAACGTTTTTCTTTGGTTTTATTGTTGCGTGCATGAATATCTTGTGTGTGTAAGTGTTGCCATCAGACGCCCGCACCAAGTATCAGATGAAAGCGACGCGCTTTTTAAGTCACTTCTACCGAGCTTGCAACACATGTACGATAGAATGACCTTTGTGGCCGAAGATGTGTACCGGTCAGGCGCCGCCGCATTTCATTTTTTCTCGTCGTTAAATACAATCTGAATAATTAATTTCGTAGTTATCTACGATATAATGAACGGTTTGTCCGATGTAATTTGCATTTTAATCGATGTCATTGTGGAGATAAGATGAAATTTAACGATTCCAGTTGCTTTGGAAAACCAACTAACGTGTTCTAGGAATGTTATGGCTCTTATTACACCGACAGGGCAAGACTTTTTACTATATTCTAAGTAGCACATACCCATATTTTTTTACGCTGATTACGCCACGTCAAAATTTTTAGAAATTTATAATCTTCTAAAAATATATTTTTTGTACTCACCGCCTGTAAAGTGACATTTGGCGCATGTGTAGCTCGACTGGGAAATACGTTTTCCCGGTTGAGGCGACTGTAAAAATTGAAAAAAACACTGGCACTTTGGGACATTTAAAAAAAAATCTAACTTGGTAGTAATAAAATTTAGTCTATAAAATACTACTTCCCTCCACTATGCTTCACTAAAAGTTGGGGAAATAGGAGTAATAATAAAAAATTCTTCCAAAAAAATTGTGGCGCCATCTATTTGACGACATTTTAAGCGACATCTTAAGCAAGATTCAAGCGCCATCTATTTGAACCACATCGACATTCATATTGACAGTTCGGAATTGCTTGTATTTAAACCAAACAACGCAATAAATGTACTATAAATTTATAAATATAAGAATAAATACCTGATGTTTGCATTGTGTAAGAATATAATAACTTAATTTTAGGGAAAGGTCAGTAATAGTTATTACGTACATGAAATGCTTAAATTAATTAGGTAATCTATCTTAGGTTAGGTATGATACCAATGACATTAATCAATAATACTTTTTTAATTTAATGTTCGTACAAAAAATATTGTACAAACCACTTGCGTGAAGACATCTTCCACGCATTCGCGCAATTAAAAGCACTCGCTTCCTGCGGTCGCTCGTGCTTACAATGGCGCTCATGCGGGAAAATAGTCTTCCCGCACTTGGTTCGTAAATAACTATTTACTACTATATAAATTGCAAAGTCGATGGTTTGAAAGCATCTTCTTTTGTACTTAGAAAACGAGGTGTCTGTGTGTGTGCACGCGCGATGTCTAGATGAATCTACGAGATCGTATTTTATGTTATCTACCTAGCTATGAAAAAAAGGACATAAGAGAACAAAAAAATTATTTTTCTACATAACTCCCTTCAACACTAATACACTTATTCCATCTTTTTTCCAGTTGCCCCACACCCTCAGAAAAGAATTGCTTCGGTAACCCCGCAAAATATTCTTCAACAGCGTCTTTGAGTTCTTCATCAGAAGCAAAGCGCTTTCCTCTGATATCCTTTTTTTAATTTTTGAATAAGAAGAAGTCTGACGGAGCTAGGTCAGGGCTATAAGGTGGATGCCTTAACTCTATAAACCCACAGTCATTGATTATCTGCTGAACTTTGTTTGCCTTATGAACCCGACAATTGTCGTGCAGCAACAAGTTTTTTTGTGGATAAGAATGCGGGCGTTTTTCCTCCAGAGCAGTTTTTAAATTTTTAATTATGTTTCCGTAGGCCTCTCCATTTATGGTAAACCCTCTCGGCATATATTCAATAAGCAAAACTCCTTCAGCATCCCAGAAAACAGTTGCCATCAGTTTTTTTTTCCAGAAAATTGTGTTGGCCTTTTTTGGTGGTGGAGAGCCCTTATGAACCCCCTGCATGGATTCTTGTTTAGTAGGAGGGTCCCAGGAATATACCCAAGTCTCATCCCCGGTAATAATTCGAGATAAAAATATTTTGTCCCTCTCCAACTTCCTGAGAAACTTCATCTTCTTCATACCCAAGTCGTCATGCAAAATTTTGAGAACACTTGTTTCGGATATACAGACTTCATTGGCAATGACAGAGATCTTTACAAGGCGATCTTTCAGTACCAAATTTTCGACTTTTCGCACAATGTTTTCAGTTCGAGCTTCAACGGGTCGTCTGGACTTTGGGTCATCATTGATTGACTCTCGGCCCCATCGAAAGAGTTTGGACCAATATTTATTTGGAAGTAAGATGGTGTATCTTCCCCATATACAGCAAGTATTCTTTCATGAATTGCTTTTGAACCATTGCCTTCCTTTGTCAGGAACTTTATTACGCTGCGATGTTCAACTTTAGTTTCACTCATTTTATCGAGAAATGGACCGTCTCAAATCTCTATACACAGCATAAACTAAACACAACTTAGCACATGTACTTCTAACAGTGACAGCAATTTTTCAATAATTTGTTTGACATCGTCACTCTTTTGTTTCATGGCTACGTAGATAACATAAAAATACGCCCTCGTATTATACATACAACCGTGAAACTTGGCACATAGGTAGTCGTAATGGCGACTCGATGCACCTCGAAGCCCGAATTTTAAAATTTAATCTAAATTTTTTTTTATTTTTATGTTTTGTGTAATTTTGAAAGAAAGTTATGAAATGTCATTTTTGACTTTTAACTAAATTAATTACTCAGAATTTTTCAAATCTAATATATCAAACCAACTTAATTAGCAGTTAAATTAAAAATGCCACAGGCTCGTAGAAAATAGAAATGTCTTCGAACAAAACAGCAACAGGATAGAGAAATACAACAATATCTCCAGCTAATAAGGAGGCTCCCACATGTAGAATTTCTAGAAATTCAGAAAAAGCAAAAATTGTAAACTAATTGTCTGGAATGAATGCACTATGTCCCACAAAGCTGCGTTTGAAGAATTATATACTACGTTGAAAGACATCAGACATAACTATAACACAATGGGAGACATAACTATGGTATTGGCTGATGATTTTCGACAGTCACTTTGAGTTATTCCTTGTGGGACTAGGGCGGAATAAAGAATTAAAATCTGTGCACCTATGTAATGGCATTCAGAGACTTGGACTAAATACAAACATGCGAGTTCATCTTAACGGTGACCCCTTAGCCCAGCAATTTGCTATATCCTACTGCAAGTGGAAAATGATGCCTATGATCCGGATAATCAAGATGGTCTCATGGCGCAGCAAAGCAATGGAGGGATTATTAGAGCTCAACAAGAGTCGAAATAACCAGTATTTCCAAATGTGGCACAACAGTTTATTGAGCATTCATGGCAGTGCAAATTTTACAGGAATTGCCTGGCAGTGTTCACGTTACAAATCTTTGACACTACATGTGATACTAATGACGCTGTTAACTATCCAACAGTATTTATGAACACATTGGAGCCATCTGGTGTGGCTTCATATATATTAGGGACTCAAGGTTGGGGAACCTATAATGTTTCTTAGGTATCTTCAACCACCTTCACGTTGCAATGGAACAATACCCTCTATTAGGAAAGAAGCTGATGCCATATATATTGAAGCCACAATTATGACTGGACAAGCCATGTCGTATGGGATAACGTTTTCATTCCTAGAATTTTAATCATTCCACTTTAAACGCCTACAGTTCCCTGTTTATTTAGGTTTTGCCATCAGCATCAACAAAGCACAAGGACAATCCTTAGAAGTTGTAGGACTCGATCGTCTCAAGGCCTGGTACTTTAACGGTCAAATAATAAATAAAAACAGACTTACTGGATGAACTGGCTTGGTTTTGTTGCTATGGTAAGAACTTTGTTTTTTAAAAGGAATTGTATTGTTCATTAATGATACTTTATCATTATGAACAAAAACTAAACTTTAATGAAAAAGTAACAAAAACGAAAGGGACACAAAAACTCATTAAGGTCAAGAATAGCTTCGCTAGAACAAATGTTCAAATTGACATTCAGTGACTGCTAAACAACAATCTGATCGGTATTTAAAATTTACTGCTGTCTTGAGTAACTTTTCTACGGGCACTCTGCGCATTTACTTAGATATTTGATCCTATAAGTCTTCCAAGATACGTGTTTTTATGTATACGTTGTTTTTAACGTAATATATAGGAAAACCAGTGATAACAAACTTGGAGATATGGTAGGATGCTGAATGAAGGGACTCATTGAATAACCTACCAGCCAATCTGTTTAACATACTTTGCAAAATGTAAAAAAATTCTGTTGTCAGTACCATCATTTTCTATAGGAAATAATTCCACAATCGTAGATATGATCTGATTTTGTTGTAGTCGATTTATCTATCAGCGTTCAAGGTTTCTTGAAGAAAAAAATACATACTCTATAATGTCCTGTTGTTCATACATTACTAACGTTTTGAGAATACTATGTGCATCCTTCTTCCATGTAGTACGTTAGGTATTTATACAATGTATCATGGTCACAAACACAAGCACAGAGAGAGACAGACATTTTTGAAAAACTCTTTGTACGAAATCAAAAGGTAGACATATGCAAAAATCGCGAGGTCGAGCATTTTTGTCATCACAATACTTCGTTTTACTAATTTTCAGAAAGTGAATAGCTACCATGTAGGTAATTCTTCTAAAAACCAATTCCACTCGCTGAAGATTACCCTCAAAATTCATTGCACATACTTTGCGAAGACATTAAGTTTAAGTTATACATGGTATGTATGAAATAGTTGCATAAAAATATGTAAAATTAAAGTTGAAAAGTACACTATATACATTATGTAGTCAAGTTAGATGTTTCATCCTGTATATAAATTACAATACATTGAAAATAACGTATACATGACCATCGTTCCTTTTACTTAAAACTAGCACTGTCTACTACAACAAACACTAAAAGACCAAACTACTATATAATAAAATTCCATATCGCACAACTAAGGTATTTCATTTACACATTTTTCTTCCAACTGACGACGTCCTTGTCACAATGAAATGGAATTAATGTATCCTTGTCAGAAACGTTTACAACTGCTTATATATTTATATATGCATTGATGTGTATGAAACGCCGTCTACACTGAAACCTCAAGTTATGTACTACTATGTATGTATATTGCAGAACATCATGGTCTAACATGGCACTAAATAAGAAATAATATCGTGTATTGTATGACGGAAACGTTCGAGTAACATCCTCCATTGTATTTAATATGATGTATGACATTGTTACCAGTCTCTCAGGATGGATCGGTTTTTTTTATCTAAAAGATAAAGTTGTTGGTGAATTTTTTAGTTGTATTCGTGGATTATCTATCTATTGGAAGCGAATCTAAATAATGCAAATCTGTCTAGGTATCTGTTCTTATTATTATTATATTTTTTAAGATGTCTTCAGTACTACTATATCTAATCTCAGAATTAGAAGGACTGATTCAAATATCGCGCCAAAATGATACATATTTTTAAGAGATGTTATTGGTTCTCGCGTAGGCAAATTTAATATGGAAAAATAAGTATGCGATAACTGTCATATTTATGACATAACCAAGCCATAACCTGTGAACAATCTCTTAAATTTTTGCTTTGGTTTATTACATTTTACTGTGTTATGAAATACAGTCTATACGTTTAAATACGTCACGAAAATTAGTGATCGCGCAGGTTCAAGCAAACCATTCAGTTTACAACCCAAACAGCGTCAACGATTGGTACACTTACGACCAACAATAGTTTTAAATATGTAAAAAATCTTAACACTACAAACTCCAAATATGGGAAGAACAGTAATTGTAAGGTATGACTTCATTTACAATATATTATAAATATGTATCTAGTATAGGAGTGACAAAATCAATTGTATACCGCATAATTAAAGAATAAATTTAAATTTATATCTTAAATGATTCTTGAATATATTGTGAATATAGTGTTTTTTAATAGATATTTAAAGAATTTGAGTATTGAATATATTTTATATATACGTAGATTCAGGCTGAAGATTACGTAAAATCCGAAACTAGTAATTGTGACGGTTTAGTAAACTTTTACTTTTTCTGTTCTGCTTTTGCAATTCAACGCGCTATAAAATACATTACTAAATGTGCTACAGAAAGAGGTACAGGAATTTTATAATCATATAATATTTATGGAACTCATTACTTTCAAATTTATACTTTCTTTTGCACATGAAATAAATCAATAGTAAAATTTTTCATTTAACGTAAATATTTACAAAAATTAAAAACTACGACTATACAGGGTGTCCAGAAACTCTCCTGACAAACGAAGACCGGAGATTCCTCAGATAATTTTAAGACAATTTAACCCAATTCACCCTAGTCCGAAAATGCTTCCTAAGGGAGCTAGAGCTCTTTGAAGATGGCGCCTTGTAATTATTTTTTTTAACATCTCCTGAGCGCTTCTATTTAGAAAAACAAAAACTGGTATGCTTATTTATTCTCTAGAGATGAATCGATTCCATCAATTACGAATTTCTAGTACCGGTCATAGGCGTCCGTTTTGGATAGGTAAACGGTTATTTTAACGCATAACTTTTATGTCTTTAACTTTTAAGCATTTGTGACACTAGATTATTAAATTTTCAGGTATTCTAGTACTAAAAGGTACACTTACTTTAAGTCGGTAGGATACACCGTTTTCTAGAAAAATCAATTTGAAAATTTTTCGTTTTTTCGTCATTAAAATTCAATTTATTATGTACCTACTTATTTTTAGCGATGAAGTTGGCTAGGACTATCAAGGCATGGATGAAAATTAATTTAATAAATCATCTTTTGTTTCAATAAATGCAGCACACAATTCGTAAAAAAAGTTTGGGAAAAGAAGCAAAAATCAATTTGAAACAAAATTTTAGCTGAAGGTTTTTAAAAACAAAGTATTTATTACAATGGAACGAAACTAACAAAAAAAGAACAAGTATCAAAGGTAGATAGTTACAAAAGATGCTCGATGTGATGACCATTAGTCTCTATGCATAAATTTACCCATTTGCTTAGAGAACGCCGAATTCTTGCAAAAATTCCAAAGTTATTTCTAAATTCGTTGCAAGCATCTTGTATCCTTAGCCAGAGTTGTGCACGATTTTGTATCGGAACGGAATAAACAAATGCTTTTATGTATCCCCAAACACAATAATCGCAAGGATTCAAATCCGGCGACCTTGCTGGCTAAGCAACTGGACCGCCTCTTCCAATCCAATGGTCTTCGTAGTTATTATCTAGAAAGTCTCGTACATTCCTGCTAAAGTGGGCCGGACAGCCGTCCTGTAGAAACCATAAGTTTTGCCGAATATTTAAACGCACCTCATCTAACAAATCAGGTAAAATATTTTGCAGGAAATGTAAGTAATCAACACCATTTAAACGAGCAGGTAATTCCACAAGTCCAAGTAGACAATCGTCAACTACTCCAATCCAGACGTTTATGCTAAACCTATGCTGATGCTTAAATTCTTGAACAACGTGGGGATTGTCACCAACGTACGAATAATAGTGTGCATTATGTACATTAAAAATTCCATTTTTTGAGAATGAAGCTTCGTCACCAAACAAAATGTACCTGAAAAATCTTCATCTTGATTTATCTGATTTTGTAACCATCTAGCGAATTCTACACGAGCAGGAAAATCTCCTTCTAGCAGTGCTTGCACCTTTGTAAAATGAAAAGGATATAAATTTTCTTTGTGTAAGATATTTCCTACGGAAGATTTTGAAATTGTGGGGTACATGGCAGATAGTCTTCGAACGCTAATTTCTGGATTTTCCTCAACTTCCATTAAAATAACATCTTTATGTTCTGCTGTTACATCATTATGTCTCCCTGTTTCATTTTTTTTTTGGGACCACTGAACCTGTTTCTCTTAATCGTTGATGAAGAGCTGTAAATGTTGAGTGAGTGGGATGCTGACGATTGGGAAATTTTTCAGCGTATCTACGTTGCGCTGCTCAAGCGTTACACCTCATTTCGCCATTAACTAAATGCATATCGGCGTATTCTTCATTAGTAAAAACCATTTTTTTTTAAATTGAAATCGTTGTGTTTGAATGCTACAAAGTAAAAAATTAAAAGATAAACTTCGCGAACTGACAACAATTTGACAATTAAAAACGTAGGTTTTATTTCTGTTGGCAGTTCAGAGCGAACTAGTGCAAAAAATAATAAATTGAATTTTAATGACGAAAAAACGAAAAATTTTCAAATCGATTTGTCTAGAAAACGGTGTATCCTACCGACTTAAAGTAAGAGTGCCTTTTAGTACTAGAATACCTGATAATTTAATAATCTAGTGTCACAAATGCTTAAAAGTTAAAGACAAAAAAATTATGCGTTAAAATAACCGTTAACCTACCCAAAACGGACGCCTATGACCGGTACTAGAAATTCGCAATTGATGGAATCGATTCATCTCTGGAGGATAAATAAGCATACCAGTGTTTGTTTTTCTAAATAGAAGCGTTCGGGAGATATTAAAAAGAAACTAATTACAAGGCGCCATCTTCAAAGAGCTCTAGCTCCCTTAGGAAGCATTTTCGGACTAGGGTGAATTGGGTTAAATTGTCTTAAAATTATCTGAGGAATCTCCGGTCTTCGTTTGTCAGGAGAGTTTCTGGACACCTTGTATACATAAAATACAATATTAACAACTATAAAAATACAAAAACATGCTATGTTTATGACAACAATATTACAATAACTAAACAATAACAAACACGTTAACCTCTTGTATGTCACATATTCGTACCATTCTTTACACATTAATCAAACGTAATTAGATCTTCAACTAAGTTCTATCTACCGCTATTAGATGGCGACGTTGTCTACCGAAATGCGCATATATTTATCGAAAAATGCCTTTGGTGTTTATTAACATTTCAAGCGACTCCTTCGGTCAAACAATGCAATTTCTGCAGTGCATGTCTCAGATGGACACTCTGCCTTCTATATACGTGTACGAAATGAATCATTACACCAACCAGCTGCATGTGAGAAATTTCAGTCGTCTCGAAGTAATAATTGAAAGTCGCGAACTTTAATATCTGTCCTATCGATCAATTGGATATTACCCGAGCTAACACGCTGTGTATGTGTGTGGATTTCAATTTCCTCCTGCGAGGTGAAGGTAATCCGTCCGATGACGCGGAACACAAAATCTAACCTAAACAAGCGGCAATTTCAATAAAACAGCTTTGCATGCTGGAGAGATAACGGGCGAAATGGGTGATGATTGGATGCACACGGGTCAACTCTTAAGTTACACGAAATTAAATTATCTGGATAGTTTCTGAACTTAATTAAGCGCACAATCCTTTCCATGCACGATAAATCCAGCGGTCTGGAAGTTTGATTATATAACTTGTTTCCATTGAATTAAAATAAAAGTTATAATAACAATGGTTTATTGCCCGACAGGCAAATCAAGTTACAGGAAAAACGTTGTATAGATAATTAACTCATGCAAAGTAGTTAAGTACTTACAAATTCCAGTAAAGCTTCGCTAAGCCAGATCAATTGAAGCCGAGGCAATCGGAGGTAGTAAAACATCCGGATTATCGAAACCTTCTTTTAAAAGTTAAAAAATAATAACCAAAATATGTATTGTAGGGATTTATAAACTCAAATACAAACTATTATGGGATTCTGAAACCCTCTCGTAATGTAAGCTACGGTTATCGTAGTTCCTGGCAAAGATGTGACATAACGTTTCGAAACTGTGCAAAGAACTCATCTCTGGATACGCGAAATTAAAAGCCCTTTGGCGTGGGCGTACGGACGACTTTAAATTGTTCCTCGACGGAGAGATTTTCCTTCTAAGTGGAGCGTGTGCAGAGATATGAGCTTATAAAGGGGAGCGTGCACTCGATGTTGTAACAGAAAAATGGCTTACGTTATGACGAATTCCCGCGACAATCAAAAAATCCCGAGAAACGTCAAACTGACAGGCGATCGCATATGTATCCCATGTTTCACTTTTAACCCTGAAATTCCAATTCTTGAAGGTTGCGAGGGCCCAACAAGACTCGGAGTCTTAAGGAACCGGCTTTTCGGAACCTTTTACATGCTTATTCCGAGTTGACAGTCGCACGCAATCGAAGGTACCAACAAATTAAAGTTCGTTTGCAGACGGATTTGGTCAGAAAAATGGCCGATTAAATGTACACTGATATCAATGTATTCCGGACAGGCGAAAAATATATATCAAATTTATGTGCACTGCTGATCAATGCATTACAGTCCGGCGAATGTTCGGCATCTCCACACAATATATAACGGTCCCGCTTGATTTAATATTTTTATCTATACAGGGGTTGATTAATATTTTATTAATGAAGTTGAATTAAAATACGATAATTTCAGAACGTGTGTTTCCTTAAAGAGGAAAAGGATTGCTTTCGACATGTGCCCCTACGAAATAATTTTATTTAAACGATTACGCAAACATGCACAGTGGGCGGAGCTCGCTGAAATCAATTTCTCTCTCTTCTGATAAAAAGTAAAACTAGGCACTTGGGAGTTTTTGCGGTCGCCGATCGCTATTCCAATTGTCAAAAAAATAACAAAATGGCGGAAGCGTTTTTTGAAAATTTTTGTATAAAAGTGAAATTTTGGATGCGGGGGGTGTTGCGGTCGCCGATCACTAATCCAACGTCAAAATGTAAACAAAAACAAAATTGCGGAAGAGTTTTTTGAAAATTTACGTGTGTGAAATTTTAGATACGGGGGTGTTCGAGGTCGCCGATCACGAATCCAAAGTCAAAATGTCAAAAAAAAACAAAATGGCGAAAGAATTTATTTTAAATTGACGTATGAATGTGAAATTTTATATACGGGAGTGTTTGAGGTCGCCGATCACGAATCCAAAGTCGAAATGTCAAAAAAAAAATGGCGGAAGGGTTTTTTCAAAATTGACGTATGAATGTGAAATTTTGGATACGGGCGTTCTTGAGGTCACCGATCACGAATCCAAAGTCGAAATGTCAAAAAAACATAATGGTGGATTCAATATGGCGGAAAGGTTCTTCAAAATGTCTTTGATTTTGGTGAAATTTAGTATATGGGAGTCTTTGAAGTTGCTGATCACGAATCCGAAATAAAAATTTTAAAAAACAATGTGGCGGAAAGGTTCTTCGAAAAGTGCTTGAATCTGAGCACATCCTTCCTTCGTAGACTTTAACCTGATTTATGTTTAACATTTAATTATCCTTCTCGCTCTTCAGTGTTCAGTGTAACGGTTTGTGTAAAAAGGAAAAAAAAGTTCTAAATAATATATACGTTTGGCATAACAAAATTTATATGTGTACAGGGGTGCGTCAAAAGTTAATAAAATCGGACATTCTAAATGACGTCATGACAGTGATTGCTTTTTACAGGAAACTGTGAAAAACTCTAAGCGGGCGCCAAAAAAGCGATTAAATTTCGGAGAGATTGACGGACAGCTGTAAGCGGACGCGAAAAAGGAGATTCAAGCTCGAAAGAGATTGAATGGACAACTAGTTCAGATATAATACCCTTAACTTTTGTGGGCGATATTCCACAGGTGGAAGAAAGTAGATATTTTCAATTAGTAAATTTTAGGTACTTTTCAATGACATAAATATAATTAATTTTTATATTTAATTTTTTTTAGAATATTTAACTTTAGCGAATGGTATGTAATTCTAAAGAACATGCGTAGTTATGTCGAAATAAACATTAATTTCACGTACTGATAAGATATCTCTACTAATTGAGCCCGTAATAGGTATTTCATCATCAATCGTTATTTCACAGCAACTTTTTAAATGTTGTACAATTTTTAACGAAAAATCGCCATATCTCAGAAACAATTGAACATCGACAAATACAAGTTGAAGTCAGTTTATTGAGCCCTTCAATGGCTATCATAAAATGTAAAACAATTGATAGCATTCCATTTTAAAAAAAATATAAGTTTGTGTTGGTTCGTCGTTGTCGAACACTCTGTATAAATGATATATATTTTTAAATTGTAAGGCTTATGATTATCTACAATTTTTATATACATTATTAGATGTCAATAATGGACTTTACCGCTCCGCTGTGACACCCGGTATACAAGATAATATTTATATATTTCACAATCTAATATAAAGCCAAAATCATTACAAATAAAAGTAAAGAAACAAAAACTCATAATAGAATTTCCTCCATATCTATGAAACACAATTTGAATTTCCATTAATTTTTTCCACTCCTTGTTTCGTATTCAATGCAGTAGTTCTCATATATTTCACATCGTCGGAGAGGCGCTATTTAGAGCAGAAACCAGTCGCATCGACCTCTCTTTCCCTCCTATACATTCGCATCTAACTGCTTCTTTTTCCACCTACTACTTCACCCATTCTTCCGCCACGAACAGAAAGAGGTGTTATTGAAAACAGTGTTATTTTTTCCGATTTTCCGATGTGAAAAATGTTCGTAAACCGTCTTCCCTGTCTCTCGGGTCTCTATCGCGGCAGACGGTTCTCAGATGAACGAGCAACAGTGTAGCGGATGGCCGTCGCATTTGATGAGGAATCGATAAATTCAGATTTTAGAATGCCTCCGAGTCAAGAGTGGATGCTTGGCGTCGCGATGAAAGCGTGTAAATCAAAGACATCGTCGAAATGGGAGAGACTGTCGATCATTTCCTATTCGACGGATAGTGGAGAAGAAAAACAGGCCACATTTGATATTCAAGATCCATTAGGAGAAGGGTACAATTTACCATCTATCGGATGGATGAACGTTTTCTTTTTTTTGCACCATACGGAACATTCAGTGTGATATTTCCAAAGCGGATATTTGAATATTTACTCGCTTATTTGAAAGGCGAACAAATACACCTATGAATATTGTAACCTCTACATCTGACTCTGTTTAACCGCTGTATAAAGAGACTTATGTTTCCAAGGATTTATTGGAGAGTAATGAACATATTAGATTACGTAGTTGATGCCATGAATGTTTCTTATCATAAGTGCATTTTATAAATTCCATACTGATACTATAGATGTATGAAAAGCTGGACTGATTTATATATAGCACGTTATCTTAAATAATTATCAAAATGAATGGAATAAATAATGGAACGCTGCTAAAGTTTCAAAAAATATCTGAGATCATGAACACAATATACAAAATCTTCCAAGTTTCGACATTTCTTCGTACCTTTTTGGTTGTAGCCGTGTCGTCGTCTATAATTCTGTTGCTACGTTTTCTCTAATATCCTAAAGGACGTCTTCAGGACTGTAGAATCAACAGCTCTGTCTGTCCAATATTTCTTTGCCATTCTTCCGATATTTAAAGTAACTATAATATACAAACATTGCACAACCCATCTTATATAAATTCAGAATAAGACAGATGCCTAAAAGCATACACAAATTAAAACCGTTTGTCCATTTAGCCCATGAAGTTTCGAAATGCATTCAACATATCATCTTTTATTAGCTAGAAGCCGTTATATTACGGAAATAATACAAGAATCAAGATATGGTTGGAATTATTCGCTTGAAATGTTAAATTTAAATATGATAGTATACAATAGCTAAATCTGTTGCATTTTTCTATGAACGATCGAAGTATATTCCATATTAAATTCATTAATATTTTACTACGTGGACGTATATATTGTAATGTATATCTACTCTGAACAAAATTTGATAGAAATTATGCAAAATGTTGTCAAATAAGCCTGTGTGACTAAAAAAACATTTATATTATTACGTTTATTTGAACAGACCCCGTACATTTTCAAAAATTGGGTCAAGTTTAATTTGATTATTTATGACACTATAGAATGTGCTATTGGTTTCGTATCTTTTGTATGTGTAAGATTATATTTTCTTTTATGCTTTATTCCGTAGAATATCTCTCGATTGAGGTACTTATCGCCATCTAACGGTGATTTTTCGCACTTGGTGCTATTGTTAAAATGTGTGTTAAAATTATGGAATATCATTTAAATTTACTCTTTTGTTGAAGCGTAATTGGTTTTCTTGTGATGTTAAAAATCAATTTTGTCTTGTTTCGGTAATTTTAGAAAATTGTTTTATTGATCTTCTTGGTTGTTATTATTTTTACTTGTTAGGTAAATTTAACTTTTTTCTGTTGGCAATAGGTCGTAGTACGTTTATTTGTCGTTCGTCACCTGATTTTTTCGAACTATCGTGCATCATCCCCTCATATTTGGGTATTTTTAAGCAGAACTACGTACTATGGTTATTGTATCATGATTATCTTCAGTTCGAAGGATATCTTTTCACAATTCAAGATTAAATTCCGCTCCACGTGTACGTTGAAGTGTACGAACATGAATTTTTGCAATATTTAATTTAGTCATTTCCTGCTCAGAGACATACATATTGCCTGTCCAGCCAAAGATAGTAACTAGACTGAGACATCAACAAAGATATGTTTGTATATGAACTCTACGTCAATTCAAAAAATTACATAGCATTTTGACATTCAAAACAATATTGTCATAATTGTCAAAAGTCAATAAATGCTTACTCAAGCGTATTTCTCAATAAATCCTTGAATATTTTTTAACTAATATCAATAAAATGCATTAATACTTCTTTTAAAAATAGAATTCTTCTATATATTTAACATTAGAGAAGTATAGAACATATTTTTATTAAAGTCAAACAAATTGTTAATTATTAATTTAAAGGTAAGTTTATTATGATCACTAGCAACGAACCCAACCAACAGAGATAAAGCAAAGAAACTAGACTGTGCCTAATTTTCTTTTTTTTATAATGCGAAGATTATAAGAATCTTAAAGAAATAATATTTGAAAGTATTTGAAGAAACTAGTTAAAAAAACATTATATTAGAATAAATTAGCTTGGGAAATAAAGTATGTAAAATTGTAATTAAATTAAATATGTAATTAGAATTAAGTTAATTAAGTTTATTTAGAGTTTAATAGATTTTTAAAAATATCTCTAAATAATATTATAATGCAACAAATATTAAATGGACAAAACAGTATATTGTCAACTGCACAAAGAACCAACAGAGATAAAGCAAAGACACTAGACTGTGCCTAATTTTCTTATTTTTATATTGATAAAATTGCAAGAATCTTAAAGAAATAATATATGAAAGCATTTGAAAAAACTAGTTAAAAAACCATATATATTATAATAAATTAGCTTTTGAAATAAAGTATGTCAAATTGTAATTAAATTAAATATGTAATTAGAATTAAGTTAATTAAGTTTATTTAGAGTTTAATAGATTTTTAAAAATATCTCTAAATAGTATAATAATGCAACAAATATTAACTGGACAAAACAGTATATTGTCAACTGCACAAAGAACAGCAAAGAAACTAGACTGTGCCTAATTTTCTTTTTTTTATAATGCTTAAATTATAAGAATCTTAAAGAAATAATATTTGAAAGTATTTAAAAAAACTAGTTAAAAAACCATATATATTAGAATAAATTGGCCTGTGAAATAAAGTATGTAAAATAATTAAATTAAATATATAATTAGAATTAGGTTAATTAAGTTTATTTAGGGTTTAATAGATTTTTAAAAATATCTCTAAATAATATTTAATGCAACAAATATTAACTGGACAAAACAGTATATTGTCAATGGCACAAAGAACCAACAGAGATAAAGCAAAGAAACTAGACTGTGCCTAATTTTTTTATTTGTATAATGCTAAAATTGTAAGAATCTTAAAGAAATAATATTTGAAAGTATTTGAAAAAACTAGTTAAAAAACCATATATATTAGAATAAATTAGCTTGTGAAATAAAGTATGTAAAATTGTAATTAAATTAAATATGTAATTAGAATTAAGTTAATTAAGTTTATTTAGAGTTTAATAGATTTTTAAAAATATCTCTAAATAATATAATAATGCAACAAATATTAACTGGACAAAACAGTATATTGTCAACTGCACAAAGAACAGCAAAGAAACTAGACTGTGCCTAATTTTCCTTTTTTTATAATGCTAAAATTATAAGAATCTTAAAGAAATAATATTTGAAAGTATTTGAAAAAACTAGTTAAAAAACCGTATATATTGGAATAAATTAGCTTGTGAAATAAAGTATGTAAAATTGTAATTAAATTAAATATGTAATTAGAATTAAGTTAATTAAGTTTATTTAGAGTTTAATAGATTTTTAAAAATATCTCTAAATAATATTATAATGCAACAAATATTAACTGGACAAAACAGTATATTGTCAACTGCACAAAGCACCAACAGAGATAACGCAAAGATACTAGACTGTGCCTAATTTTCTTATTTTTATAATGATAAAATTGCAAGAATCTTAAAGAAATAATATTTGAAAGTATTTGAAAAAACTAGTTAAAAAACCATATATATTAGAATAAATTAGCTTGTGAAATAAAGTATGTAAAATTGTAATTAAACTAAATATGTAATTAGAATTAAGTTAGTTAAGTTTATTTAGAGTTTAATAGATTTTTAAAAATATCTCTAAGTAATATAATAATGCAACAAATATTAACTGGACAAAACAGTATATTGTCAACTGCACAAAGAACAGCAAAGAAACTAGACTGTGCCTAATTTTCTTTTTTTTATAATGCTTAAATTATAAGAATCTTAAAGAAATAATATTTGAATGTATTTGAAAAAAACTAGTTAAAAAACCATATACGAGTATATTAGAATAAATTAGCTTGTGAAATAAAGTATGTAACATTGTAATTAAATTAAATATGCAATTAGAATTAAGTTAATTAAGTTCAATAAGTATTTAAACATATCTCTAAATAATATTATAATGCAACAAAGATTTACTGCATATATGTAACCAAGTATATCAAGAAGTATAATAATTTGTTGCATAAGCATCTTATGGAATCCAGTAACAACAGTCACATATAAAAGTTAGCTGTGATTTAAAAAAATATTTGATTGGTTATCGGGGGAGGCCATAACTGCGAATACAAATAAAATGTGACGTCCTCCAAATAAAATTAATCAAATGTGTGATATTTTATTAAAAAAATCTACTATTAAGTAGGCTTTTCTTATTACAATCCAATGTGCAATGTATGATGTATAGAAGCTGATAATAAAACTGCAATTTTCCTGCAATTAGTTAAATTAGAAAACTAAGTAATTTGTATTAATTATTTTCACAAGCTCTTCGATATGTGTGAAATATCAGTACATATTACATACATCACATCATCAGGTACGTGGTATAAACGTCAATTCATATCGTGTGTCACACTCTCAACATTGACAATTAATTTTGATCACCCATTGTCACTTAATAGTATTTTTCCACCTTATAAACCAAAAATTAAACCGCAATATTAATAAATATACATATTTTAGCGCACCCAAAAAACTAAGAATACCAAACACGGCATTAACTTATTTTCATCTTATATCCATTCCACAACTACACTCAGATAGCATCAACGGTATTAAAAAACAACACAGAAAAACAAACATCATCGCTGTCGCTCCTACAAAACTCTCCGTTGCAAAAAAAACTACCAAAAAGAGAATTTCTAATCTAGTGATCGAAATATGACATAAGATCTGATCATGTGATGATCTAGGTTAGAATGGCGAACCGTCAAAAAAACATCTGTGAAACAACGTCGTACGTCTTTGTCTTTCAACATTTACGTATTGTTTTCTTTTTCGTTTTCTTCGATCGTTGCGTTCCCGTTAAGGTTATCTAATTTGTTGGTGGCACCACATGGTAATGAACGATAAGTCATCGAACTAACTTTTGACAAGAACTTTCTCCCGTAGTCCTTTTATGGTGGCGTTGGCTACGACTGAACAGACAGGTGTTGCTTTGCGTCCGTTCCCGTCATTTATCCGAGATAAGCAACTCGATGGTAGAGGGACGTTGCATCCGTGAAGTAAATTCCTACAGACATTTTGATGCTTCTGACAGTGATACGTTAATACATTTTTTGTTTCTAATTATCCTTTTAAATTATTAAAATTATTACATACGGTGTTCTCATCGATCTTGTTGGTATCCAGTCCGTCACATTAAGCTACGCGCGTGGTTAGAGTTAAACGGTGAGCGGCGATTGACAAGAAATTCGGAATTACCCAAGCGATAATAGTTTGGTAACACGACGCATGTGGTTTAATAATAGTTTGTGTAGATGAAATATTAGAAAGCTTCATTATACTTTGGTCTAGATATCCAATTATCCATAGATGTAAGGATATTACGACAAGTTTTATTTCAAATTTAGCCCCACGTTGGGTGCCAAATATGTAGTGTAATTTTTTATGAGTCAACACTAAAACTCGGAAATTCTGAGGATTGGAGATTAACGTATTTTGATAGTAATTAAATTTAAAAAAACGCATTCTTTGTGAAAAATATCACTATTAATATGTTTCAAACATCTCTCGCTGCAGTTACAACTTACAAAGTCATTTTCAAACTATGGTCTTAGCTAGTCAAAATTTGACGTAAATACTAACACGGTGGTAAATATAATTCTAATTACAGCTATTAAAATTAGAAATTATTACTGTTGACTGGCTTCAAAGAGGAGTTCGTACATTAGGCTCGTTTTGCAAAGGAAATTCCAAACTGTCTATAGTTATATTCAATACTCATTTCATTCAAACGTGGATTTACATCAGCTTCTTTCAACTTTGTAAAGTGAACTGAATTTTTTGTGACAATATTTTAATACAGAGATTCTTGTAGTGGAATGTACAAGATTCCATTCTTTTAAACGAGAGATCCCAAGATTTGTGATTTTTCTTTGGTTAATTCAGATCTGATTGAGTAGTGAGCTGTGGTTTGTCAGAAGGAACATACGTCAGATCACTTGAAATTTACATATTCAAAACATCGTTTATATCTTCCTCGTCCGTGGAATTTGCAGAAGAATTTGAATGCATTGGAGTTGGAAGCTCATAATCAGTTCCATTCAACAGTTTGCTTACAGATGGCATGTCTAGATACACTACTTTGTGTTTATTTCTGTTTGAAAACCCTTCATTTTTTACAAAACAGAAGTAACTGACTGTGACATCATCTGCTGGTTATCGCCAAATCACTGGGCTTTTTGGACAGAACTTCAGAAGAATTCTTGTTTTTGTTCCACTGAGTTAACTTGACATAACACTAAATACAGCATATATGTAGTACCCACGTTTTGTCTTGATTTTTAATTATTTAAATATTGTTAATATCATGCAGCCTTCAAATATACACGTATCGATTCCAGAACTCTCCATTTTAGTATATTCCGCGATGACTAATATATTATAATTCTCTATTACTCGCTGGAATGCGTGACGTCGTATCCTTTGTAGTTGCCGCTGCCCTTCACGGTATAGCCACGAACATGATCGAGCTTGTTTTGCAATCCTTTGTTAATTTGAAATTTGACGTTAATCTTAGTGGAAACATAAAATTTTATTTTGAAAATTCACGTTATACCCTGTTAGAATAGAGTTTTTATGTTTAAAACAATGCAAATTACTAAAATTTTAAATTGTTAAGTCAGTTATAAAAATCGTGTCGGCTAATTTTAATTGAATCAATTTATTATCCAAAATTATAGTTTAGTATCAAACAAAATCTAATTAATTAAATTAAATAGCTGCCTGTATAAAGCCAGTTAATAAAATGAATTAATCAAAGAATAAAAGTCATCCCGAATTATATTAACACTATAAATTATTCTATAGCCCTCCGACATGCGTTTGTCAAGTACTAACCTTATAGGAGCACTACTACAATAGCTTGCGTAACCAGATATATAATCTATCAGTATAAGCTTTTATTCACTTGTGGGTTTATCAGACAAAATTATAAAATTATAAAATGCCATAAAGATAAAATAATTTCTTAAATTGTCCAAAGTGTTACGATATCTTCGAATTATTTTGACGCAATACGATGTGTGTGATGTTATCCGCCGTGTAACGCCGACGCGATCTTTTCGTCGCGAGTTAGTAAAATAATTCCGAATTGTGTTAATTTTTTTAATGTTGGTCGTAAATTTTGAGGGTCATGTTATTTAGACATTAATATTTATAATATTGCTACACTGTGGGTCGATAAATGTAGTAAAAGCCTTTTCTTTTTCTAACGAACAATATGTTTTAATGGTGTATTAATTATTTTATTAATCATTCGTACAAATTAGATTTTAGATCTAGCAAGAATCACAGCCATTAAAAACGAATGCTATTAAAGATACTATGCAACACGTGGTAAAGGCAAACTTAAAAACAACATACTTTAAAGTTTATCAGTTTGACGTAATGAAAAATGAAGAATAGACAACACACGACTTTTTGTTTGTTTAAAAAAGTAGTATGTGTTTTATGTCAAACCGATGAAGTTTAGGATTTTTTTTATTGTTGGTATTCCAAATTTAGTTTTAAAGGTTATGTTCATTCGTTTATACATACATAATAGAAGTGAACTTTACAAATATGTACATATATATACTAAGTACGGTACATCCATCCTGGACTACTGGTATTGAGGACTCCTTTACGTCCTTGCTTTGGCTACAGTTTAATTCCGTTCGTTATTGATAAAATGGAAAATGAAAAATCCAAAATACGTAGCCTAAGTCGACAACTAAAAGCAATTTACAGTTTAAAATAATAAAGCAGAATAGCACTTTTCTCGTGTAGGTTAATAGGCAACACTGGTCGTGGAGGGTGTGGAACCAACCGCTTACATATAAATTATCTTCCCATTATGTCCGGTACTTATCCTTGCTGCACTGGTTCGGTTCCACAAAGTAAAAAAGAGGTGTGGGCACCACACCACTTTGTTAAACGTAGTGCCTTCCAAATTATACAAAAGCTGTTCTAAATTAAATTACAAAATACTTTTATCTTCTTAAAAAAATAAACCTCTGTTACTTCAGGTCCAAATTTTGAATTTTTTTATACAAGATTTAGTCAAAATGCTAGTCTACGTACTTCTAGTCTCAATAAATTTCTACAGAATGCATACTTTGCGAGATATTTGCCAAAAAGTGCTAGTCGATAAGAGTAAATGTTACTTCCGGTCCGAATTTTGAAATTTCTTTTATACAAAAATTATTCCAAATCTAGCTCTTAATATTTTTGTACTTTTGATAAATCTATGTGGAATGTACATTTATGAAATATTTGCAAGAAATTGCTATTCGAAAGAGTTAAGGTGTTACATCCGGTGGGAATTGTGAAAAATTTTTTGTACAAAAAGAATTAGAAATCTAGTTTTAAATGCTTTTATGCTCATAATGTATTTGCCTGGAAAGCATGACTTGCGAAATATTCGTCAAAAACTAATTTTTGACAACGGCAAAAATCCTTCCGGTAGGAATGTCGAAAAACTTTTAATCTCAAATTCACTTTTGAGTACATTTGAATTCTTTATAAATTTGTTTAAACTTAGTAGTTGACGAAATATTGATAAAATTAGAGTTTTTCACTGACTACTTCCGGTCTACCGATGTTACTAAAAATCTAATCAAATCTCAAGAGGGGAAATATACTCTTAGATTCACAATTTTGAATTGATACCTTCAGCCGTTTGACCGCTACCGTGCTCACACAGAGAGAGAGATAGAAAGAGAGATAGAGAGAGAGAGAGAGAGAGAGAGAGAGAGAGAGAGAGAGAGAGACACTCACATACACACAGGCTTGTTTAAAAACCACTTTTCCGCTGTCAGAGGACTTCAGAACGTGGACATCTGCAAAAATCTCGAGGTCGAAAATTTTCATCATCACAATACTTCCTTATACTACGTAAAAGAAAGTAAAATGATAGGGTTTGGCGATTAATATAACTGGCTCCGTCAGTGCTGCCAATCACTTTCAAGACTACACGTATTTCTTAACTCGGACAAATGTCGTGTCAAAGAGAAAATGGACGACGGAAGTTGAGAGACCTATCACCGCGCTACAAAATGACTGCAGCTATCTCGCAGCGCACGCGCACCGAAGTACATTTATTAAAAATCATAATTAAATTGTGAAACATGACGAAATATATCTAGGAATATTCTAGAATTCAAACTAGAATTTTTAAAAACGAATAATGTCATATTATAATAATCGAGCCCAATCCCTGGAATTAGTACTATTCAACAAACAGTATACTAAAGGCAGAACAATAATAATTATTAATATGTGTATTTATTAGATCTCCATCTATCACAATTACATATTTATAAATCGAAATTACTAGAATTTATGACGAGTATAAATCATTGCAAAATTGACACCCAATATGTGGGGTAATTCACTGCAATATACATTGTGTATAGAACAATAAAAAAATAATAATATGCAATATATAGCATTTAGAAAACATTATCTTGAATTTACCAAGTCGTTTGGTGACAACTCATTTTAAAAAAACCGATTACAAAACTGGGGAAAGTGCTTATTTATTCGGGTGGCATATCATAACCCTAAGGCGTCTAAACTTGTGTAGATAAAAACTATATAATATATATGTTGGTATGTGTGTGTGTGTCATCGGGGTATAATACATATAAAGTTTTACTGTTTAGTATTAATTCCCTGAATAATAATTTATATCTCAAGTTTAAGCGCCTAACACATCAACAACACATGGTGTTTAGTTTATTATACTGGCTAGAAAGGGTTAACGAACATGATGAATGAAGTTCTGGGGAAGAGAGTCTTCGATATATAATTATATATTAGCATAATTTCTATAAAGTTGTGTTGTTTTGGTTGATCTTGTTTTTGTTTATCTCATAATTAATTAATTTATTTATGTTGAATAAGGAAATAAATAGAAATATTAAGAGCGCTTATTAAACCAATTACGTATCTCTAATGTACAAGTAATTTGTTTATTTAATGCACTCATAGTTTAGTAGTATTATAGGGATGCATGGAAAAAATAGATTAAATATAAATGGAATAAAGTTGGGTTTTATCCTTAGCTGAAAGGTATACCGATTGTGTCAACAAGCATTAGCCATAGGGACTCTCATGCATACGTATGTACGATATACACGTCGCCGGCAGTAGGTACCGGGTTGGCATACATATGCATACGTATATATCGTACATACGTATGCATGAGAGTCCCTATGGCTAATGCTTGTTGACACAACCGGTATATAGCAATATTAACAATTGTGAAAATATTTGTATTAATAATAAAAGTTGTAACAGAAATACTCAGAAATTTGACAGTACATTGAAATATTTTATAAGCAAAATAATATCATCCGATTTCCATTGAACGCACCTACGTATAAAATTTGGCGTGCCACAGGGATCATTCATGGGCCCTGTTTTTTGTTGTGCCTAACATACGAACGTTGTGTTAATAGCACAACGTTGAATTTAGTAAAAATAATTACTATGCTTTTTTCTAGGCTTTAGACCAAAGCAATTTTTTGGGATTTAAATGTTACGTTATCTAGCATAGTTAATGATCATATACTTACAGGGTAGTAAATTCTGTAGATAGTGGAACTTTCATATGAAAGGGTCGTTGCGAAAATCGGATCAACAACATGTTGCAAAATTCCAGTTCTTAAAAATGGAGAATATTATCTAGCGCCGACTAGATGTTACTTCGAGACGATGCTTCCTTCGCAAACACATAGTAACATTCTTTAGGAAAAGAAACAAAAGAAACTGATGTAGTAGTAGTGAAAAAATGAAGTTATAGAATTGAGTTAAAGACTCACTTAGAAAAATTGCACGTGTTATAAATCTTCCATAAAAAATTGAAATAAATTCTAGCGAAATCAACTGAACATGAACACGATAGTAACTTCTACAACAATTATGAATATTTAGGCATGTTTTCTTACGAATACCTCCAGAAAAACTAACGAAAAAGACGATGGAAACAAGACTTTGGGAATACACCAGGGCAGATAACGATGGAAATAAGTAAGCTTCATAAGTAATGACATAACTGGACAATGAAATATATTTATTAGGAACATTTGTATTTACTTATTTCCCTCCGATGTAAGAATCAGTATATCAATGAAATTAATAGAATTTACGTTGAAAATTAACCAGAATTAGATTAAAGTATATGTGCAACATGGTTTTCAAATCTTCCATTAAGCCTGACTGGATTTCCTATGTTTTATCTACAATTGTTCCATACAATATTACATCTGAAATGTTCAAAAATAGCAGTAGCATAGTTAAAAATGTTCCTGTACTTGGTACTGAGTTGTTGGGAAACGAATTATTATTATTACTACGACAAAAGACTTCTATTGGTTACATTTAATAAATCGATATACCTCCGATGGCATTTTCTTAAATCAGCACCTATTAGAAGAAATATTTCCTGAACATTCAAAGAAGTGTTAGTCTTTGAATGTTCAGTATATATTTCTTCTATCTATCTGTTTATTTAACAAGCGAGATATATTCAATATCTATTATATCATATTTAACTAAAAATATAACTGTTTCTTTATCACTCTGTATATGGGAACATACTATATGATATTTAGAAAATCTATCCATCTGAAACATCACAGCCCACGCGTTAATTACATACGAAATAATTGTCCATCGGATTGAATGCGGCCACCATGTTACACAATACCATTCTAACAACGACAATCTATTATACAAACAAATCTTCATCTTAATTGATGGACCGGCAGCAACGCTGCGCTAGATATTTACAGTGCAGGCGAGTCCGTCACGTGAAGGAAAAAATCCAGTTAATATTCGGTCCTGCCGGCATAATACTATCGCGTATGCCCATCAATTATCACCGTTACGGTATCGATTATATACACTGCCGTCAAAAAATAACCGTTTTTTTTATAAGGAAGTTGATTTAATTTAAGTATGTCAAAAATGATATTACATATTAACATATGTCGCAGCAACAGATTTGGCGAATATAAATTATATGTTTTAACTTTAATGAAGTTTATATGGCCAAACATGTAAGGAACTTCAATGAAAAAAGGACTAGACATTGAAAAGTTACTGCATAATAATATGGCGCCCAACGTGGGGGCATACAGAAACCTATTACAAAATTTTAATTGATTGTAATATAAGACAGTGGCTGAGGTGGAAGGTAATACTTTTTGGAATACTATAATTGGTTGTTATTATAGAAAGTTAGAAACGAGTATGAAGTCAATTATGAGTTTTTAAATGAAATTTTCCTTTTAAGTGTGTGTAGGAAGATATGTTTGTTAATAGTATAAATGTTAATTAGCGATACTTAGTGTATGTATCAAAAGGTATCTTTTAAAGGTATACCTTAGTTTTAGTTTTAAGTTTAATTGGGAAATATGTTTAGGTTTGGCGAATGAATGTGTGATCGGAAACGCATAGTTTTAGCGTTAATGACATGATATATCGAAAATTATATTAAACTTGCCACTGCAAATTTTATAGGAAGCAAATTTCAAAAAGACAGGAAACGAAGTAAATTTCTTAGAAAATTTTTCTCAAAATAAATTACCTAACAATAATCTATCATAGCAGTGTAACCACCTAGAACACTTGCAATGTTACAATTAATTCTCACCAAAAATGTATTTATTTAAGAATCACACATAATGATGTGTTGTTAATCCACTTGTCCAAGAAAAACTCCTTTTTGCGTTTCCTTCCATACATCACATACTAATCCTAAACATATCCAGCATTTAAAACAAATATTTTATTTTGCATTTATGTTCCATACATACATGGTATGTGTGTGATTTTGAAATCTATTTAGAAATCTCTTGGTTAGAGATAATTGTAATGTTGCGAGTATTATAATAGATGACATTGTAAAAAAAACAAAATTTGTCGTTATGATAAATTATTGATTTTAAAAGAGCAAATTCTTTAATGTTTAATTTTTTGGTAGATGTTAATTATCCTAAATTAAAAGTTATAAATACAAATAAAACTAATGTGGCATAATAACTGTTCCTTGAATAATATATTGGATATTATCAGATGATTTTTATAAAAAAATTAAATAGCCATGTAAAAAATGATGGTGATTAAACTTATATTATAGCGAATTTTATGTGAAGCATATTTAAAAAAGACGTTATAAAAAAATTCTTTCTTTGTGCATTTTCTGCTATACGTTAACATGCCAGACCTTAACATATATACCCTTTAAAACTAATTAAATACCTTTTTTGTATGTTTCATACACTAAATCTTACTCATTAACATTTCTATTATTTACAAACTTATCATTTTACAACACTCAGGTGTTACAAAAAAATTTAACCATTCTCCACAATCATTTCCGACATATGCCCACCGTATCTCCTAAGTAATATATTCCAACTCATTTACGATTATTACCTTACAATCAATAATAATTATCTGCTATGCCCCACGTTGGGTGCCATATGATTGCAATGCAGACATGAAGAGGTCTAAACCTACACTGAACTTATCAGCATGCAACAATCGTTCGTGCTTCTTTACATTACTTTATATTAATGCATTATTTTCTGTAGTCCAAATAAATTACGAGGGTAAAGTTAGCGAATGAAATATCATAAACACACAAAAACTGAAAAGCTTCAAGCATGCAATCTATTAACTCATTTTCATTATTTATATTCTGCGGAACAAGCAAATGTTTTACTCATCGCTTTCACGCATGTTATTGCAGACTATCGTACCATATTTCCCTTTTATTAACATTATTGCTCCTCCGTTAGATATAGTCAGATTTGATGTGCTGTTTGAGTGCTGATTTGTTACAGTCTTCTTTACAAAAACAGTGTAGAACAAACGGGTGGCTGTACATAGTGTAATTACACACGAGTTTCTATGACACTGCAAACGTAACTCATTTAAGATTATTACACCTTACAATCAATAATAATTATCTGCTATGCCCCACGTTGGGCGCCATATGATTGCAATGTAGGCATGAAGAGGTATCAACCTACACTGAACATACCAGCATGCAATAATTGCTTGCTCTGCTTTACAGTACTTTATAGTAATGCGTTCTTTTCTGTAGTCCAAATAAATTACAAGAGTAAAGTTAGATAATGGAATATCATAAACACACAAAAACTGAAAGGCTTCTTGACACATTTTCATGATTTAGATTCTGCAGAACAATAGTGTCTATGACATTGCAAATGTATTTGTTATTATTTGGGGGAGAGGGGGGGATAATTACAACACAAAAAACATCTATTTTTATTGCAGACTGTATAACTGCGTATATCTTTTTATATTATAAGAAAAAACATACGAATCATTTATCCTTTCTCTTCGGATTTCAACCGTTGAATTCTTTTTATTTTTATTGCTGGTCATAACATCGAAATCTCTTCGATATCTATCATTTATGTAATGCACGCTAATGCCCCCATGAAAATTGCAAAACGTACAAAACGTAGGTAGAATATAAATGATGCGTATATGTTCGTTGCCTCCTATCCGGAGATAAAAATAATATACAACATTTACTATCCGAATGTCTCGCAGGTTTCTTCTACGCAGTCCAAGAATCCTTATTAATAATTCATCTTATTCATTGATAACTTCGTGTTTGTGGTCTTGTTTACAAATTTAAAAAGAACGCTTGCATTTCAGCATTGCAAAACGTGCCCAACAGTCCAATAATTAAAAGATGTACAGTTAATAGCAAAAACAATCGGATATACTAGAGGTAACTTGAGGTATTTTCATATCTGAATCTTAATTGTTTGTTGTAATTGTATGAATAAATAATACCAAAGCGTAGAATAGATTAAATTCGGTCAATTCTTAAAACTGTTTTGGTATTATTAATCACGGAGAGTAGTGAACCGCTTAAAATTTAATTGTTCATATTATTAAAGTATTCGAATTCATCCAAAATAATAGCTTTTTTACTTTTAATGACTTTTGGGTAGAAACATAATAGTTGTTTTTCAGTCGGCTTTTGAACTAAATTTTGTTTTACCGCTGAAAAAGATGTTTTCACTAACGAAATGCGAAATGATGTTTAGCAAAATTGTTTCATGTGGTGATTCAGTATTAAAGCAATTTGTGTTTTTTACAGTGTGACATTTATTGTTGGTGATTATTAATCTTTTAAACTTACATGTTCGAAGGTAAGGAATGGGTAGACCTTTATCAAACTTACACTGACGCGCTGTAAAATACTTTTTCTATTATTAATTGAAGGTATTAAATTACCCCAGATGTGCTTAAACTTTTTCCTTTACATTTTAACAACTGTATATACTGTAGACCAGGGGTTTCCGACTAGCGGCCCACAATGCTAGTTTTTGCAGCCCATGAACGTCTTTTTTTAAATTTCAAAAAAAGTTACGAAAAATATTTATATATTTTAAGATGGCAAGAACGAGTTAAACAAACTTGATAAAGAATTAATAGTCTGCAGGATCCAGCAAGAGCCTACCGTCCTCCCTTTCTTTATCTCAAGTAAAAATACACTCAATCGCTCACTAACCTGCTCCTCTTCACTCACGTTACAATAGACTCGCCTAGCTAGACTTACTGGCTACTCTTTTCTTCTCCACTCACGCTCAGTCGTGCTTTCGTGATATGTAGAGGTTTAATAAGTTACTGTCCATTTTGGAGGCTTAGTTTTGCGAGAAGCGTCCCTGTGGACAATGTCCATTTACTTATTGAGAAAAGAAAGAAACTTCATTGTTTGGTATGTGTGCAAAAGTGTGTCTGTACCGAAACAGTACGACACTACTATATAATAAAGGACGAGAACAATTATGCAAGATATACGTTAGAGGCTGGACAAACACTGGTTGCAAACATCAAACAGTAAATGGTAAAACGAAAAGTACATCAAGAGAAATAAGTAGCCGTACACTTCGCGGAGATATAAGATGGTATGGGCGTGTTTATTATGCATTAGTACGTATTTAACGAACATGCCCATACCATTTTATATCTCCGCGAAATGTACGGTTACTTATTTCTCTTAGCTAAACTATCTACGATTGGCCTTAGCCCATCGTTTTTACAATTATTGCATTCATACTTACATAACAGATGTACTTATGTTTTTTACAATGGCTATAGATCCTATGATTTCTTCCCTACATCTGGAGTCCCTCAAGGGTCCAATTTAGGTCCATTGTTGTTCGTCCTCTTTATTAATGATCTTTTAACATCACTAACTTGCCCTGCGCTCGCCTACGCAGATGATCTCAAGATTTATATGTCCATTGCTACCAGTGATGAGGTTGTTAATTTACAAAACAACCTGAATATTATAATCGATTGGTGTGCCAAATTTAATCTTCACCTGAACATTCCCAAATGCTGCAGTGTATCATATACTAAAAGAAAGTCTCCTATATTATCCACTTATGTAATTCACAACGAGCGACTGAAGAGGTGTGATAGTGTAAAAGACCTTGGGGTTATCTTCGATTGCCAACTAAGCTTTGCTCCACATATTGCTGACCTTTGTGTTTCAGCTTCGAAAACATTAGGATTCATCTTGCGAACGTCCAAATATTTTAAGAACATTAACCTCTTGAGGGTATTATTTTTCAGCTTTGTTATTAGTAAGCTGGAATACGCATCTTCGGTATGGTCACCGCACTATGTATACCTCAAACTCGCGGTGGAGAAAGTACAGCGACGCTTCCTTAAGTTCCTGTCATTTAAACTGGATGGAATATATCCGCAGAGGAACATAGACTACGCGTCGTTGTTGGAGAGACATGTTCTACAACCTCTGGATTATCGACGCGAAATACATGGAGCCCGTTTCATTTGGAAGTTGGTGCATGGCATGATTGATTGTCCCTTCTTACTTTCCATGATTAGTTTCCTCGTTCCTAGGTCATCCTCCCGTTCAACTAACACTTTTTCCTTGCCCTTTCCCAGAACCAATATTCTCTTGAGCTCCCCCCTCTCTACGATGTGTCGTGCCGCTGATCTGCACTACGAGGATATATTTTTTTGAATATGTAATTATGTTTCATTATATGTTACTTCTGTATATTTTTCTGTGTTAACTGTTAACTGTATTATTTTTGTTTCTAATGCACTGTTTGTATGTATTTCCTTCTATTTGTCCTGTAAATGGGAAACTGTTGGACAATAAACGATATTATTATTATTATTATTATTACTTAGTGTACGTTTAGTGAAGTCACAAAGACACCTTTCACTGATGGCTGTCGATTAAAAAGTGCGCTATGGAAATGGCAAAGAGTTTTGAAGATGTTAAACTGACTGAGAAAAAAAAAGTACCAACCAAACTGTACAAGAAGGACCACTGATAAGGGAGAGTAAGTAGAAAAATCGCTAATTAAATTTATTAAAGGAAGCACACATTTCTTGCTATGTCTTGACTAAAGCAATGACCAGTCAGATGTCAGTCAACTACAATTATTTATACCCGCTACATTTCACGACTTCAGCAGTAAAGAGGAGGTATTTGGTGTCTGCCCTCTTCAAGGAACAACAAAAGGGAGATGCCATTATGATGCTGTTAAAAAATCTTTCGATAGAGTTGAAGGTTTTAGTTAATGTGACAGGCAAAGTGCCGTCAATGACAAGGGAGAAGATAGGTTTGACGGTGTGGAGTCTCCTATGATTTCAATGTATCATTCACTAGAGAGCGCTCTCTGAAAAGACGATGAAGAAAGTGGAAGTTTTTAAACCAGTGGAAAAAATTATTAAATATGTTAAGCAGTTTTAGCTAGAGTTGGGGGCAGAATATGTAGTTTGGCTGCTGTACAAGCATGTAAAGTAGCACAGAACTAGAAAAAGAAGTTCAAATTCCAGAATTTTTAAAACAATTAGCTTTCTTGACAGACATGACTAAATTAAGCAGTTTGACAGGTCTGTCATAGAATCTGGCAGCGCTGCCATTCTATTAAGATAAGAGGCGCTTTCCTTTTACTAGAGATCTGAGCTGAGCTAAAGTAATATGAGTGTTTCTGCTCACTTGAAGTGAGATACCCTCACTGGGTTAAAAGATTTTGACAAGTGAGATTTTAAACTTGTCTTGTAGCAACCGAAGTAATTAGAATGCCTGGCATGTCCAAATTTCAGATTATGTTTATAAGTTATTTAATGCCGAGTTATAATTGTTTCAAAAACTTAACCAGGTAGCAAAATTATAGGAGTTAAGTGATGCTACCGATTTCTGCGAGTTGTCTGATTCTAATATCACCTTTATCATTCATAATCCACACATTTTTAGTTCGCAGAATTTCGTACATACTTTTCCGTGTAGGTAATCAAATAACATAACCCTATTTTCGCCTACTATTAAATGCATTTGTTACCACCACCACCAAGTGATATTTAAATCTCAGTAGTGAGGAAGGTTCTAACCAACCTCAGAATCGGTAAGGGGGGAGGTGAAAATCTCACTTCGTCTCAGTCAGCTGATTACAAAAGGAACGCGTCAAAATATAATCTCAGCTAAAGTGAGGTGATATTATCTGAGATTTATATCAAAAGGAAAGCGCCTAATATAACCCAAGAAAACACATTATTAAAAAAAGTAGTTTGTTTTTATCTTTCATTTATCAATAGTTATAGGATATGTATATAATAATATAAGTACTCTTCAAAGTATAATATTCTGCAGTAAGTTTTGGAAGTAGTTCAATTCCGTATAGAGGCTGTTTGATAATAAAAAACGCCCCATCCCGCAACTTTTTTTATTTATTATCCGATTTCAATAAATAAAAAAAGTATAAAAATGGTTTTACAAACTCTATAAACTGCCTATAATCCAAATTTTCTCAACGGTATCTTCAATACGTATCGATAGACAACTATTTTTTTTTAAATGGACACCTGTAGTATTTTTCCTTTAGTCTGGTACATAATTTCTTCCTGAAACTAGTAATGTTATTTAGTTATCATTTGGTTGATATTTAATTTGAAAAAAAGTTGATTTATCTACAACCTTTATCCCCTGAAACTTTCAAGTGTGCCGTGAAAAAAGAATCGCCACACAAATGCAACAAATGTGTCATTCAAACATCTGTTATTCAAAAATTAGTATGTCTTGCGATTTTAAAGCATTATTTCTTGTGGAATAACGATACCACCGCAATCAGGAACAATAATTATCTCACCGATATGTATATGTTTGAAATTTATAAAGTGTTACCCCGTTTAAATTGTTAAATATTAATAATATTTGCAATACTAATTGCCAAATTGGATGGAGCAGTGCTCCATCTATCAATGGATGACTAAACGTACAGTAGGTAACGTCGTCTATTAAAATTACAATTGGTATACGTTCACCCTCACTGACAGTTAATTAGATATTAAACTTAAAACCAAGTGTGTGTGATGATAAAACCATATGTTTTAAATATCTGGTGAAAGTGAATTTTATCCACTGTAAATGCTCAACTACGGGTAGTTCGGTTTACGAAGAATAACCAGGATACGATATGTTTTAGCATTTTAATTCTCTAATATTTATTTTACATATAACCTCTTAGCATAAAGAGTAAACAAAATTTACTATATTAATCTTTTTATTTACATATAAAACAGAAATTCAATTACATATATACATATATTTACGAGAAGATTATAAAGTATTATAAAAGCAACTATAATTCAAATATCAAAACTAACTTTACATTTAGTGAAATATTAATTACGGTATGTCAACATCATTTAACGGAATATTCAAACATTGAATATTAAAATATACGGTCATAATTATTTTGTGAATTGCGATTTATATATGTTATTCACTTCGAGATAGATGATATTTGTACAAAAAAATTAATGCTTCGTCTGGTACTTGAGTTTGTATTGTTATTGAAGAGACATTCGTCAAGAGTAATATATTTAAATTCTTTACGTGAAACCAAAATTTAAGCTGTAGTATATCTGAAATTAATCAAACCTATCTAACGTGATTATCTAAAATAAACGGAATAAACATGTGAAGATTCGTTCGGGACTTACAGGACGGAATTGTTTTCTTTCCACAGGCTGCCAGGAAATAAAACAATTTGCGGAACTTTCTCTCCAGACTGCCAGAGAGGCTAAGGAAACGGTAAAGGTACTCTCCAGTCTGCCAGAGAGTTAGGTGAGAGTTCTCTCGGACTGCCAAGAAAAATCTAATTTTATTAACAAAATCCTCGCCTTATATAGGCCCGGATTTACACAAACAATAGCCAAAAAGCAGTGTTTTTTCCAAAGTATCGCGCATAAAATTATGAACTGTATTTAAAAGCACGACATATCACGTGCAAAAAGCATGAACTATACTCAATGGCACGACATTATCACGTGCAAAAATGCATTTAGAAAATTAACAAAAACATCGCCTTTCTCTTTACTAATTGATTTTAGACAAAATAAACATATTTTAGAAAATTTGTATTAAATTATCGAACCCATAATGTTCAAATTACATAAAAAGCATTAATACAAATTTGATCGATAATTTATACAGTGACAGACAAAAGTCCGTTACAAATTTCCGTCGCATATAATAGAAATCGAAATGGAGCGGCTTTATAGTGACTCTTTTCCGAACAGGGAAATTCCAAACCCCCGTCAATTTAGACGGCTTGAAGAAAATTTGAGGGGCTATGATGTATGATGAGAACAGCGACGATTTGGCGAAAATGTTGAAATAAATGTTCTTCTCAGTGTGCAGCAGAATTCGCTTATTACAACTGGAGAGATTGACAGTAATTTGTCGTTCGGTAATTGTTTCTAATTTGTTTTTATTTTGAATATTATTGTTATTTTAATTTTATTTTTATCCTTAAATCTCACTGATTTTTGTTTTTGACTCGTGATTTAGAATGAATTATGAATAATAAATTACTGCCGTGGCAGTGTTGTGTAACAAATAAAAAATTGTAACTAACAGATGCAGATTTTCCAGCTAATTTTCGAATGACGGACGTTTAAATGACATATTTGTCACATTTGTGTTGCGATTTGTCTTGAAAATTTCATAGTAAGCGGATAAAGGTCTCAGATAATTCAATTTTTTTATAATTAAATATCAATGAAATGATAATTAAATAAACATTACTAGATTCAGAAAAAAATTATCTACCAGACTAAAGGAAAAAAACAACAAGTGTCAAACCGTTTTTATACTTTTTCTATTTATTGAAATCGGATACTAAATAATGAAGTTACGGAATAGGGCGCTTTTTATCAAACATCCTGTATGTAGTATACTTTGCGAATTGAAGAAGAATGGTAATTTTACAGCACTAATATCTTGCTATCGTAAGGAATATAAATAGGTAAGAAACGATCATTATTATGTTATTACACCATTAATTAGCCACTAAGATATATCTAAATATACAACGTATGTACATTACACAAACTAAAAAAACATGACCAGTCTCCAATGCAAACAGCTACAGCAGTATTTATTCGCCTCGTTTATACAAATTTGTCACTTACATCGGTTCCGAAGAGATATCTATACGGGTAATATGCACAGCAAGAGGTAAGATAAATTTAGACAAAATACATACTTCGTGTGGGTTGACAATAAATATACACTGTACACACAACTAATAATGGTCAGATAAATTAGTGCCAATATATTATCGTTATATTCAAATAAAATGACAAGTCATTGGATAGGCACTTTTAATGTTAAGCATTTATTAAGTTATATTTTCGAATGTAAGAGCCCGTTCATTTTTATTTTCCTTTCAGATTGTATACTATTTATGGAATACAAAGAGTTACACGGCAGACAGTACGCGTTAATTGGTGCTTTGTCTCCTTTTGTGGCTAGTAGGGCCGCGATTTTTTCTTTATTTATTTGTTATGTAATCATCACTGTTAACTGGTGTTGCTTTTGTCATGATAATAAGGAAGCACAAAAGCTAACATTAATCATAGTTGTATTGTTGAGTATCGGCATATTTTGGAATTGTGAAATATTTTTTAATATTTTCTATCTCAGTACCCAGCTGTAAACTTTCGCTGCCTGAAGTTAATAGTCTACGGTCACCTTGGAAAAATTTAAAAAAGTAATTCTACTGATTGCACTTATGGCGAGTTTTCATAGTGTGAAATTAAATTTATTTTCTATTTTGAAACGCTTTAGGGATAAGTGTACCCGTACTGATTTGACCACCCCTACGCTGTTGAGCCATATGAATAAAAACAACTACATTTATTAATAACGGCTCCAAAATTATGCCATTTATACTTTAATAATTTTTTAAAATAAAATAAAATAATTGAATCGTTTTATCTGACTAGCTCATTTATTTTTCCAGGTCGATCCACGTTAAGAGATGTCAACAATAAAAAGTCTTAGAACAAATACATTAATAAAATAACATCATCGCGTCTTCAATACTGAAATATTCAATGTGCTTTATTAATACTATCAATTCTACGAAAGAATATATGTCATAGCTTGTTGACTTTCCACCGCTCTACTGTATTTATATCATTATTAACTACGTCGCTTTAATAAACAAACAACTTTATATTTATTACATATATATAAGTGAAAATTTGCATATTTGTGTTTTAGTTGTTTTACAAAAAAATTATTTTTAATCTTTGTTTTCCTAATTGGAAAATCATATTAGTCAAAAGATAAAAAAAAAATTTTGTTGTTCCTTAAATGTTCTTTTAACAACTTTCTGTGATAATTAAACTTGTTATAAAAGGTGCTAACAGTAATTATTTTTATATACAAGTACGATCAATTGACATTATACTGTTTAATAAATGTATATTGTAATAATAATACACACGTGTACATGTGTTTCTTTAAAGTCAAAGAAGAAGGAAGAACAAAGGACCTTCACAAAAATCATATATATATATATATATATATATATATATATATATTGCACTAGGTATTATTACATACATATCAGTTCATTCCTCGACATTATCATTTATTTCTTTTTCAGTTTAAATGCCACAAATTGAACTATCTATGAAATGAAATATAACTCTAGACATGAACTGTATAATTACTATTAATTAATGAACAACCCTCGTATGTGCTTTTCTTATAATCTCTTTTCTTATTTTATAATATTCAATTCACTATAAGTATGAATTTTATTTTTTTATTCCCGACTAGCTTTATATTATAATCTCAAGATAAATTACTTTAGTTTATCATACTTCTTTATCTAATTGATGGGTATTTAATTCAAATTTCAATTCTTTACTTTTGTAAATATTAATAAACCTTCAAAATTTATTTTGTAACTATCATATATATTTTATTGATTTCTGTATTATCTTATTACTTTCTATACTTTTAAATAATCCAATCTACCAACAAGTGTTCAATAAAACATATAGATGGCACCACTAGTCATTATATCGTATGTGTATATGACAATTAATGCCTGTTTATGTATTAAAAATATCTAAATGTTTACTTGTTTGTTGTGAAATGCTTTTTACCAAGTGGATCTTTTATTACTCAGAAAATACTTCTAATAACATTTACCCAACTCTTTTCGGTAAGAAAATATCATTAAACAGTTTTCATTACAATATTTCATATGACATTTATTTATTTCAGGTTATATTTTACGTAAAAATTACTGGATTGCAATTTTTATGTATTATAAATAAAACGACACTCTTCTAGTAAAAAAATAAAGTGTATATTCGAACAACTTACTTGAACATTGCTGAACATTTACGTGTTTACAATATTTTATTAATATTGGAAACTTGATTATTTGACGTCGAAGAAAATTTATTTTGATGTGTATTTATCTATTTATAACCACTTAATACAGGTAAGTTAACTTATTATATTTACTTTAGTTATATAAATTAGATATTTATAAAGAAATACCTCATGTAATTTTTAACTGAATGACAATAATTCATGTATTTGTCATATTCAAGAAAATAGAGAATTAAAAACTTATATTGTTTATCACATATGTACTGATGAATTATCTTAGAGTTCAATTACTTTATCTAATGATCTATTATACAAATATTCAATTCTTTTTTCAAAATTTAAACAATTAAATCTTTCTTTTCTGCAATTTCTAATAATTTACAAAATTGGTAATACTTAAATGTTCCTTTCTTCTAGATGTGTTCGATCCACTCCTTCATACTGCTTAATAACGAATCACTACTTGATGCTATTCAACTTCAACCTTGCACCATTGTTAGAAGACAAATTACCGAATATCCTATGTATGGTCCTGCTCGTCTTATGGAATTAAAAATGGTCCTTTTATTCGGATGTTGATTCTCTTAATATACTGCTACCACTCTTATGTTACTCGAACAAGGAAAATTATCCAACCTTTATGGACTACTCCTGGAAAATTCCGGATCTTGAAGTAAACTACAGCCTCAATTGTACTTTCAAATAATCAGGTATCTCAAGTGCCTCCTGAAAACACTGCTTCAACAACTCTCTACTAATGGAACCTGGATCTTGCACCAAATCCGTAAGTGTATTCTCTATTCTTATGTTAAGTTATTTATCATTAATGAATTTCACTCTGGACACAACTTTTCCTTTTATATCTCACTGAATTCGTGTTAAATCTCAGAAATTTACTTCTGATAGCAAAAACACAACCCTTCTTTACATATTCATATACTAATACCCATCTAAATCCATATTTCTGAACAAATGTCAAATAATGACAGTTCCTGTATTTCAAATTATTCCCGGGAACTTATCTACATTAAAATCTATACACCTTTCAAAATTAGATTCTAAATATTTTTATCACCTCATAAACGTCAATTACTCAAGTTTTTACAAATTTATAATACATTTTACAAAATAACAACTAATATTCAACTCTCTTTTTTCCAGAATATTGTGATCTTCTAAGAAAAATGAACATGGTCAACCTTACCATATACAGGTGGTTTATTATAAAATTCGAATGCTTGTTAAATTCCATTATCATTTATTATTATCAACCCAATAAACTTTTTAAAAACATCATAATAAATTTTCCTACGATTATTTAACGAAATTTTATAATTTTCATAACTTTCCAACAAAATATTATTAACGTATGCCTTTATACTATAACAATATATATATATATATATATATATATATATATATATATATATATAATAATCCTTCAAATTAATTAATAAAGTATACAGTCGTCGTTATTAGGATAGAAGAAAAAATAAAACAACTCAAATCACAATGCTGACGTTTCGTTCATTTATTAATTAACGAACTTTTTCAAAGCTTCGTAATTTTTTTACATACATAAAATATAAAAAGTAAATGATGTTTCGTTAATCCATACTAACTTGTACATTGCATTTAATATTTTATTCACTAACACGATGTTATACTCATTTTATATGATCTTAACTACGAGCCCGTGATCATGTATATATATAGCACGTATGCATGTGCCTTATTTAATTTATAAGGCACATTTTGCCAATGTTCCAATGACTGCGGATCCCTAGTGATTAAACATTGTATTTGTGAAGAACTACCTAACCCTTAGAACTAATTACCTAGAATTATTTCAAATTTTCTGGAGCAAAGTGTATATAAAGTGTCAAATAAAATTATTTGATTTACGAAGGACCTTTACTTGTCATAGAAAATTCTAACTAGATGTTATTTATAACACACGAGCAAAGGCACATATTTAACGACGTAAATCATTGAGTTAATGTGTTAATGACATTGTTAAACAAGCACTATAAATCAAATTTCTATAACAACGTAATATGTTCATAATCTACCTGGATTATCTCACGTTTTATACATGCGAAATCGCCAATATAATATTAAGTAACACTTCAAACATATAAAATACTATGTAATTTAATTCTTTATTATTTTCATAAGATTTCTTTGAAGACTATAAAAATATCAATTATTTTTATAATATAAATAATGATTGATACTTATATATCCTCCGTTTTCAAACATCAAAGCGAAATAATTTGAGCGGCAGTGCTATTGACGCATTGGAATCACGTATTTATAGTGAAACTTTGCCGTTTCGCGGCCACGAAAGATCCAAGAGTGTTTTAACGAAGCTTATTTTTACGAAACATGGTTCACCGAGAAACCTCCTTGTAAACAATTGAATAATTCTCACACCGTGGCCAAAAATATAGCCACGGGAGTTTTTTAAACTCATAAATTTAGAGACTTTGACTTCTCGAAAGTACCGACCAACTGTGTTTTATTCTTGTTTATGCATTTGAAACGTGAAAGAACCGACGACGGAATTCTTTTCAAATTGAATCACTTTAGAGAAGTTGAATATACTTTTCAAAAATGTATTTAACCATTTTCTTACGTAAATATAAACCACAATGTTTGCTAACTTATTGTTTCTATGAAGTCACCAAGGCTTGAATTAACGTGTTTTGAAAGTTAAATAACATTTTATTTTATTTCTTAATACTGTAACGGTACCGCTAAATTCAAATATTTTATATTTTAAATATAAATAAAAACGTACTTTTGCCGAGTTTTTGTGTTTATTACCGTTTGGTACGTGAGAATATGTGTGTGAACTAAAAGGTAAAGAAGAAAGGGGATTGCATGTGCGTCCCGGAGAACGAAGCCCAATGGATCTAGGCAGTCGGCAGAGAACCTTCCAACATGGCGGTCGACAGCGTATTAGACTGTCTTAATTGGACTGTTAAAAGTATATAGAAGATTCTCTAATTATGAAAGAGTCGACGGGGAACTTTCAAGAAGATATGTCTACAGCACATTAGACTTTCGACTTGAACCTCATAAATACTATAGACGATTATTTATTTAAATAAAGAGGTCGACCGACTAATAAGTATTAAATGTTTTATGGTTAATATGTATTCATATAAGACGTTCAAAGAGTGCAAGTTCACCTGTATAAAAGGGATAGGTGACTTATAAGTGGGCCTACAGCAGTTAAGGAAGATCCTAGTATCTCTACCGTCGGGGGAGGCCTATCACTAAGCGGTATATCAGTGAAGAATGAACGAAAGAAGACAGTAACAAAAAAGGTATTTGAAGGTTATTAATATACAAGTGCTAGATAAACTAAAATGTTAAAGTTCGTCAATATTTAGAGATTTAATCAAATCATATGATAATCTAAGATTAAAAAACAATATCTCGATATTTGTAAATTACTTATCGATAATAATGTAGTCAAATATTATATGAGTTCTATGTTTAAATCTGAGCATAATTTGTTTTCCCATCAATGCCTATGTTGTTTGTGTTTATATAGATACGGAAAGGCACCGGAAACAAATGATGTATAATGTATTATTTTTTAGAGACGATGATATTTAAATAGTGACAACTAATCCGTCAATATTGAATGAGTTCTGAAATTATTGTCTTACTGTGTTTATTTTAACGGAATTTGATATTATTTTGCACATGTTTTTTGTATTCGTATTGATAGATATAAATGTTGGTTTCTAACACAGATGTTATTGAAATTAGAATACCTTTGTTTTCTTTATTTGAACCAATTAATGTCCAAGAATTATTTTTTTTTGAATCTTTGTACCTGAATCATCTTGGAATAAAAACATGAGCTAGCCAAGTAAAGTAATTTAGTTTTCATTTTATTTAAAAATATTAAAAAATCACGGACAATAAATTGATGATTTCGGTACAATACAATACAACAAAGTACAATAAAACTAAAAGAAATACGTCGCATATAATACAAAGTTATTTAAAATAATTAATAAAACCCATAACATTAAACAATTTACAACCCACGAAAGACAGTCTTCTGAAAGAAAGTAAAATATCATCATCAGGGAACTAAATCGAAACTTTTCGATTTCTATATAAATAACATAGAACCTCAAAAATGTATGCATCATAAAATATAAAAATCTTATTGACCTTGAACACATTCCAAGACCAATCGCCCTGTCGCAGACTAAAAATAGTTTTAATAGCTCTTTTCTTTAAGATAAAAATACGAGAAACGTCTCTACTCATGCCCCAATGTGCTATACCGTAACGCAACCTTGAATAAAAGTCAGTAGCACGATTTGGCGCGCTTACAGCACAACTGGTCTATGTGTTCCGACCACTTTAAGCCCTCATCGACAATGGCACCGAGCAACCTACAACGGCTAAACAAATCAATTTGTGAGTTGGCCATGGTAAACCTTGATAACTTGCTTGCATTATAAAAAAGCATATACTGTGTTATTTATATTTAAACATGGCCACATCAGCAGCACTAATAACATCGTCAACATTATTCGATGAAATTACTAAATTTATGTCATCGGCATATAGCATCGCCTTAGCTGTACCAATTAAGCAGTTGGGGAAGTCAATGATAAAATCAGAGATAACGTTGGCATCAGGACAGAGCCCTGTAGAACATGCATACGTATACTCGCGGCAAAAAGTTTTGTCGGGTCGTAAGACTAGCTATATGGAAGGTATCACTGGTCAACTCTAGTAAATTCTAACATGATATAAAGAAGGATTATATTCAATTTTTATAATACCTAAGTTTGAGTAAATATACTTAACCGCTTGGTAAAAGAAAATACATGTGGCATATACATAGGAATAAATATATTTCAAATATTCTTCATTTATGATTTATCGCACGATAACATTGATGTGTCAATATTGCAAAGAAATTTTTTGCTGTTCTACAAATGTTTGGGGTTTTCCGAATTTATTTTATTTTTCAAGGGCGAGAATAAATGCTTTATTAAGGGTGGGCTTTCCTTAAGAAAAATTCCCGAACGGCGTATGTCGGGTTGCCTGAAATAAATTGAATATATTTACCGAGTTTAAAATGCCTGCATCTTTTACACGATGCAGATACCCGCTAGTAATATGAAGGGATATGCCTGGTCAACTGGAAAGCAAATAAATTTGGAATATTTGCCTCCTGCATTTATTGCATGAAAATATTGGTGCGGCTATTTTCTTCGAAATTTGTTTTTGCTGTTTCTGAGTATTCTCCTGGCTTGTATTTATTTAGTTTTATTAAGACTCCCGATTTATGTAATTTGTAATTATTTTAATGATATATGCCGAAATTAATTAGATATTAAATTTTATTCTGCAATAAATATATAACTTAATTATTATTATTTATGATTAACAATTATTTAAGTTGTACTTCTTATTATTTCTCACCATGATTTGTATTTACTTTACATGTTGAGGCTTTGTAATAATATGAGTAATGTTTTAGAGAAAACTAAAATCTGCTAAAAAAACAGTGCCGGTGTTTCTTACAAAATGTAAAAATTTATATTCTCTAAATAGCACATGTTTTAAATTATTGAAAATTATATTCTTCACAGTCGACACTGGTATTGTTATGATTATTTATATCTTCAATAAAATATGCATTTGCCTCCGGCCCATAGTCGCGATCGTCCGTAGTTCCTGAATGTATTTTTTGTTTCCTATAAAAAAATTTTCTTCTCATACCGTTTTTTTCACACACTGTCGTATACATCCATATTTGGTCTGAAGCTTTGAGTGATATTTGCCGTTACAATTAAATGAAACTGCTGCCGCTTTGCAACGTGCACTGTAAGAATTACGTTGAATATAATACAATCTTTTTACCTCCTACAAATTTTGCAATGACTGAATTAAAAGATTCTACAATGTTGGCATCTACGTTTCCTATTAAAGATCTACTATTAGGCTGAGCCGACTTAAAGCGTTAATAAAGTTATCATACATATTAAAATTCTGAAATTTTTCAAACATATTGATCTCACCTTCATTAGATCCTTGACAAAAGTAAGAAGCACAATCCGAGTGTTCACCAAAAATATGTCTTGATCCACTTATAATGTGACGTTGCAGTTTCACAACCTGGTTTGTTATTGTTAAGTTCGAACTTTTGTAATGTTCAATTGCTTTTGTCAAGGCCGCTCTGAATCTAAGCAAATGTCCGAATTGAATTTAGGTTTTTTCAAACAGTCGCTAATTTTATTTATTACATAATATATGATTTCGGCACTCAATTTTTTCAATAATTTTTTAATCTACCATAAATTACACCGTGCATTTCACCAGAATGCCGAAAACCTTCCGGAATAATTGGCGACTCCATGGCTGTTGACGACGAAGACCAATTTTTGTAGCATACGTGATTTTTAGATTCACCATATTTTGCACAAATTAAACAAAATTTGTTTTTTACGCCTACATACAACATTTTTTTCGCTCGCCATTAAACAATTGCTGTCACTCCTGATAAACTGCTGTAATTATAGGCTTATGCGCTCGTTTGGCCCATGCTCTTTTACTTATTCACATATACAAAAAAAAATCTAAAAACTGTCCTGTGGTCAAAATACAAAGTACAAATAAAACAAAAACATGAAGGCACAACAAACTCAGATATTTAAATAAATGCTTTTGCCATCTAGAAAACTGAAATTTGTGTAACTTGCTGTCTAAAACCAATGCATCTTAGTTTGAAGAGTCCGGAAAATCTCTAAATTTCGTATCTTACAATGACATAAAGTTGTTTTTGTCAGATTTTAGTTTTCTGCAAACATTGTTCATATTATTAAAAAGCTTCAACATGTAAGGTTAAAAATAACAATAAGTCGTGCAACTTCATAATTAATAATAATAATGTATATTTATTGCCGAAGAAAACTGCATTTCTGAAATTCCATAAAGCCGAAACCTTGTCCTTGAAAAATAAAATACATTTTGAAAGCGAGAAGAAAATCAAGGAACAGAAAAAGAGTCTAATAAAGTAGACACATCAATGTTATCACGTAATCAATCATAATTGAACACCGACAAATATCTGAAATATATTAAAATTTGCTTGTATATATCAACCGCACGTATTTTCTTTTACAAATATGTTTAATGTATACTCAAACTTATGTATGAAATAATGAATACAACTTTATTTGGTGATAAAATTTAGTTCGAATCTTCCCTGTGACAAAATGTTTTATAATTTAATTTTGCTAATCAACTCCATCAATGCCGATTGGGAAGAATATAATATTCAACAATCCAAAACATCTGATTATTATAAAATATATATATTTACATTTTATTAAAAAACAAAACAGGCACTGTTACTGTTACTGTTACAGCACAGAATTGTTTTTGTAATATTTTAGTTGACTACAACATTGCTCATATTATTAAGATTAAAAACCTTCAACATCTAAAGCAAAATATCACTGCCAGAAATTAAGTAACATGTTAAATTTCATAATAATAACAACATATATTTATTCCAGACGAAGAATTAAATATCTAATACATTCTCCCAAATATCATTAAAATACTTAGAAAATAAAGCCGATATCTGAATGAAGCATTCGTTTACCTAAGGTAATAAAAAAAGGTGAAGATCTCTCTGTTTATATGATGTTCGGCTTAATACAGTCGACCAGGCATACCTTCCATATAGCTGGTCTTAGACATTACGAAAGTGTGAGTAAGAGGTTGAATTATGTGTTGCCTATTTGCCATTTATTAGTGCGGACTTTGTGATCATTCTCATTGGTTTCGAAGTAATTTTTTGGAGACCAGGGTTATTTTGAAAGTAAAGTAAATACATTGTCGAGTTAAGAATAAAAATATCTAGGTACTCACGATTCAAAAAAGTACTTTTTAGACAGAGTAAGCTTTATATCGCTATAAAACGAAAAAAATTCAAAGTGCTGTATTTTAACTATTTTTTAATATAATTGCAAATTTGAATCGTCAGTCGCTAGAACAAATATTCATTATTTCGTTCACGTAGCGGAAACTTTTTCAAGTGCCTTGGTTTTTGCGATTTTTTGCGTTGAATTTGACCATTTTGTGGCATACGCCGATCAAGTAAAACCCCCCCTTAAGATCTCCGTTTTATAGAATTTGTAATTATTTATATTGTTTATATTTACGAGTATGTATCTGTCTTTAATTTTATTGTGAAATATACATTCTATTTATTTTAAAATAGATACAAGAAATTATGGGTTTTCCATTATAATTTAATTCAAAATTCTTGATTATATTACTATATCTGCATTCTAAGACTCTTTTACCTGGGGCATGTTTACCTAATATGTATTTACCTTGGTATTTACAGCGCAATTGCTAGGGGTGGAATATTATTTGAATCAAGATTTTTTGTAGGCCATATTTATTTGATTTTTAATTATTGTCATATAATGTAGAAAATATAAGTGTTTCATTTCGTGTTTTGGGTATTTATCCGACACGTTGGGCGACATTTGTAATTATTTTGATCTTCTGCGGACTTGGACTTTCTACTTATGTATAATAAACGGTTTAGTTTCGCATCCTTTACAAAATCGTCCAGCTTTTGATTTTAGGCAGTGTACATAACTATACATATAAGAATGCACAGTAGAAATACCACAAAATTACACAACCACATATTTATCATGATCGTCCTTATTGACAATACTATCATCTTTACAAGAAGACGTTTCTACCTCTTGTCGATTTTCAAATACCTCACGCTCCGCAATATCTCATCGTGAAGCACATGACATATTATGTATATGTGACTTTCCAAGCGCAATTACGAATGTATGTATATTGTATATGCGTTGGACGTATGATAAGCCATTCGCTTTTAGAACGTGTGCACATCATAAAGCACAATGAAATCTTGAACGTCGTCTCCAGACCGCTATGAATATAATCGTTGACGTATTACAATGGACCCAAGTACCATTTAACTGAAGACGTACAGCATTGATACATGCATGAGGGGGCATCACATCACGTTGGAATTGTTGCAAAAGGAAACGGGAAATGTCAATATTCTTACAGTACAGGAACACTCGTACAGACCATCTCCAAATTGTTTTCTTTCTTCTCTTTTTAGAATCATCTTTTTGTTCACATATCCACTTGTGAGTTAAGTAGAACTCATATGTAATCGTTTGAGTGGAATCGTGCGTGTACTTATAGTGTTTATACGAGGATGGATCAAAAAATAACTACACGATAATTTACATTAAAATATATAAAAAAATCGCAAACTGATAATTTTCAAAATGTATTGACTGTTACCTAGAAAATATTGTTTCGTTGTACGATGACTTCTTGACGTGGATGATTAATTAGCGCAGAAATTGAGAAGTATGTTAAATAAACACGTAAAAATGTAAAGGGCGGGGGAGAATTATAATAATAATAATAATAATAATCTTTATTACCCAACAGAAACATCTATTTACAAGGTATGTTACAATTTAATTTTTATACCTAACGCATATCTTCGTTGTAGATATTAGGTTGAGGTACTCTGTATATATATATATCTCGTTCGCGTAACCTTTAGTTATGCTGTTACCTCTTGTACGGTTATTAGTTGAATTTCTATTTTTCAATTTCGTGGAATCAATTCCTTGTCCTGTTTAAATCTTTAATTAGGGAATATTAATTTGGCTTTTATATTTAGTTACATTTGGTAGAATGCCCTTATTGACTTCTTTTACTCATCGATGTAGAATATTGTTGTTTATTGATTTTATTACCGTCCTCTATTGGGGAATTTTGTAAGTACCGAACTTGCGAGAGTGCTGTATATTTACCAGCGCTGCAACTCCTGTTTAACAACTATAGATGGCGCGTGCCAACTTATATATTTAAATATTTATCGGAAATTCTTATGTTTATTTTCTTGTTGTTTATTTTAAGCTTTGTTTTGGGATTTATAAATAATAATATAATTACTCTACTTTGAGATTACCGTTGGTAAGCCAAAATAGTTGTTTTAGTCAGTTGTTATTGTGTTTTCCTATGTTCGGTTAGAGGGCGCCTTGGTATTCTTATGTCAAATTATTCTGGAATGTTAAATAATCTTCCTTTCAAATCCAGCTTTTGTCTTAACAACACCTATCAGTCCGTCTTGCGCAAAAATTAATTTAATATTTAGTGTGCCGTTGATTGGAACCCATTTATTTGTGGGATTAATTACCATTTTTGCCAAGCATTGTATTATGTATGACGTTTTAAATCTCGTTCGAGGATGTAATTTTGATTTGGGAAGCTCATTTGCTACTGTGAGTATATTTATCGAATCTTTTATTAACTCTAATTGCGTTATTTTCTTCCTGTTCCGTCTTTTAGTTTGCGTTATTGTATGGTGGATTTTGATTCGCTGATTCCGTTTCATGTATGGTAATTTCGTAGACACGTGCAATTTTTATTACGGTGTTGAACACCGTGTCAGCCATTTGTAAATTTTGGAAGAAGCCCTGTGCGGATACTTGTATTTTTAATTTTCGGGGAAGATACTCTGACGTTCCAATGATATTTTAGTGGAAGATTGTTAACTTCTACCCTCCGGACGTTGTTCTGCAGTCCTACACATCGCGGGAATTTCTTGAAGGTCGTATCTTAGAAGAACCTAGTGTCGAGTTGTTTGTTGAACTGTGTGGACAGATGCAGGTATTTGCGATCCAGTTTTTTTTAATGTTTTCTAAACGTACTTCGCGTGCCTAGAACACTACCGATTAATTTAATTAGGCACCGTCACCTGTGTGTTACCCAGAACACATCGGAGAGTTCAGCTACTGTTTTCATTGTTATATCATAACTTCTTTTATCGAAAATTAACAATTATAAATTTTATGGCACTTAGACCTCTACTTAATTTCAATTCAATCATATAACGGTCAATTTTAGAGATAATTTCAATCTCCCTGTAGAGATTACGGGAAATTTTGCTCGTTTTACTGTCATTTTTTTTTAAATATTTTTAATTCATTGAGATTTAGTGAACTAATTTAATTTCCATACCTGGAGCATTGTTTGTAATTTGTAAACCTGTGAAATTTAATAATTTTGGTCTGTGTTATCGGCCAAAAGGTATTTTTCTTGAACGATTTGTAATCGTGATGTACTAAATAAGGTTATACATTTGTTAAGCGAGGATATCTGAGCTGCTACCAATACCATCTAGTATATAGAGTTTGGTCGTCATTCAGCTTGGAGTTTTGCCTTCCCCCCCTCCCGATATACAGGGTGATTCATATATTTAATTTTTTTTTTGTGTTACAATTTAGCGACCAAGCTGCTCGACAACCAAAGTTTTAGCAATAATAGTGTTTTCATATTTATTTAGCCTCAATTAACATAATGTTCCTGAACTAATTAAGTCAAGCCTTTGTATTTTATCTTACCTTTGAATTTTATATTTTTTTTTGTTATAAATCTAGATAGGATTGCTTACACTTTAAATACAAAAATTAACAATAATTGACAATACGGTACAATAAGAAAATTTAAATATACTATACAAAAATAAAATGAATAAAAAACAAGATTGTACTCAATACAAAGAAGAAAATGAAGAAACTACTTTTTCCAGAAGGGGTCAGAACACAAATGGTTAGTATTCGTACACATATGATAGAGAGCGGGGGAATTTAATAAAGCATTGTACGAACGGAGGGTACGTAGAATGTATCAGCTGATCTAGCAGCATACCTGGGTACTAAGAAATTAAATTGAGAAAGAAGAGCAGGTGAGTCAATGCGGTGTTGTCAAATTTAGATATTTATTTGTCGTATGTCAAAGAAAAATTTAAAGACAAAATTAGTGCTTTTTGTGTTTTATTTTTGACAGTATGTCATGTTGATTGTTTCAATGGTAAAGTCATTATTTAAGCAGGCATGTGTAATTTAATTAAGACAGCAGCGAATATCACATCAAATCGCAGGTCGGACTTATAATTCAAAATTATAAGGGACAGTTTAAAGGGAAACTCATAGTTTAAACGTTGTGAAAAAGGAAAGTTGTAATGCAAAATAACTAAATATGTTTGTATATAGTTATATATTGGACATTAAGTTTCTTCCATTAAACGTAAGATTAATGCAAGCTTGCGCGGACTACGTTTTGTTGTTAATTAGTGTGATATGTATCGTAAGTTCGAAGTTATTTGGTTAATTGTTTGAGGTTTTATTAAATTATTGTACAGGTATAGTTTATTCAAGAAAAACTAATATAGAATTCCATTATTTGAATATTATTATATTAAAATCTTAAAAATTGAATACATTCTTATAATTCCTACCTATTTTATTTCACTTACAAATAATTTTCTTTTTCTTTATTGTTGTTCAACCTACTTGCTCAAACTCCCTAAACTATTCTTCTCCCTTCTCTTCGTTGACCATCAAGGATTCTCTATTGCCGCTGTGGTCGCTGATTCAAATAAGGTGGAGCAATTAATATCACCTCAGCAACCTGAGAAAGTGGAGTTTTGGTGCCGAAGGGACTGCAACACTGCGGGTTTTGGAGATTGCACGGGGTTAAAAGGCAATCTTTTATATATAACTCCATTGAGTTAATTTATCCGTCACAATTGGTTCAGACATGCAGATGATAATTTGTTTCTATGGTACTGACAGACAAATAGACTCTTATAATTATTATAAAATTTAATTTAATTTAAACAAAATATAACTTCGTGTTGGTTCTCTATTGTCGAACACTCTGTAGATATGAATGATCTACAACGTTTGTGTTAAAAAAATTTCGCTATCTACATTACTAGATACCACCCGGTATATGTGAATTGCTTGTTTGATTGAATCAATAATTACAGTAAAGTTCAAGTATTCATTGAACTTTCCCAACAGCCAATCAGTAAATAAATAATAGTAACTATAGCGAGGTTAATAAACTCTAAATGTTTTTCGGTCTTTCATTTTTTGCTAAGCCACAATCTGATCGGAAATTGGGTCATTTTAGATAGACCGATAATATCGCCATCAATTAAATAAAATCAGTAGTTAGAAAAAAGTTATGCGAATGGAGGTTATGTTTTCATTACAGCATTTATTATGGGTAGTAGAATAAATTAAATATATTAGTCTATTATTTGATTACATTATAATTTTTAGTAGATACTAATATTACCACTTTAAGTTGAAGGACACAAGAAAATTAAAAACAAAATATTATTTTAAAAAGTACAAGCAGAATATTGTTAAATTGCTAAAATGTAAGTGAAATGCAATAGTTAAATGTTAATAAACTAAATTATATTAAATTAGCCTACGGATATAATAAAATAAATAAGTAATATTGAATAAATTATTACGACATGCAAATAAAAGTGGAGATATAAACGATCTAACGAACTACCGTCCAATATCAATTTTACCAGCATTTTTGAAGGTGTCTGAGAAAATCATTGTGAATAGATTTATAAACTACCTTGACAATCCTCCTTTTGAATAGCTCAACATGGATTTCGAACAAATAAATCCACAGTATCTGCCTTAACGAGTATATTAGATGTTGTTCAGACGGCTTTGGACCAGCAAGACTTAAAGAATTTCTTTTAGGAAAAACCTTTTATTCGCTTCAAGACTATACCTTGACAGTTCTCCGTGAGCGTTGTTATGTTATTCGTATAACCTATTTTTTAATGGTGTTTGTAATGTGTTGTTTGTATTTTTTTGCAATTGTACATTTAAATGACAATGTCAATATCGTATTTGCGATCAATGGCAATAAAGTTATTACTATATTATTGGTATTATTATAAGAAGAAACGTATACAACCTGATGGCATCTTATTTAACTAACAGACAACAATATGTTGAAATCAATAACAAAAGATCTGAAAACTGTGGAATGAGTGTTCCACAAGGGTCTATACTGGGACTCTTCTTTTTTGTAATTTATATAAATGATCTAGTGTTCAATTTGTCTGCGGATGGGATCTGCCTACATGCTGATGACACATCCTTCCTAGTCGCAGATAAAACTAGAGATGTATTATACACTCAAATATTACAATAAACTGATATACATGCACGTACACTTATTAAAAGAAATATAAATATTTCAAATTTTTTGTTTTTTGGTACATATTTGATATACTTTTTTCCACTTTGGCACTATTACAATTTGCTAATTTTGTTATTTACAGTGACCACACTCTTTGGTGCTGCATATACCAAATCTATTGTATTTCTATGCACACATTTCCAAACAGAGCGAGATTTGCCTCAACACTAATCACTTTCTTGTTGACATTTTTCAACGATGGCAACAAGGCGCATTATTGGTACCAAAGCTGCTTTATTTCAGCCCGGCAATTTTTCCATTAGAATTAAGAAAAATCTCTTTACACATCTACAAATATTAACATATAAATTTAACCTAAAGATACAAAAAATTATAGCTATTTACCAAGAATTTTCCTTATACTACATTTCGAATAATCAATCCTCATTTTTGAAAGTACCTTGAGAATTACTTTCTTTTTTGCACAGACTATTTTGGTAAGAACTGAATGACCCACAACAGCTACATTTTTTTTCCGTGGTAAAACTAGATATAGTTTCTATTGGTAATCGCCGTAACTTCCAAAATATATTATAGTAAATATGTACCACACATTAAATGAAATGGCTGAATGTTTGTAGTATTAGAAGCATTTAAACAGAAAAGAATAGACAAAATAAATGTCAAATCAGTCAAATGTCAATAACAGTAGGCATAACATATTTTTAGCACGTGATTTTTAAAATGCTCAGCGATTACCAAATAGTTTATAACGCTTTGGATAGATGGCGTTAGTTAAGAATCGATATTTTGAGGTTAGCACAACCAGAAAAATCCACTGACCTGTATAATATAAATGGATAAGCAATAGCATGTTACAAATTGTGATCAAATACGAACTGCGCACGGGGCTTACGCACATGCGCAATAATATAAAATAAAGGCGCTAATTTGAAATGCCTAAAATCTTTGAAAAGTATTTAACAGAACATGAACTTTAAAATTAAAATCTGCATCTGAAGCTAATGAAATACTAATTTATTAAGGGAAATTTAAAAAAATACTCAAAAAAACAATACATTCCTTTTGAAATATTTACTGGTTATAAAAAAGTATTAATTTGGAGAGCTTTTGTCTTAGAAGTTTCCCACGTTCTACTTCTGTTACTTTCTTTGCATCTCTGTGCATCGCACAACATGCTTAATTAAAAGAGAAACGTGACTTTCATGTGAAATAGATGAATCAAACATATGTGTATCTAAGGATACACAGTACTTATTTTCTACTAACAAGGTAATAGAAATTGAACGTACAAATAACTCAAAAAACACTGCCTCTGCAGGAAGTTTATTGTTGTTTTGTACAAGAATATGGCGTTCTTGGACATCTTGTGAAGGACGTATTAAAGCACCATGATTTTTTCTGTTCAAAAGATGAAAACTAGCATTATCGACAGATGTTTGTGAGATTTTTTCTAGTACGGACACACATTTAGCACACTTAACAATGCGCTTCAATTGTTTGACAACAAAACCAGAAATAACAACATTTTGGGATAACAATGTCGGAAATTGTATAATTGATCCTTTTCAATGTCTTCCGCATTTTCCTTAATAAAAATACTCCAAAAATATAAACAAAAAGCTAGTACCCCTAGCAGAAAAATCACTATATGCACACTTGTTCTACATTAGCAAATATATATTTTCATCCTTCTCTAAAATTGTGATTTTGCTGCTTCAAGTCTATTGAAATCGGCGTTCGGTGCTTTAGTGATTTCACATTCGAATGTCAAAAGACTATTGACTGCGCATACTCGTAAGCCCCGAGTTAAGTATTCAATTTGGCATAAAAATTCCACGCGCATCCTATTGCATTGGTCGTCCATTTATATTATACAGATCAATGAAAAAATTTCGATATGTGACGGAATTATATCGTGCAGCGATAGCGAAGTCCAGTTGGCCTTGAGTAGTTGGAACACTAGCGACTCCTAGTGACGATGTCCAAAATGTTGATATTAATCGCAACCTCTTTATTATTGACTTGGGAAATCGCATAAATCGAAAATTACTAAATACATAACCTAAACAAACAACAGACATACACTCGCGTAATATTCGTGTAGATAAACAAAAACATTCTCTAAATAATTCACTTGCTGTATATCCATGAATTTTATTCAATGTTCCAACTGTGTACGTACTCTAATAAACTCAGATAAAAAAGCTCCTTTCATCCAAAGCGCCGTCTTGAACACAGGTTCGGATACGTCGTACCTCGCACATAATAAAATCAACAAAGCCGTACGCAATAGCATCTCTTGTAGATTTATCGGCACAGATGGGGGAGTGATTGGCGACTAGATCGTTGATCCTAACAGTACCGGTTCAAAATACTTGAAAAGCCCCGAGGGAGACACATGCAGGACAGGTTCTGAGCTTTTTTGTGTTCGCCTTTTTCTTCAATCTCCTATTGTGTGTATTTTATCGGAGCGATGGTCGGAGGAGGACGACGGGCGACGTACAAGGCGCGATGAAAGAAGATGAAAAATAAAGAGAGGTGCCGTTGCACTTCGAAGGGTCGCCAAAACTGCGTGCGGTTTCGCCTGGCGTTTACGAACTGAAACATATCGTGTTTTTCTTTTTTGCGCACGGGTTTTATGCACTGACAATATGTAACACGTTCTGGAAATGTCGAATAGGCCTTTTCAAGTCGAGAGAAATCTGCCGGAGATGATATTGTGGCGAAAAATGTAATTTTAAACTTGAATAAATTCCTTTTATACAGCAAGGACGTATTTTTAATACTGTAGCAGATATTGAAAAATCATTTCAATATATTTACCGAAAAATAAGCAAATAAAATTTTGCATATATTTGATATGTTACTGTGATATTGCATTGACAGAGTTTTTGAATGTGTTTATTGTTAGAGGTTTTATGAACTTTTAAGAGCGCGCCAAATGTCCTTCAACACACCCTCAAAGTCAAAAATTTGCATTTGTATACATAGATAGCGCTACCATTACCAATTTTTAATAAAAAGCTAAGATGTGAACCCAAACGCTAGTTTAACTATTCTCCAGAAGATGGCAGCGACAAGCAGTGTTGTTTGTTATGCTTTTTTTGTGCGACAGCAAATTCATGAGCCCAGACAACTTTTTTTCCTTAAAAAAAACATAAACACATCGCATTCCGAGTTTGATGTGAATTTTTCGGTATTTTGCTAAATTGCTGATTTGTAAAAGTATATGTATATAAGTATCGATCTTTCGTGCGGGATATTATTGTTTTTCTATTGTAAAGTGTAAAAGATCTCTTGAAGTGCATGACATCCAAAAAAAATATGAAAGCTAAAACTATGAAACATGTTTGGAAAACCAGACAGTAGTTAGCAATGTGAAATTATATTCATTTCATAATTTTCTAGAGATTTACAATTTTACATGCAAGGAAACTCTTATTTTCTTTTGAGAAACAATGCGTAGGTATAAAATGTAAATATTTACTTTATACAGATATATGTGTCCCAGAGTAGCGGCAAAGTCCATTAATTGGTACCTAATAATGTGAATATCGACAAAACTTTTAATACAAAAATTGTGGATAATCATGAGCTCTCCAATTTAAAAATATTTTCATACATACAGAGTGTTTGACAATGATTTACCAATACAAACTTAAGTTTTTTTTAATGGAATGCATTTAATAGCATTTTATGATATATCTTGAAGAACTGATTAAACTGATCAATTTGTATCTGTCGATTTTTCGTCCAAAATTGTGTAACTTTTGAAAGATAGCTATGAAATAACGATTTATAATGAAATACCTATTATGGGCTGAATTAGTAGATATATCTTCTTAGTTCATAAATTTAATCTTTGTTTCGACATTTCAAAGCATACCATTCGCTTAATATTGTCGTTTTACAAATAAGTAATTCTTATTAAATTTTTAAATTAGTTACTAAAAAATCGCATGTAATTTCTTCAGAAAATAGAACACGCTCATACGTGCAACATTTCACATGCGATAAATTGCTGCAACAAATTGCATAGTGTGAACGCGAATTATCGTGCAACTGTTCATAAAACTGGAGTTCCTGCAAGAAATTGCATCAGTGTGAAGCCCTCTTAATATACCATAACTTTTGCAATATTGCTCACAGATGCAAGAAAGTAGGTACCGCGTAGGTTTGCCATGGAATATAAAACGTCTGTCTTCAGTTATATGAAATATAAATGATAGTATGACACTTAATGATATAGCTTAGACGTTTTACGTTCCATGGCAAACTATCAATATAATTTTTGATCTCGCGATATTTTTAAACAGTACATATTAGTACTTGTCACTGCCATATAAATATACAGAGTGCTCCATTTAATTGTTTTAAGAAATTTTATGTTGAGCAAATGGTATATAATTCTAAGGAACATGCTTTGAAATATCAAAATAAATATTAAATTCACACACTAAAATGGTATCGCTACTAATTGAGCCCATAATAGGTCTTTCATCAGTAATCGTTTTTATATTGCAAAAATCATAGCATTTCTTTAAAAAAACATAAGTTTGTGTTAGTTCGTCGCTGTCGAAGTCTCTGTATACATGAAAATATCTCTAAAGTGTAGAACTTATGATTATCTACAATTTTTGTATTCTAATTTTTTCTTTGAACCGAATAGCGATTTTCTGCAAATATCTCGCAAAGTAGGCATTCTATAAGAGAAAAGAAGTGCTTAAAATAGAATTCTGAATAATTTATGTATACATTTTTTTCAGAATTCGGACCTAAAGTTATACACTTTTTTTTTAATAAGATAAAAGTATTTAAAACTTAATTTAGAACAAAATTTGTATTAGTTAAAACGCGCAATAGGTATAAGAAAGTCGTGTGGTGGCCACACCTCATTTTTTTTCTGGTACTCGTGCGTATAGCCCTTTCGCATTGTTATAAAAGGTGTTAGCCTTACAAAATCCATAACATTGTTCACTTCTGTATTGTGGTATCTATCACCGATTTATTCGGATCATATGATTCATCCTCTAATTTGTCAAAACTAGAAAATCGCAATAATTAAATGCATTACGAAAAGCCTAATTCCGAATCTAACTCTTTCAGATACTTTTATTACTTTTCTAAGCTATTTACTATTTTAAAAAAATTCGGATAAAAACAAGTTTCGTAGCAGAAACGAATCAAAACATGAACTAATAATGGTATTCTTTAATTTGTCAATCAATTTTTTCTATTTTCCGGTCCGGAATACCCAATTATCTGTTATAGGCAACGAGGAAATGCAAAATATGACCTATACATTCTTAGTATTATTTTTTTTTAACTCAGTTTGTTTTTATATTATCACATCAGTCGACAAAAAAATCGAGGACGAATTAAAATTATCTATATTTTATAATGATATTTTGGCATAATCTGTTTAATTACAACTATTTTCTTCTAATTGCTTTGTTTAACATATAATTGTGAATAAGTAATTTAAAGACAAGTCAATGAAATATATAAATTGTCCGTCTCAACCCCATTATGCAGTACAGGTCTTATGGCTATCGATTTCGATAAAGATAGTGTTATTAAAAGATTACTAAAGATAATAAGAGATGCAATATTGCTATTAAACCTCTACTGCATAATGGGGTTGCGACGGTCTTGTAATTTGAAGTGGCGCCATCTGATGCTGAAGGCTCCAATTAAAAGCGAAGCTATTACCTTATTCTAGACAAAAACCACCAAATATTGATGAAAAAGCATAGTAATTGGCGTTAATATATTGATTGTTGCGTTGATCTTTCACATAACGCATTGAGATGATCATGTCGAGGTTCTCAAATGATATAGACACATTTTATTACTACTATTTCAGAAAAATGTCGAAGTTTTCAAGAGTTTGTAATTTTATCATTTGAAATTATTAAGCGCTGCTATTTTCAGAATACCTAATCTACATATTGTACTTTTTAAATATCACAAGGAATGGCACCAATTTTCAATGGTAACTTTTTATTTCTTGTCACAAAATTTACATGTTTTCCTACTATGCTGCCATCTATACGCCTTTTGCGCAGCGGTTCCGCTCTTAAATGAGTCGTATAGATGCAAAACCCGGCAAGTAACTTTTAACTGTTTCTGAGAAAAAAACCTTCAGAAAGCAACATATACTATTTAGTACGTAGCTTGTATTTTTAGAATGTGCTATACTTCATTCACTGAACGAATAGAGTAGACAAAAACGCGTAATCAACGCATGATTTTTAATACTGCCTTTCTATTGGTTCTTATAGCTACATACAAATCCTACAACACACGATATAAATCATCTGCTTTCTGTGATTTTGTCACATGATTGTGACTAACATTGTCTGTTATTTTGAAATATATGTATACTTTTTGCTTTAGTATTTTGTATTGTTCTTTGTGCTTGCGCTGCTTGTATTTGTTTAAGTTGTTATTATTATTATTCTCAGTATTTTTAAAAACTCTATTAATGATTAAAGATTTATTGAAGGTAAGATCTATAGATCGTAAACAAAGCAAATGGTTTATAGGTTAATTGCGTTTCAGATTCCAGAAGTGTTGAATTTAAGTTACTGTTTTTACCTGTTTATACAATACTGTGTAAAATGCAGCCAGAACTGAAGAAGCGAATAAAGAGACATTTTACAGTGCTAGAAAAAGAGACTGTACTGAATATATTTAGCAAACGTCAACAAGAATTCCCAGCCGACTCTAAGACACGAATTGTTGACTTTACAGCCGAAGCTGCAGGTATCTGCTCTGCAAGTGTTTTTAATATTTTGCGAAAGCACAATGCACAAGATGTGAAACCTCCAAAGACGTATACAAGAACGCGATCTGTCCTGGGTAATGTTGATGATGATATGCGCAATATTATTAGACGTATAGTACACTCATTTTTCTATAAAAATGACCGCAATATTATTAGACGTATAGTGCAATATTATTAGACGTATAGTACACTCATTTTTCTATAAAAATGATGTGCCAACAGTGGATAAGATTTTATTCAGAGTAAATGAAGATGAGAACTTGCCAAACCTCAAACGTACAACATTGTGGAAGTTGTTGAAAGAAATGAATTTCTCTTTCAAAAGAAGAGCTCGTAATAGTTTTTTAAAGGAAAAATGTGAAATTGTTACATGGGGACGGTTCCGGTGCTACCTTCAACAAATAAAGAATTTAGGGAACAAAATAAAAAAAATTATTACCTACATGAGACATGAGTCAATGAAGGCCATACTATGCAAAAAATATGGGAGATGAAACGGTAACAAATCCAATGCAAGCATTATTACAAGGGCTCTCGACGGGTCTTTAAAATCCAACTGGAAAGGGAAGAAGATTGATTGTTCTTCATATTGGTTCATTGCTGTTCGAGTCAAAAAGGACCAACGATTACCACGAAGAAATGAATGCAAATATCTTTGATATTATTCATGTTTGTGTTTTTTATATTGTACTTGACGAAGCTGTATTCAGCTAGTTTACATATGACAAAAGAGGTGTTTACATCAATTACATGCTTATTATTATTATTATTATTATTATTAAACAGAAAAATCTTATCTTTAAAATCCAAACGAAGTTAAAGCAAACATGACCAACTACCTTTTATTCAAATAAATGTTTCTATGTACGTTATTTCACGGCAAAACCAAAAGTTGAAATTTGTTTGTCACTGTAATATAAGTTATCCAATAAAACTCTATTCCGTCAACATCCGATAAACCCGAACAATATTTGATAAAGTCGACACAATTTCAATCACACATCGGACACGTCCAAATAATATCCCCAGTCTTGGACATAATTAAACTTATGTTTGCCCGGTAAATATCCTGCCTAAACCGATTACAAACTAATATATTTCGCTTAAAGGCCCCCTGTATACGCTGCAGAGAGACCGGACAGAAGCTTTATTATTCGCTGGGCTAACCCCCGTTTTCCGTCGTTTTCTCTCTGTTCCAATGCCATCACACAAATTGCTAATCCAGTTTAATCCAGAAGAGGGAGAATTAGTTGTAGTACCTGCCCTTACCTCGACAGTGGTAAAGGAATAAATTCCGAAAGGGTCGAATACCACCGCCGCCACCAAAACGGTCCGGTTTTATATGACCCTCTTTCGTTGTTGGCGCGTGCATGTGTGAGTGTCTGCTTGCGTGTGCGTAATGGCAACTACATCCTGTAATTTCAACTTGTTGTGGAATAGAAGAGGGCGGTAATATTCTAGCTATGCAGTTCGGTAAACGATTAAATTTAAAGTCGGGACCATAATGACCCCCTGTAATAGTCTCGACATATGAAAAATAATGTGTGTGTTTAAAATGTTATCGAAGTAAACTATGGGGATTTTAAGAATAGATTGCTAGAAGTATTTAAATGAGACTTAATGTAGATTTAGTTATATACGGAAGTATAAGCTTTTTCTAATCCTGTTCTCCTCAATTTCAAAGCACTTGAAATCTGTGTATTGTCATTCGAAATACCTATATATAGGTGTCCGACGAGGCAGTTCGACGTTTTTGTATAGTGACTAGTAGTGTAGTTTTACCGGTCCGTGACCCGCCTCCAGAGGCGGAGGCGGAAGTGGCGCCCTCTAACAGTCACTAACCCAACTAAAGTGGCGCCCTCTGACGGTCACCAACTCAAACTAAAGTGGCGCCCTCAAACGGTAACTAACCAACTAAAGTGGCGCCCTCTGATAACTACCAACCCAACTTAACTGGCGCCCTCTGACACTCATTTGCGGTCAAAAATAAGTAAAAAACTTCTTATAAACATGGGCCGTATTTTCAATTGTTATAGAGATATGCGTGGTCAAAGATGCGCTATCTACCGAGTGTCCCATCGTAGCGATAAAGTCCATTATTGGTATCTAATAATGTAGATAGCTAATAATTTTTAATACAAAAATTGTAGATAATCATAAGCTCTATAATTTAAAAATATGTTCATTTATACAGAATGTTCGAAAACGACGAACCAACATAAACTTGTTTTTTTAAATGGAATGCTATGCATTTTTTTACATTTTATTATATCCCTTGAAGGGCTGATTTAACTGACATCAACTTGTATTTGTCTATTTTCAACTCTTTTTGAGCTATGGCGATTTTTCGTTAAAAATTGTACAACAATTGAAAAGTTGCTATGAAATAACGATTGATGATGAAATACCTATTACGGCCTCAATTAGTAGAGATATGTTTTCAGTACGTGAAATTAATGTTTATTTCCACATATCTACGCATGTTCTTTAGAATTACATATCATTCGCTAAAGTTACAAATTCTAAAAAAAATTAAGTGGAACACCCTGTATATTTATATGTCATTGAAAAGTATTTAAAATTTACTAATTAAAGATATATACTTCCTTCGACCTGTGGGTGATGTTGCAAAAGTTATAGGATATTATATATGAATATATATGGAGTTTTTTTTTTTTTAATATTACACAGATAACCTCAAATTCCACCTCTTTATTGCAGCACTGTCCTTAATTTGGCTTCAATTTTTCGTGTGATCTTGGCACCCTTGCGACTTTGCACTTTTGTTGTATTTAAAACATGAACGAAAGATTTTTTATTATCGAAGCTGAATGTTATTAAGCTTGCCGGGTATTCTTGTAAAAATATATGCAGCTTTTCATTGATTGTCTTTGTCATACAGGAAAATGTGTATGTCTAAAATGATCAAAACATTAACATTTTCAAACATGGAGTAAACCCTTCTTAAAATCCTACGCTCACGAACATATCGAATTATTACAATTCTTTTAATCCAGCAACTATTCGTCCACGTATGTACGTACTTCGTCCACGCATTTCATATCAATTACATCTTTAATGTCCGATGTAATAATGTTCAATTCTCCAATAATTGTCCACGACCCGTGTGTGTCATGCCCACGGTTAATACGATATGGAAGGTTTAATTCATGTGGCGATCGGGAAATAACTAACTCTCGAACAGCGTACGTTGTTCGTATGTAAAACGTTTCAGAAAGATGTAAACGATACGATAACACGCGAATAAATTACTATTTTTCGTGAGTATGGGGCCACGGAGCACGTGCGGTCACTTAACACGGAGTCGGTAAAGAATTGCATTTAACTTCAGTTTTGACAAGCGTGAATTTGTCAAAGCGCTGGAATTTACATTTCTGTTGAAAAACCGTCGGGTTTTTTTTAATAAGCCAAGTATGCGTTTGCATTTACATAATGTAAATAATCCCGGAAGAAGCTTTACGATAGGAAAAAAATTATAACTCAACGATTTTTACACACGAATACACACATACTGGGCTGTCTATAAATTACGTATTCTGTGATTGGAGGAACGATTTGTTAAACCTGATAGTTTTCCACCTTATATATGAACTGACGTTAAAAAAATAAAAATTATTTTTTTTCCACATCTTGATAAGTTCGCTGATAGGCCATAGTGGCGAAGGAGTTTAATCGCTATGATTTCACTTTGAATACCGGAAATCTTCTACATGGTTTTTACTTTCTTATACGTAGTATAAGGAAGTCTTGTGATGAAAATTTTCGACCTCGAGATTTTTGCAGACAACAACCGATTTTACAACGTCGCAGACTATGCCAAACAATAAATTGAGGATCATCTGATAGAAGATTACAAATGGCAGTCTTCCTATTTTTGTTATTAGTTTACTATATTACATTTTTGATTTTATATGTTTTCTTAAATTATTTTGAAGTAGCACGATAATAATTTTTTTGTGTTCTGTATATTTGCCACCAAGATATTTGTCAAGATATATTTTACGATTTTATTAATAGATCGGTAATATTTTAAAGTTCTAATTAGTTAATGTTTTAATTAATTGACAAGGATAATATCTATATTATCGAAACGTTTTAATTTCTATATTGTTTAAATTCATTTGACATCATTTGACAGATACTAAATCACGAAAAGGAATTATTATATCAATCGGTTAAAAAAGAAACGTTGTTTTTTACTGCACTGAATCGGAAAAGAGTGGGATAGTTAGCAAAAAAATCTGTTCACTAAGAAGTACCACGCGATCATTTAAATTCTAAATTATAGCAGGCGGGATTTTTTTTATTAGGTTGTCCAGAATGTCAATTATTGATTAATTGAAATTTGCGGTTATGTTATACTTTGTGACATTTGGGAATCTTATGTGTAATCGTTTTAAATTTAATGGAAATGAAAGCATTACAAGATAAATTAGTTTTATTGTGAATTACAAAAGGTGTTCAAAGTGTTCTCCCCCTGTTGCAATGCAACTGTTAACCCTCCGTTTCATATTTTCAAAAGCATTTGCCAACATCTGAACGGTTATAGCGTTACATGCATTAGAAATTGCCTCTTGTAGTTCTTCAAGATTTTGTGGGTTATTTTTGTAAACTGTGTTTTTCAGATACGGATAAATGAAATAATCAAGAATCGTTAAGTCCGGACTGCGAGGCGGAAATTCAATGACTCGATTATCATAAAACTCGCGAATTCGAGCCATACTTTCCCATGTTTTGTGAGCTGTTGCATTGTCCTGTTGGAAATATCCATGTAAAATTTCGTCATCATGAAGATTTTGTAAAAATGGTTCAAGTAAATTATTTCGATATCTCTCAGCATTTATCGTTCCTTCAAAAAACACAGGTCCAAATATACGCCTTCTAGAAACCGCTAGCCAAACACCAATCTTCTGCGGATTGAATAAACTCATGAGGATTCTCCGAAGACCAAATACGCATATTTTGTTTGTTTATATAGCCGGATAGGTGAAACGATGCTTCGTCAGAAAAAAATGTTAAATGCAAAGTGTTGTTGTTATTTAAATTATTCAAAAACCACTGACAGTATTCTATTCGTACAGGAAAATCTCGAGGGAATAGCTCTTGAACGACGTTAATCTTATAGGGATAAAGATTTAAATTTTCTTTTAAAATTTTTTGCCAAGTTCCATATGAAAGGTTTATTTCTTGGGCTAATCTGCGAAGAGATTTTTTGGAAGACTGTTCCATTCTTTTTGCAACATCTGCCACAATCTCAGGAGTCCTTTTTTTGGGCGCGCCACTACCAGCTTTCCTACCTACAGTTCCAACATTACGAAATTTCGCCACACATGTGTAAATTTCTTGGACTAATTTTTGATAATCCGCAGGAAAATTAGGGAAGGCATTTTGAAAATCATTGATGCAGTGCGGTACTGAACATGTCCATTCTCCATTCTCTTGTCGTTCGGCGTTTTTAAAATAACTTTCAGTAAGAAAAATCTTATGTTCTAAATCAAACATTTTGAAACGTCACTTTGACAATTCAAATTGTAAATTAGTACTTATGTACCAACTTAATTTAAATTTCACAAACTGCTCTAATTTAGAATTAAATGATCGCGCGGTACTAACGAAACCAAAAGGTCGAAATGTATATCCACGAATTAACGATGACAGATTCTTTACTCATCATCTATATATCGGGACCCCCAAGTGTTTTTCTATGTTTATTTATTGTATTTCGTATAGGACTTTAGATAGATTCATTCAGTAGTGGCTGTAACTTATTTGCATTATGCAGTATATTTATTCTGTTTATTTATTAGTTATTATCGCCACTACTAGCTAGATCGTCTAATAACACTGGTCAACAGTGAAATTGCTTCTTAGGTGAAAGTACCCAATCCTGAATGAATTCAACGTGCTGAACACGAATATCACATTGAAAAAAGTTGATTGGCTCACGTTCAAGAGATATTCGTTTTGTCCATTGTATAGATGCTATTGCATAATGTAATGCAATTTAGTGAGAAATTACGAAATTTTGCGTCATATTGCATCACCCCTTCATGCAAAGAAGTTAATGCAGCATTTACTGTAAGTTTCCATTGAGAGTGTTGCGAAATTTATTGCGCAATATCAAGCAATAGCTAATTATAGTTTATTTATAAATGGCCGACGTGACAGTTAACTCGTGCAATGTCCGTTCATTCGCGCATATTTTTCGAAGCTCTAGCATACATAAGTGATTGCTATAGTGTAAAGTAACTAAACAGTAGCAATGCCTCGTAACTGTGTTAATAGTGCAAATAACTTCTGTTATATTTGCGGAGAAGTGACATTTGCTGCACAGAAAAAGAACATCAGTGCAACAGTTAAGAAAGCGTATCATTTGTATTTTGGTTGCAAGATAGGCGACCAGGACAAAGACTGGGCCCAACACGTATGCTGCCGCACTTGTGCCGTAAATCTTTCACAGTGGCTTAATGGCAAAAGAAAGGCAATGCCATTTGCTGTGCCCATGATTTGGAGGGAGCCCACCAATCACGTTGACGACCGTTATTTCTGTATGGTACGACCAGCTTCTGGAGGCATCACCAAGAAGAAGAAGTGGACAGTTGAATACCCTAACATCCATCTACTCTGCGACCTGTCTCTCATGGCGAAGGACTCCCAATTCCAGAACCTCCTACAGATTTTTCTATCAGTTCAGACGATGAGGATGGCCATGCGTCGGCGAGTTCTCCTCAACGTGGCAGTAAGGATGATGACTTTTCGTGCTTTGACGAAACATCTGCACCACATAAAATTACCCAGGATGAAATGAACGATCTTGTTCGCGATTTGGATCTGTCGAAAAGCAAAGCGGAGATACTGGCCTCAAGACTTCGACAGTGGAATCTTCTGGAACAGAATGTCCGAGTGACTTCATTTCGCACTCGCCATCAGCTCTTCGAACCTTTCTTTAAGAAAGAAGAAAGCCTTGTGTTCTGCTGCGATATTGATGGTTTACTACAAGCTCTCGGTATTGCACATGATCCCCACGAATGGCGGCTGTTTATAGACGCTTCAAAACTGAGCCTAAAGGCGGTTTTGTTGAATAATGGGAACCAGCTTCCATCCATACCTATTGCACATGCGGTCTACATGAAGGAGACTTACGGCAATCTAAAGCAGCTACTGGAGACGATTAACTACAGCAAGTATGGCTGGCAGATATGTTCTGACCTGAAGGTAGTATCTCTGTTGATGGGTTTGCAGCAGGGATATACAAAGTACTGCTGTTTTCTTTGTCTGTGGGACAGCAGAGCAATCGATTTGCACTACATCAAGAAAGACTGGCCTCCGAGAGCATTTTTTAAGCCTGGAGAAACGAATGTACAGCACCCACCATTGGCACAGCCACACAAAATCATCATTCCTCCTTTACACATCAAACTCGGTCTTGTCAAAAACTTGGTAAAAGCCATGGATAAGAATGGACCAGCATTCGAGTACCTGCATGACAAATTCCCTCGACTCAGTGAAGCCAAAATTAAAGAGGGCATCTTTGTGGGGCCTCAAATTAGGCAGCTCTTCCGAGACCCCAAGTTTGAGGAACTTCTTCAAGGTAAAGAAAAACAGGTTTGGGATGCATTCTATCAAGTGGCAGCAAACTTCCTGGGGAATGACAAGGCAGAAAATTACAAGTGTCTGGTTGAGGATATGTTGGCTTTGTTTCATGAATTCGGCTGCAATATGTCCTTAAAGATCCACTTTCTTGATTCCCACTTAGATTTCTTTCCTGATAACTGCGGGCAGGTCAGCGATGAGCACGGCGAACGCTTTCATCAGGACATTGCCACCATGGAGCAACGGTACCAAGGCAAATGGTCTACGTCAATGCTAGCTGACTATTGTTGGACAATCAGTAGAGATGCTCCACATGTCCACTACAAACGGCAGGCCAAAAGAAGTCGAAAGCCGGAAGCAGACTAATGTTTTCTTACCATGTATTATAATATTGACATAAGTACACTTTTTCTGAAATATGCGTAAATGTTTTCTTACCATGTATTATAATATTGACATAAGTACACTTTTTCTGAAATATGCGTACATATTACAGAAAACCCGTAGCCAATTCAGCTTTTTCTTAGTCATTTTCGTGTTCAGCACATTGAATTCATTAAGAAATGACCATTTTCAGCTTGGAAGCATGAACTTTTCGAAAATTTGTTGCCCAGTGTAATTTATTTCTCATTTTAGGTAGCAAATTTTTCTTATCACTCTTCTTAACATTACGAAGCATATATCTGTATATAAGATACCACTAACTTTCCCTATTTTAATAAACATAATTTTACTAAATAACACGATAAATATACGACAGTACGAACAGCTTACTGGAAATAACGTTCAGAGGCTTTTACTAATCTGCGGACATGTTAATTGGCTATCGGAGGGCGGATTCGGGCTTACAAACAATGGTATTAAGCAACATCAACCGGGGAATACAACTGACACAAATCAGACCTTAGCGTTGAAAGTCCACAAGACCGCACCAAAATCTCAATGGGTCAAGATCTGACCGAGGCGTGAAGAGGGTTTCGTCTACGGAACATCAACCGTTCGACGTCTTGCGGCCAGGAAGTGGATGTACTTCCTTACAAGGCAACCTAATTTAACAACACTGTAACAAATTATATTTGCGGTCGGACGTTTGGACAGGAAGAAGGGATAGTCACGACCATCGATTCATTTATCAAGTTTAAATGAATGGATTATCGCCTGTATTGTTTGTCAGAGAGAAAGCTCGTTTTTATAGATTTATATTTGATCTTTGTTTTACTTAAGAATTCTTATGTTTGCCGATAAAAACCTTTTACTTTCTTATACGTAGTATAAGGAAGTATTGCGATGACGAAAATTTTCGACCTCGAGATTATTGCAGATGTCCACGTTTTGAAGTCCTCTGATACCAAAGAAGTGGTTTTTAAAAAATGTCTATGTGTCTCTATGTGTGTGTGTCTGTCTGTCTGTGTGTGTGTGACCACGATAGCGGTCAAACCGCTGTAGATATCAATTCCAAATTTTGTATTTACGTGTATAATCTCCCTCTTGAGATCTTATTAGTTTTTCAGTAAAATCGGTAGATCGGAAGTAGCAGTTTACTTGAGCGAAAAAATCGAATTTTGACAATATTTCGTCAACTACTAAGTTTAAACAAATTTATAGAGAATTCATATATACTTAAAATTGAAATTGAAAATAATTTTATTTAAAAAGTTTTTCGAAATTCCTACCGGAAGTAGGTCTTTTACTCTTATCGAAAATCAGTTTTTTGCGAATATTTCGCAAGTCATGCTTTTTAGACAAGTAAGTTACGGGTATAAAAGTATTTAGAACATAATTATCAATATCTTTTGTATAAAAGAAATTTCAAAATTCAGACCGGAAGTACCACTTTTACTCTTATCGAATAACGATTTTTTGCAAATATGTCGTAAGTTATGCATTCTATATATATTTATCAAGAGTACAAAAGTATTTAGAACTGGATTTGCAATATTTTTTGTATATATGAAATTTCAAAATTCGGACCGGAAGTAGTACTTTTACTCTTAGCGAATAGCACTTTTTTGATAATATCTTGCAAAGTATGCATTATATAGAGATTTATTAAGAGAATAGAAGTACTTAGAATAGGATTTTGAATAATTTTTGTATAAAAAAATTCTTAAAATTCTATAATTTGAAACGCTCATACGTATAAGAAAGTCGTGTGGTGGCCACACCTCATTTTTTTACTTTTACTTTCTTATACGTAGTATAAGGAAGTATTGTGATGATGAAAATTTTCGACCTCGAGATTTTTGCAGATGTCCACGTTTTGAAGTCCCCTGATACCGAAAAAGTGGTTTTTAAAAAATGTCTGTGTGTCTGTGTGTCTGTGTGTCTGTCTGTGTGTGTGTGTGTGACCACGATAGCGGCCAAACCGCTGTAGATATCAATTCCAAATTTTGTATTTACGAGTATAATCTCCCTCTTGAGATCTGATTAGTTTTTCAGTAAAATCGGTAGACCGGAAGTAGCAGTTTACTTCAGCGAAAAAATCGAATTTTGCGAATATATCGTCAACTACTAAGTTTAAACAAATTTATAAAGAATTCATATATACTTAAAATTAAAATTGAGAATAATTTTATTTAAAAAGTTTTTCGAAATTCCTACCGGAAGTAGGTCTTTTACTCTTATCGAAAATCAGTTTTTTGCGAATATTTCGCAAGTCATGCTTTTTAGACAAGTACGTTACGGGTATAAAAGTATTTAAAACATAATTTTCAATATCTTTTGTATAAAAGAAATTTCAAAATTCAGACCGGAAGTACCACTTTTACTCTTATCGAATAGCGATTTTTTGCAAATATGACGTAAGTTATGCATTCTATATATATTTATCAAGAGTACAAAAGTATTTAGAACTGGATTTGCAATATTTTTTGTATATATGAAATTTCAAAATTCGGACCGGAAGTAGCACTTTTACTCTTAGCGAGGAGCACTTTTTTGATAATATCTTGCAAAGTATGCATTCTATAGCGATTTATTAAGCGAATGAAAGTACCTAGAATAGGATTTTGAATAAGTTTTGTATAAAAAAATTCTTAAAATTGTATAGTTTGAAACGCTCATACGTATAAGAAAGTCGTGTGGTGGCCACACCTCATTTTTTTATACGTAGTATAAATAAGTCGTGGTATGTCAATGTGTATGTGTGTGTATGTGACTACGATATCAGTCAAACCGCTGTAGCTATCAATTCCAAATTTTGTATTTACGAGTATAATCTCCCTCTTGAGATCTGATTAGATTTTTAGTAAAACCGGCTGACCGGAAGTAGTAGTTTACTTCAGTGAAAAAATCGAATTTTGCCAATATTTCGTCAACTATTAAGTTTAAATAAATTTATAAATAGTTCAAATGTACCTATCTCAAAATTAAATTTCACAAAAATTTTATCAAACCAGTTTTTCGAAATTCCTACCGGAAGTAGATGTTTTACTCTTATCAAAAATCAGTTTTTTGCGAATATCTCCCAAGCCATTCTTTCTAGGCAAGTGCATTTTGAGTATAAAAGTATTTAAACTATAATTTTTAATACCTTTGGTATAAAAAAAATTTCAAAATTCGGACCGGAAGAAACACTGATCGAATAGCAATTTTTGCAAATATGTTGTAAATAATTCATTCTATGGATATTTATTAAGAGAGTAAAAGTACCTACTTAGAATAGGATTGTGAATAATTTTTGTATAAAAAAAAAATTAAAATTCTATAATTTGAGACACTCATACGTGTATGAAAGTCGTGTGGTGGCCACATCTCATTGTTTTAATGACGTTTTGGAATTGGATATACAATCTCTTAAACTATTGTCCTTTTATCTGTTTAATATCCACTGTAACGTTGAAAGGCATACATTTTTTTTGCCATTCCAGGCTACTTTTCATTTTCTTGAAATTGATTCTAATTTTTGATAAATCAACATCTTTCCAGATGAATGTCGTTTTTAATTAAATGGTTTTGACGCCAAATAAAATGGTAGCTCAAGTATGAAAACAATCAGCGGGAGGATTCACATCTTTGCATTTGTGAAAGATCACGGTATCACATAGTTTATAGCATGATGGAATCATCAGACAATATTTCTTTCAAAATGGAACAGCAAATGCATGCTATATTTTGTTATGTTATTATTATACCAAGCAAAAAATAAAATACATATGGAACACAACGTACATATGCGATGCATAAAATACATATACAGGGTGAATCATTATTCACTGGGAAAGGCAAATTGTGACGTTATGAGAAAAGATTTTTCGAAGCGATTTCTTTCCTGTGATAACCACTCATTAGGACTACCTCTTAAATTTATTTTGTATTATACACAGTTTTCCATTAGTTGGTGACTTATCATAGATATAGTTTTTTTTAAATGCAACATATTACTTTTTTGTATTCCCCGTATAATTCTTTGTCAAAAATTAATAAGATAGTAGTCCTAAAATTTAAAGTTTTCAAATTATACAGGAAATGCAAAAAGTAATAATATACAGGGTGTTCTATTTAAAAAACTGTAACTCTGATCACCCACAAAGTTATGAAACTCTCTGAATAATCGAAATCGAAATATCTTTTCTCATAAAGGCCCAATCTGCCTTTCCCAGGGAGATGACTCACTCGGTATATGCAGGCAGACAGTTTATAAAGCGACGCTTAAATACATATACGGAGCTAATAATACATATGTCTAGCGTAAAATACGCTTAATTAAATGGTGCAATATGATTTATAGGGTACCAAAATGGAAACTTTGGTAAATAATTAGTGATTTTCGAAGCAGTAATATTGAAAAATTTCGACCTTTTACAAGTCTTCATTTCTTGACATCTCTTACACTGCTTACACATCATTTCTTTTCAAAATTCAAACCAGAAGTAACACTTTAAGTAGATACACGTATTTAGTATTTTGCAAATATGTCGGAAATTACTCTGGAAACGAAATAATAGTTTTTTAATGATGGCCGACTCGGAACAAGTTTTTTATAAATAAATTTTCATAATTCGAACCAGATATCACACTTCTACTCGTATCTAATTTTTACACACTTTCTTGAAAGTATAAAAATATTTTAAACTCAACTTGAAATTCGCGTACACTTTTACTCTTATCAAGAAATAGTGTTTTGTCAATATCTTGCGAGTTATTCAGTTCACAAAGATTTATTCGTGTTAAAAAAAACTAACACTTCATTAGGTGCAACTTTTGCATTCAAACATTTTCAAACTTTGTACCGGAAGTAACATTTTGCTGCTATTAAAAAAACAATTTAAATTATTTACCTACGTACATATAAGAAAATCATGTGGAACTCACACTAATTTATTTTCTTTTAGTGTAACATACTTTACTAAACAAGTAAGTAGCTCGATACTTGTTTAACTTTATGGAACATTATATAGATTAATCAATTTTCCGGGTAATACAACAGGGTCATCACAACACCCGATGTTAAAATATTACGATGCAATATATCACTTAAAAGGGTTTTGTTCTACATCTTGGCTGCTCGTTTATTCTGTTTTTTGGTAAATAATGCATGCGGTTGCAATAAATATATCCTTTTTTTGCCATATTTTCGGGTTTATACTCCCATCTCGCAAAGGGGTTCATTTTTATGAGAATTTATGACCACCGTACGTGTTGTATTCGTATTTCTTCGATGCAAAAAACGGAACGATTTTCTGCATAACTAATTTTAAAATACCTACTTTTGACAACCATAATGAATATTTGTTATTATTAAATGATAAATTTATATTATCGTCCAACATTTTCGAACTTCAGGGGTGTTGTAAATCTGAAAACGTGTGAAAGTTAAAACTGACGCATATGGATTGCATCATGTAGTAAATAAAGATTCTGATACCAGATGTCGCATAGATATGCATTAAAAAATTATTAGTTTAATAATAAAATATAATACGCGTTAATTTAACGAAATAGTGCCCCACGTTTTGGGCGACAATTTACTGTGAAATATTGATATATGTTTAATGTTAAAATATATATATATATTTTAATGGTTCCTAACGCGTCGAATTCTATTACAATAAATTTATATTGTCTTCCAACATTTTCGAACTTGAGGGTGTTGTAAATCTGAAAACGTGTGAAAGTTAAAATTGATGCATATGGATTTCATCATGTAGTAAATAAAGATTCTGATACCAGATGTCGCATAGATATGCATTAAAAACCTATTAGCTTAATAATAGAATATAATACGCGTTAATTTAACGAAATAGTGCCCCACGTTTTGGGCGCCAATTTACTATAAAATATTGATATATGTTTAATATTTTTTAATGGTTTCTAACGCGTCGAATTCTATTACAGATGAAAAGGAACTGTGGAGCGGCGAGGTATGCCGAATCGGAGGATCCGACTTCGATAGAAATCAATACGGAAGGCAATATGGTCAAACAAAGGAACTTCCCGCAGATACCGGACCAACAAATAAATATTTTCCTGGCGTCGATTGCTCAAACTAAAAACTTCTACGACAATTTGGCGGAAGTGATGTGCAAGGACGAATCGTACGCGGAGCCGAAAGATCGACGATGTTGGAATGGTGAAAGAATAGGAGAGTGAGTATAATCCATATTTTCTCTTCACGTTCGTAATACATTATAGCACATTAATATTTACGAAGTTTCTATTATGTCAAACCCCTTAAATAATAAATCGAAAATATGGACTCTTATGTATTTATCTCATAGTATAGTGCTTCATTTCAACAGTCTACACGTATACGTAATCATTACTATTTTTTTGAAATGTAATATCAGTGATATACCTCATTTGAACGGAATGGCGCCCCACGTTTTGGGCGCCAATTTACTAATGTTACAAAATATGCATGCTTCTTTAATGTTCTTGAGCTCTCATTATATTTATTACTATAGATTGTAACTTATCTGTTATTAAACCAATTAATTTGAAACTAGAAACTTATGAATGCGCAACTTTTACTACTCTCATGTTTTATTTTTCCTTTCATATTCGACCTTTTTTCACAATATTCTCAATTGTTGTAAAAATCGCAATAAAATGATATCTCACGTGATACTATTTTTATTCAAAATGAATGAGAAATACATTTAGTAAATAATTGCTTTTATTGCATATAGGTACTCGTATATCATTTTTTTATGTTAGCTATGAGAGGAGAGATGGAATTTCATATAAAGTTTTACTTTTGGCGAAAAGATATTTGAAAAACTGTTTTGCAAGTTTTTTTTTATACTTCCATACAATTTTATTTTTAATTACATTAATTCTGGATTGCTCATGTTAGCTTTTACTTAGCGAATTCTATGTAATTCTACATAATTATTTACGTTAATAATTCCACTTATGTAATTCTAGATACACCAAAACCGTTGTGGATGCTAGTTTAGATACACAAAAGTATAATCCAGAAGTCAAACCAAATACGAACTTGCAAATCGTCGATCCCAAAGTGGCTGACCTTGCAGACAAATTGCGACATGTCCATAAGGTAAAGAAATATTTTTTATGAAGAAAAAATATAATTTATTTTTTATTATAATCAATATATTGACCGAAATTGACCACAATCACTGCAGCATCATATGTGGCTGGCTTTTAATTTATATAAGATACTTTTAGCATGTGAATAATTCTTCTTTATATCGTCAGAAGGCTATTTACTGCTTTAATATATTATCTAATTAACCCTTTGAAGTAGATAGTAGCGTAGATAATAGTGAAACTCAACAGAACTTCGTGAAATTTTGTAAACATGCACAATTATACTTAAAACAAAAGCCTACATAGTTTTTCTTTTAAAAAATTATTCTTAGGGTGGTAACACAATGAAAACACAATGCATTAATAAGTAGTGGTAACTTAAGTTGATGAATCTGTTACAACTTATATTTTTTATTAAATATTACCTCGGATACAATGGAACCAACAAGTACAAATTACTTCAAGTGAAAATCAAAAGAAAATTTGTTTTCCTGCTGAGAGGCATAACTTTGCAGTGTGAGCAAGCCCATCTTATGCGGTGAGGTACCTTAGCACTACTGCACAGGGAGCGTTTTGTTAAGGTACCATGCACTGGCAGGTGTTTGGATTTGACGAGCGTCCTTGGCGACATATGATTTGTAGCGATTGGCAATCACCGAAGAAATTGAGCCTCGAATGGGTCCTGGTACACCCTTGTCAACAGATGCTCCTATCAGCTCCGTAATGACTTGGCATCTTCAGTTCTTGAGCGAAATTTTGCTCTTTGTTTTTCTCCTGAATTTTTAAATTGAATATTCTAAATACAATATATACGACGCAAATTTTAATTTTGAAATAAAATTTAATTATTATTGTAAAACGTAATTTATTTAGAACTTGAAACATAATTTGGAATTAATTTAATTTAGACGGATTTAAAAATATTTAACATGTAATATACAGGGGTGAATGAATTAAATGTTGGCCGCTTCTTTTTAAATGCAACAATAAACTCACCTCTAAATCGACCTGTTGTCGATAAAGGCACTGTTGACGTAATATTGGCGAAAATGTCGTTTTTATAGCCGTGCTCCGAACTATTTGGACGGAACTTGATCAAAAAATGGATAGATGACGCCACTGTACCTGCGTGTTACATGTGGTTACGTGCTAAAACCAGTGTTCAAGTATCCCATGATATTTCAAAGGGTTAAGAAGTGGGCCAATTTGTTGTGAAGCAAAGTGACACATTGGCAGCAGTGATTCTAACAATTGTTAATTCCAGTGTTTTTAACCAAAGATCGTTTGAATTAATAATTAGAATTTTTTGCTCAGTTCCTTATGCATATTTCAAGATACTATTTTGGCATGAATTTTGCAGATGGTGATCGTATCGTTGGGAGGCGTCAACCTTCCAGAGGCTGAGAGCTACGTTCAACAAGGTGATGATCCAGAACAAGGATCTGGCGGAGGGGGTTCTGGCATGGGACCTAATATTGAAGAAGACGATGACGACGTCGGTGCTTCAGGATCAGGTAGCTCCGGTAATACTGATAACGGTGATCATTTTTTTTCTTTTGTCTTGTTTTTTTTTTGTTTTTTTACTTGTTATTCATTGCATTGCTTGATACTGCGTTTTTTGTAGTTTTGGAAGTCATATTATTATAATTTAAAAAGGATCTGTTTCTTAAGTAATTCTGATTATGTATTTTCATTGGGAAAAACATTATTTCATACTTGAACTTCTTAATAAAAAAAAATATTTTTTGTACCAGTAATAAAACATAGCATTTTTACACATAATAAAACACCATGAAATGTCATTTCTCCACCTGAACTAATAACAGGTAAATAATGAGCATATTATTGACCTGACCTAGGTGAATAATGACAACAAATAAAGCGCATGCCGCAACCATGCAATCGCAGTAATATGTTAACCGTCAAAATTCATTGTAGTTCTACCCGTTTGGCCAGTTTCACATTCGTATATCCGCATATCATCGTCGATTTTTACCATAAATCATACCTAAAATCTAAAATTTATAAATCCTCTACCTCTAAGGTAAAATGAATAACTGTACTTTAGGTTCACAATAGCAAAATATGTATGATAGTATAATGTGGAAACAATATAACACGTAACTATTACAGATGTAAAGAATTATTTTCTTTATTTATAAAAATTGATAGTGCAATTATGGCATGTCAAATTTGTTGATGGTTCAATTCTATTTGAAAAACCAGGATTGTGCAGATCTGTTGGCACATTAATGACAGTATTATTAATTGAGTTAATTCTATAAGTATTTACGATATCTTCAATCGAAATAGATCCTGATTGTACTGCTGATTTTGATGGAATTTGATTCATATCGAAAACTCCTGTATTTATTGCAGGTGTGGTTGCGTAAGTAAATGTTGGTAGACCTTGTAACATACATGCTATTTTTTTTATTTACTAGGGAATCTTCTATATAACCTTCAGCTACACTAGAAGATTTCCAACCACCATATTGTTTTAAGGATATTACCACCAATTACAGCTAAAGGTGTAGCCAAGGTTCTACGGCAACTATGGCCAGTATATAAGTAACTGTGGATTTTGTAAATTTAAGTAAACGGCAATTTTTTTTGGCATCTGTCCTATTGTGTTATGTCCGATGTTTTGTCTAGTACATTTACCATTACGTACACTAATAAAGAATTTTGCTATATCTGGAATTGGTCTAATTTTTCAATAGTTTTTAATTATTTTGATCCAAAGTGGATCCATTATTACAAACTTTCGAGAAGAACCATTTCTGCTATTGCGGATGTGAATAATAATTAAATCATCTTCCATGATGACATCAGAAATTAATAAATTACGCAGCTCATCGCTTCGGCATGCACCAGCAACACCAATTACAAGAGCAGTCTACAGGGTTATAAATTGTCAATAATTTCAAAGTATTAATATATAAACATACTGCCTTAGTTCTAATGTAACATGCGTCGGGTGCCTCAGTAAGTAATTTTATAATTTCCTCTTGAGTAAATACCAATGATTTTTTGGGCTTATAATTTTCATTTTTTCTTTTTAAAAAGGCAACTAATTTAAAATAATTTGATATGTTAATATCCTCTTTTAGGCCAAGTGTAGCTTTCAACATTGAATAATGCTCCCATAAATTCGAGGCTTTTTTTTGAATATTCTTGAAAATAAACCAGAAGTACGTTTTTAGAAATTACTACTGTTTTTTTGGAATTACACTATCTCTTCAGACATTATAAATGGAATCAAAAATAATCTAATAAATACTTGGCTTTTAGTTTCAGCATTTATGTCAAAACTTATTTGTCAACATCAAAATATAGCCTACTTATTTGTTAATATGAAGTTTTATTACAAGGGCATTCTTACATATATGAGTAAATTTATTCATAATTATTAAGGTTTCAAGATTCAATTAGACTACTGGTACAAAAAATAGTATACACACTACATCTTCTAAATTTTAATATGTAATATACTATATTTATCTACTTACAATAACTATTCTCTTTTTGTTTGCAGAACCGCCAATAAACCCACCTTCCCGTGGTTTGCCAACTCCCAAACCGACTGGTGCCAGCGCCATCTCATATCCGTCTACATTAATTACATTCACGCTCATCTTGTTACCCACGTTTCTAATAAAATACAGCGTATAAAAAATGCAGTTTATTAAGTGATAAAATTGACTTTTTTTTAATAACGTATTTATATAACAAATATCACGTCGTGATTTAATGCAATTAATTAACGATAACAGCATGTATTTAAATTATTTAAAGAAAGACAAACGCAGAAAGCCCGCAAAGAAAATGCATAGAACTTCGTTTTCATTATGAAGGTCATATTGTATAAACTGACATAGAAAAGTTATTTAATAAAATAAACTCGTATATTAAACAAAATATCCAAAAAAATATTTTGATTATTTACGCATAATTTTATTAAATTAAAAACAAATGCATAAACCTCGATTAATTTTTTTAATATTACTTCATAATTTATCTAATAACTTTCTTTATAATTCACGCATTTTATAAGACGCTCTATGTGCCAAAGATTAAGTATACTGTCATTTTTCATTTGTTTATGTTTACATGATAAAAATCAAGTATTTTTAAACAGTCTATTTAGTATATTTGTGTTGCTGTATTGGGTGACACGTTATATTATTTTCTTCATCGAAACTAGAAGCTTGACACATCCAGAGAGATAAATTTAAGCTAAAAACACAATACGACTGAATGGTTACTAATCTTAATATTCAATTAAATGATGCAAATTATAGATGGCTCTGAGTTAATTCAAGAGAGCTTCTGCTTTCAATAATATAAAATTTTCGGCTTTAGTTAAGAAATGGCAACGTTATAATTAAATTTGAGGAACATCTAAGGACGTGTGAGGTACAAAATTTGATAATTTTTTGATTTTAACGTAAAGAAGACAATTTTCTTTATTGCACTTTCTCTGGAAAAGCATTGGATACGTACAATTTAAAAAAAAAGAGGAACATACCTTGTAGGTTAGTGGTATACGGAATATAAACACATTTTATTTATTTTTCTATAAAAACATCATTTAAAACATATTCTTCGACACTAATTGCTGTTAATCACCATTATTTATATAAATTTACAAATTTAATGCAACAGCATGTTTTTCAAATGAAATTATTTGATGTCTTTGTCATCCCTAGTAGCAAAATCACCATATGCACACTTGTTCTACATTAGCAAGTATACAGTATGTACCACTTAAAACTCCCAGGTCAAAGACAACAATTTTGAACATCTTTGCTAGTTATATTTGATTCGTTTAAATATTTAAACGAAATAAAGACAAAAATTGAAATTACTCTTATTTCTTTAAACACAAATATCTATGAAACCGTTAAATTTTGAAAACTAACACAAATAATAAAATTCGCATTAGTTTTAATACTCTTTCAAATAAAAAACAAATAAAGATTATGACGATCAAAAAAATTCTTTTCATCGCAGCGCCATCTATATATTCACATAATTGAACACAATTGTGAGAGAAAACTAGAGTCGCTCACATTCTTTAGTAACTGCTTTTTACAAAATTCAAATATCTTTATCCGTTTCCGAGATATTTGTCCTGGGAGTTTTAAGTGGTACAGCCTGTATATTTTCATCCTTCTCTAAAATTGTGATTTTACTGCTTGGGATATGAATGTGGCTTATGTTTATCTCTCCACGAATACCAACTTAAATTTAAATGTTCTAAATTTTCCTATGTGTTACAAATGTCAATCAAGTAAAATGGCGGATGAAAATTTTCTTCCAAAGGATGTCTGCGATGGTAATCCAATGGCCTCGCAGATAAACTGATGGTTTGGGTTAGGTTGGGTTGGGTTGGGTCAGACTGGTAGGGTTGGGCTGTGTTTTAAGGTCTTCTTTATGTTCAAATCGGAAAATTGTCATAAAAATGCGGAAAAAATACATTCCATGTTTTAGTTTAAGATCTTTTCTTCATAGATTATTTATTAAAACATGCTTTTTTTTGAATATACAGGGCGATAAAATATTTTCCAAAATAAAACAACATTTATGTATTAATAATTCTAAATATTAATACATTACGGTACTAATATGGTATATGGACGAGTAATCCAACGTATGGTGCTTACATCTACATAAAATCTTTATAACGTTGCCGTTCCTGCAAAATGAAGATAATAAAGTCAAAGCCAACTGTTATTAGTAATGAATGGAGTTGAAAAATCTGGAAATGAGTAAGCATCATATTATATTTGAATTCTACTTGTATTGTTAATAATATTGTTAAAATATATACTATTTTAGTAGCAGCTAGCTGATAATATTTAAATTGTTGATTTTTACTTTTCAAATTTGTAACCTCAAAAAATTGTTATTGTTGAAATTAATAGAATAAATTAAACAACTGATTTTAATTTTACCATAAAATTATTTAGAATATAGTTTGAGTTGGAATTTTTCTTTTTCACATGGTTATATTATATATTTTCATTTACATCATAAACATACTAAACCAGTGATAAATAGCCGTGAATTAACTCCAATCCATACATATTTAAATTTATACAATGTGACCCCAAGTGGCTTTTGAATCAAGAGAAAGTAGAAGACAAACGAATCTACTTAAAACGCGACTATTTAGGTATACATCTGCTATAGAAAAAACAAATTCACAGAAAAAACATGTAAAATCAATGTTTGACGCATTCTGCAATTGTAAATAGCTCTTCGTTAGTGGTTTAAGACTGTATGTAGTTAGTAATAATTTAATTTAGGTTTATTTATACGTACATTATTTCTTTTTAGATACGTAGCACCTTTATGATTGCCTTAAAGGCGATTGTTTTATTTCAGTAAGTGTATGTAATATTTCTTTTTTTTTAGAAAAAAATATAATTGTTGCCTAATTTTGTACAAAATGTATAAAAAAAAAGAGACGTTTGAAGCTAGGCAATGAGATCCACTTAATTTTAATTACCAGTGTATTTTTGCCTTTCTTTTTGATTGGGGTATTGTAATTAAGTAGGTAATTAATTTATGTAGAGAAGGACAGATTAGTTGATATTAAAATGCGTATATTTTTATTGCAAAATCAGAAATATTAATAAATCAATAAATAAAGTAAGCCTTTCATCATGGGCACATGGAAAAGATATCAGTTAAAATTTTGTTTTTTCTCCTTTTCATTTTTTTAAAAAAAAATAGAACTGTAACAACTGTCATTATAACATAACCTATTAAGTTCGACTTTCATTAACGTAGGTCATTAAATTGGTACAGTTTTGCTGGAAATAGTGGTAACATTTTCGTGACCACTGCACTTACATATAACAACCATGTCAAATTTGTTATCTATATCATTTTTATTTTGATGCACAATTGACAGTTTTAGGCATTTCAATTTGTTCAAAACATATTCTGGGTTTCAATAAATTTTCTAATTTTGTTGATATGTCATCAATATGGCAGAAAGACCCTGTTTCATAAACATCTTGGAATTTGTATTTCTTTTGATTTTTATTCTGTTCTAGAACCTACACCTACTGCCTTTTTAAGCAAATTAAGGAATTCTTGATGTTTACCAAATGCCAATCTATAGCGTGTTTTTGAACTTCGCCTTATTGGGAACACAAGTCCTAATATTCCCATGAGTTTTTAGCATGCTATGACATCTTAATACATTCTCTGTTTGACGAAAAATGCAATCCACATGGAGAAATAAATGTTGCTTGATGACAAATATCATTTGTATTGAATGCATTGAATTCGAAACGAACTTCTAAAGCTAATGCATTAATAGATGAAGAGCAACACCATCGGGAAAAACTGTACATTTTCTATCCAATTTGGAAATGTTGTTGAACTTAAAGATTCAAAAGACCAGAACATGTATCAACCTGTTCCTGCCTGGGTTCCATTCAAAAATAAAAGATGGACATTGACAACAGAAACAATTATTGAGAACAGAAAACTTCATGAATTGGTACCTTAGGAAAAAGCTATAGGTATTTACTGAAGATGAAAATAGAATCAAGTAGTCTTACAGAATTTTCTTTTATTAACTTGTGTTTTGTGATCTTCTTTACATGACTTGACTTTTGTGTTAACTATTTGACAGTTTCTTATGCAAAAAAGGGTAAGTATCAATACCCTCGGTGCCTTCAGTTTAATCCATTCTTTTTTAATTCTACTTAAACAACACTTTTCACTTAATAAATCAGCATACAAAACTGAAGAAACATCAAATCCAGACTATTCTGAACAAATTCCCAAACAAACTGTCTTATGTCATAACAAGATATGGTTTGTTTATCACATTTCAAGAGACAAAATACGTTTGTATGCCTTGGATGTGTCATATTGGACCACCTGATTGATATAAACCATTTAAATCCAACGTCAGGTAAAATTAAAAACATAAAAAGTTGACAAAACACATTTTGGATATCTTCTCTTTAATTACTACATCATATTCTTTCAGTTATTTCTTGCATTCACTAAACGCTGTAATAAAAATGTACGAATTTTCGTTGATTTCAATTTTAATATACAAATTGATCATAGTTTGTAGTTTGTGATGTGGAGTGCATATGTAAGATAGTTCTTACGTTCGATGTCACTCGCTGTGGTTGGCATAAATACGTATTTATATTAATTAATCTGTCCTTGATCTTAACGTTCATCTTGAAATGAAACAATGTGTATAAGGTATGCTAGTTATCTAAAAAAATGTTAATTATAGGTTATGTACAATTAATTATATGATATATAGTCCAATTGTTATGGACAAAAATATACATAGCTTTTGTGGCAATCAAAGTTTTACGTTTTTGTATTTTAGAAATACGGTGTCTTTCCAATTTATATAAAAATAGGTAAACATTAAAATACTTGGATGATAATAAAATAATAACGATTCTGTGTGAAAATTTACGATCCCGCTTACTTTTGTAAAATGACATAACTAAGCAAAATAAATATTATAAATACATTAACGTATATAAATGTAATGCATATAAATAATTACGTGTGCGGTACGGAGATGATGAGAAAAGACGAGAAAAAGAGAGAGAGAGAAAGAGGAAGAAAAACAATGGAAACGAAACAAATTATGACGCTTATGAATTATTAAGGAAATGAAGAAATCGTTCGAAATGATTATTAAATTCTTATTGTAAATCATTTACTATTTTAGGTGACACGTGGAAGAATGTAAGTTTGTAGATATTACTTACTCAAGTAACGTTTAAATTATTTTGAGAATTGTCTGTGATTGATATATTTTTAATGAATTAATTATAAATTTTAATCTAAATTTGTAGCTGTGATATGTTTACAAATATTATTGATCAAAATTGAAATACCGCTACTATTTGTGCCTGCTAGTCCAGTCATTCCTTGCTTCGAAAATAAGCGATTATTATAAACGTTATCGTTCGGCCGCCATCTTGAATTAAGGACATACTTTGTTTTTCTGCTTTATCTCCATAACCGTGAAGCTAACACAAAACTTGTGAATGGCATTTTTGTATTTGTTATAATCATCTACAACTTTTATTAGAAACTTTTCGTTGCAAGACTGATAATAAACAAATCATGAGCGGAAAAAGATGACACTAAAAAGCATTGTTAGTGCATGTGACATAAAAATTCATGAGTTATTTCGCCTCGTTTTTTTTCTTCTCATATTTTTTTTTATTAATTGCATCGTGAAAATTTGCTATCAAAATTTAGGATAATTACACGAAGACATTTAGGAAAGTGTTGAAAAGCTTGGCCTGACAATAACAGAAATAAAAGAAAACTAATTACTTATAAAACCAAACAAAATCAGAGATTGACTGGTGTATAATATCTGCTGAGAAATTATATTTTATTTTTTATTAAAATAACCCATGCAAATCAGTCGCTTTGTTTAGATTTTTTGTTCATAAAACACGAGCATTTTACTTAAAATAGTCGAGCTCCTGGAATGTTATTGAAATACTTTTTCTATACGTATAAAAAAATAATAGTTTATTGAACTTAACTTTAATTTAAAACCCGTTTCATACAAATACAATCTTTTACACACAGGTAATTTGCATATATGTAAAATTCTCTGCAACAAATATTATATATATAATTAATTGAAGAATCTGAAGAAGAAAATGTCATGTGCATCATTTTAATATAACATCAACTAGAGAAATTTGATTTTATAAGTAGTTTTATTGAGGTTATGTATATATTTTGTTCACTATATCCGTAATGTAATAATATATTATAAATGAAAGTAGATTTGTGAATATAAAATTTATCAAATAAGTACCAACAGTGAGATGTTTATTAATGCGTGATGATGAACAACCATGATCTTTTCTTCCAGCAATTCAGTGAATTCTGGTGATTTTTACACTACTGTTCGAGAACGTTTTTTACGTGACCATTGGCAACACTGCCTGCAATACACATTACTAACTGTAATGCCAAATTAATTAAGTCACAAAAATTGATTGCAATAAGAATAATTACAAGTGAAATATTTCAAAGCGACTGATTGTTTTATGGAAATCGCTGGTTAATTTACTAGTAGGTATATGTAGTGTTAAATCGCAATTAAAATTACTTAAATTACAGAAGACAAGTCATAATAAGGTTATAATCACATATTTTTCACACATTTAAACTGCCTATCCCATAAAAAAATAATTGTAAACATATCCGAATATATTGGAGAAATGTCAGCAAGAATTTAAGTTAATGTTTTTAGTTAATAATACTGTTAAATATAGTTGCCATACTATTTTAGAGCAAAAATTAATAATAAATAATTAAATGTGCCAACTAAAAACATTAACTTTATACAAAAAACCAAACCAGACAGTAAAAGTATATTACAATATATATACATATATATATAGATTGGTTTTTGTATTTGTATAGTATAATGTTAATTATATAATAAATATATATAAATATAATAGAATAGAACAATGAAAATTAAAAAAAGATATATATTATATATATTTAACTCTGAATATGTTATTAACAATGATGATAACGAAATAAAGAAATCCTGTAGATGTTTAAATTCATGTATGAAAATGAGAAAAAAATAAGTTTTTTTTATTAAAAGAAAATACAGTGTTATGTATTAAGTATATACATTTCTGCTTCGCCATATAATAATAATACATATTATAAACAACATAATTTTGTATCAAAAAAGGATCTTTTTGCACAAATACAGCAATAATACATTTTGTCGATATTATTATTTTCTTGTGGTGTATCGTTATAAGCAAGAAAAAGGAAATTAAACTTTGACGTTTGATTTACCTCCTCTTAAATCGGGGAAGAAATAATATTCGAATTAAACCCATCCTGTATATTCTGTAATCACAAATATTTTATTTTTTATAAATTTAATAGGATCGCAATTATTATACATTAATGTACATTGCTCACTAACAAATTTTGCGATTTTTTTTTATTACCCTTTTGTTATTGTATAACTAATTAACTAGTCTTAGCTCTGTAAATGCTGTTTATTTTGACGAAGAAGATCGAAATTTCGTTTTATTTTGTTTTTTTTTTTTTGTGTATTCTTTGTATTATATGCCGTTATTTTGAATAGAATAAACAGATAGCTGCCTTTTTTAAAATAGTGTTTTATTTAAAAATCTGAAATGGACGCACATCTCTACAAATAATAGTAAAGCACCTTAAAAGATTTTTACTGCTTATAAACGAAGATATGATAACCGAATGAAGAATTATTGAGAATTTTCTGCACTATGGTCTATCGACCATTTTGACAGTCGCTGTAGAATAAAAATCGAATAAAATTAACTAATTCACATAACAGAAAATGCAGTTAGTTAGTTATATATTAAATTATAATGCATTGTGGCTGAAATTGTTTACGTGATAATTGCAGTCTTAGTAATTTAAAACAGCCAATCAAGTGGTTCAATAATTAATGCCAAGTTCAGATATGTAAAATGCGTGTTTGACATATATATTATAAACATACAATAAATTTTATTTTATTATTATTTTACGTATATAATATGGATTCGAAAGATGGCAGTTTGATTAGTAATATAATTCGGTGAAACTTCAAACTGTTCTGCAATTATATAGATCATAATTTGAATTTGAAGAAATGATTTTAATGTAGGTGACAAACGAATGTTAAAAAATTGGTTTGTAGCTATTTAATTTACAAAAAGATCTCCAACACTATTCAAAAACTGCTCAAAAAATGTTAAACTTTTTAAACAATTAAGGTAAGACAGTATCTCCCTTCAAATGCCGTTTATTTTCTGGTGCCAAAAAACGTTTTATGTTATAAAGGGATATCAATTAATTTAAAAAAATTCAATTTCACTTTGAGATTTGATACCAAAATATGAGCATATAGTTATAAAAGGTATAATTTTAATAAATCTACTATTTAAGTAAAAAAGTGAGTATTCATTAGAAAATATAATTGTCATATGCAAAATATATGTCGGATTATACTGTAAAATTATATAACAAATTTGCAAATAGATAGTATACATCTGTAAAACAGATAACTTGTTATGTCCTTCTTGAATGGTAACAACTTCAGCCATTTTTATATAGGTGTCGCCGTTATATAAATCATTCTTTTTCCGCATCAATATTGATGTGACTACAGATATTTCATTTTACGATAGTCACTCTGGATTCTCTTCAATGCGAATAAATCTTTCGCCTTTTACTAAAGATTTCCGTGGAGAGGATCAACTCAAATGAGTCTGAACTAATTTTTTGTGTGCCTGGTATTTGAAATACCGGGCCAATTAATGAAATCCAAACATAATACTGCCCATCAATAATACCATTTAAGTTCTTTGGGAACCGAAAAAAATATAAGCATGTTGGATGTGTAACAAATTTTTATTTATTTACTTCCCAATTCATATTGTTTGCTATTGATAATATATTGTATAATTTTAAGTAATTGAAACCATGAGCGATATTTTTATTTACACTACCATATTAGATTTACTAACTGCGAGTTAGAAGAAATTCAAGTCCCGGGATTTTCTTATCTTTTTATTTATTCATTATTGTCTAGATTCTTTTATGATTGTTTTTTTATATAAATGTTTGCTTTAATACCTACATGCTTTATTCGTGCCTTCAAAAGCTAAGACTGTGTAACTAGGTATTTCGTTTAGAGATCCATGACGGGCACTTTAGGATTATTCAGTGTAATTTTGTATGTTGTATCTGTAAAAAAGCAATATGTCAGAATATATGAACAAACAATTTTATATTAGTCTGTACAATCACTTTTTTTTCCACATGGTGTGATTTTAATATCCGAAGCACTTTTGAATTTGCAACCATAGAACATTTTTAACAGTATTAAAACTTTCTATAAGTCGAACAGATAAACACCCCATTAGGGATTATAATTTATTTAAGTTTATAAAAAAATAATGTAATATATTTCCACTAAATGTTATATACTTGTCTTTGTATAAACAAAAAATATTTCATTTCATATTAATTATTGTTAGTTATTACTTTGACAAAACAAATTTTACTTCTTGTAAATTAAAACTAATCGTTGGAAAAAGTCTTTATTAAAACATAAATCTCAAATTATCCTTTTTTGCATAAAAATGACATTTTTGTTACATATATATAATCATAATTAAATTATTTCTATTATTGTATCATATGAACAATAAATAACAAATTAACATTTAGTAAGGTCATTCCTATTTGATGAATTTATAACATCTCCAATACATTTAGTTGCACTTGAATAATATCATCTATGGTCAAATCTAATATGTATATAAAATTTTTAATAGAAATTCATGCATTCAAATAATCATTTCAAGCAATGTTGCTCAATTCTGTCCCATTAGATGTTGAAATTGTTTTAATACAAAAAAATACAAAAATTGCTTATATTTTTATAAAAACATGTTTGCATGTGTTTAAATAGTAGGTGTAAAGAATACATTAGTGTTGTATATATTATACTCACTAGTATCTATTTCAATTTAACAATACAGAAACTAAAAATATTAATATTTCCTCAATAGAAATCAAATTTATTTACTTTGTTAATTCTGAGGTTCCAAAATTAAGACTGACAATTTTTTGTTTTACATTTTCTGTTGGGGAAAGTAAGGCAATATTTCATGCAAATAACAAACGGATATTATAATGTCTACATTTTATTTATATATATTTGCTCTAATATGAAAATTACAGAACAAATTTATTTGTGTTTTTACTCATTACAATACCTACTTCAATGTTATTTTATAACCAATACTGAGTTGAGGGTAGTAACGCCATCTTATGGTGAGTATTAGCTTATTATTCCCTACTATACTATAGATGTCAGCACAGTATCCCACACAGTTTTTTAAATCATTAAAAGCTGTTTGTTAAATTTTACAAATTATTAATAAAGCCATAATCTAATATTCAGAAATAATATTAAATATAATATAAGTAGTAAAAATTAATAAGCTGTCTCTGTATTTTTATTCTATATATTTCAATATTATAAGGAAATTCCGACATCTTACAGTGATTATCAGAACTATACCATAACAAGTTATTATTCACTACTAACTAAAGATGTCAACCTAGTTTTTGCACACACCAATTTTTAAAAATAAAAGCAATTTGATAAGTTTTACAAATTTTCAATAATCAAAACCGATAATAAATAATACTAAGTAAATATTATATATATATATATAAATATATGTATATAATTAGTAATACAAGTTATGTCTTTATTTACATATTACAAATTAAAAAAACGCATAAATTTACTATCCGATAATAATATTGATCCAAATGAGTTTTCATCACATTTTTTTTTATTCTGGGTAATTGAAATTTACACAATCAATAAATTACAATCCACTTTGTCGCATTTTTCATTAGGCTCCGTAATTGAAATAATTTACGTTAATAACAGAAGTACTCCCACCAAAAGGCCGCTAATTTTGAATAAGTTTCCTACAAGACAAGATTATCATTAGTAAGCCCTCATTCATTTAGTCTTGTGTATTAGAATAGATGCACCTTGTCTAATATGTATCTTGTGGTTGTTGTGGTGAATTTGTTCTTTCTCAGTGGTATATTGACGGAAATGGGTAACGAAAACCACTGTGGAGATCAGAAAATACAGGAAGGCATCGATATAAATCAGGTATAAATTATGCATTTTTATAATTAAAATAAAATTAAATTAGAGTTATAAATTTTGTCTGAAATTTATATATTTAAATATTGCCAACCCTTATTCATACGTTTTGTTTTATTGACAAATACTCTCTCGAAGTAATGAGTGATACCTATCTAAAGGAAAATAATGAGCCATTTGCGTTTTAGCAATTTATACGTTTACCAATTTTCACCACTGCTGGAAGTCAAATTAATTGTCAAATTTAACAATAGAATCCCATAAGCGCGGTTTAAAGATTTTTTGAGCAGTGATTTTGAACATTATCGAGGTAAATAATCAACTATAAACGAATATGAATTCTATATTATCCGCTATTTCATTATATTGGCAATGTCTTAGTTGCCTGTAAGCATGTTCATATGCTTATAAATGACGTTTACTTTAAAAACTAAATATTTTAACATAATTCTGGCGGTAGAACAAATATAGATGTTTTCAAATTGCAATGCGTAAATCAATTACGGACACCAGTTATTGACAAATGTGATCAGATTCAGATTTTTGAAAAAAAAATGGGCGCTGTGAATCAACTTTTGTAATAAAAATTTCAAAGCGCTAGTAACACTTTTACCCAGATCTTAAGAAACAGGTTTTGCAAATATCTTTGAATTTATGCACTCTGCATAGTATAAGTATTTAAAAATCAATTTGAAACAAGTTTAATACACTTTACTCGAAAACAATTTTAATTTCTTGTACGTAGTAGATACAATATAGTATTGTGATCATAAAAACGTTTGACCTTGAGAGTTTTGCGTTTTGGAATGATTATGAAAAATTGGTTTTTCGAGTTCTATTTTAGTTTTATCCAAGAAAATCCCATAAATATCCGGTCAACTTTTAATTTTCAAAACATTGCAAAAATTACAACACACTTGCTTCAGCATTCCGATTTTCAATGTTTTAATAGTATCTAAGAGAACACGCCATTTAGTCAAGTCAAATCGTCTTCGGGGGTGCCTGTTTCAGGGAACTCGAAATTGCGAAAAACAAAATGGCGGAAAGGTTTTTCGAAAATTGATGAATGTTTGTGAAATTTTGCTTTTGGGGGCTTTTGGGGTCGCTGATCACGAATCCGAAATAGAAATTTTAGAAAGTCAAAATGGCGGAAATAATATGGCGGAAAGGTTCTTCGAAAATTGATGAATGTTTGTGAAATTTACTTTTGAGGGTTTTTAGGGTCGCCGTTCTTTGAAACTTGATTGATGTTTCTAAATTTCGTTTTTGGAGGTTTTTGGGGACGCTGATCACGAATCAGAAGTCGAAATTTCCAAAAATTCACGGATCCAATTTAGCGGTTCTTCGAAACGTGATAGAATAAGGGCTGAAATTTAATACTTGGGCTTTTTTTGGATCTTTGATGAAATTAAATTTTAGGTTCATTTTTATTATTATTGTGTGGTTTTTTCTTAACGATAGTAGTAAGCTTTTCCACTGTCACATCAGAAGTGTATTGCACACTGTCTCAATGAAAATGTCGCGCTCTTTGAGCTAATTGTTTCTTTGGATACTTCAACATAACTAATGTTTAACATTAAATTACCTTTCTCGCTCTTGAGTGTGTACCGGTTTGTATAAAAAAACAATTCGAGAAGAGTTTTAAATAAAATATACGATTGGCATCACAAAATATATGCATGTACAGGGCTGCTTCAAAGAATTATAAAATCGGACCTTCTAAAAAGCGTCATGACAGTGATCGCGTTTTACAGTAAACTTTAAAAAAGTTGTAGGCGGACGCGAAAAAGGCGATTCAAGCTCGAAGAGATTGAAAATTTTTATTATTTTAATAGTATCTAAAAGATCACGTCAGCTAGTCCAGTCAAATCGTCTTCGGAGGTGCTTTTTTGAGGGAAAAAATATAGAACTTTCTTTTCTCAATCGTTCTATATGTTTTTTTGCGATTTTCGTTGTGAAACCATATCCGTGGGAAGTAGCGAAGTAGAAATTCGGATTCAGCACCCCAAAAAACATATAGAACGAGTGAGAAAAAACTTCTATTTTCTTCCTGGCCAAAACACCATTTGACTGAACTAAGAAGCTTAGAACCAATAATATAAAATAACTTCCTTATGTCAGGGCAATTGTAAATATTTACATAACTGGTGACAATTTTGAATTTTGATATGCGTGTAAATATTGAAGAATGATGCTATTGTCACATAAATAATTTTATAATTGGTTTTATTTTAAATCGAAATACTTGTTAGAAAGTCAGGTTTCGCTGTGACGTGCATAATGTTAATATAAGGAGAAAAGATGCTATCACCTTACCTAAATACGATACAACATTTTCTAAGAGATCGTTCACATATGCAATCTATGTCCTTTACAATGCTATACCAGGTCATTCTAAGGCTATGGGTATAATGGCTTTCAGGTATGCTGTTTGTTCGTATTTACTAGTTAGTTTATGTCTACTTAAACGAATAATAAGGTTATTATATATACGCAGGATTACTTTAACTTAGTAATGTTTAGTTAGGATTATTTTTAGCCATTTATTACTAATTATACGTTCAAATATTTTAAAAGGTTTGGTGGGAGAGCAGGGGGCGTACTTAGGTCGCCCGTCTGAACCACCCTTCTTTTTCCTGTTTGTTTTTTTACTCTGAAACTATTTTTTTTATTTATTATTATTATTATACTGGTTTTGGCTACATACAAGGAGTGTTGTTTGTGATATTATATTGATGAGCTCATTGTGAAATTAGTATTCATTTAAATACATTATGCTAAGGTAATACAGTTTAGATGATTTTCAAATACAACAGAATTCATATCCTCATGGTAGACGCCAGTTCTTTCTCCATTTAACCACGCTGTGTATTGTCTTACAACATTTTTTTGCATTTTCGTCAAAGTTGTTGAGTAATGAACATCTACCAGAGCTTTGCTTGGACAGAGTAAGCGCTCTTGGGCGTATATTCCTTTATAACTTTAAAAACTGTACTTCTTGCAACACCTGTACTAATAGAGTATGGGTAACTTTAGAAACATAACATAACCTAATAAAATACAATATTACCTGATGTGTACACTATATGCGATGCTATTTTCTTTGTATTTTTATTTGTATTTTAAATTCTTAGCTTCTTATAAATGTTGGGAATTATTTGCTTTTCAATAAGGGACGAGTGACCGTTTTGGTCCACTGAGGGAACGCGGCCGTTTTGGTCGCGTTTCCTCAGTGGAGAAATAGGTAGGTTTCTATTAGTACTCGGTATTGTATCCATGATGTATTATGGTAGACACGAAATAAACGATCTAAGATTTCTACAAAGAACTGTTTTTGTTGTATAAATACAAGAACAGAGAAAGTAGAAAATAAGCGTGGAAAATGCGACTGTCAAATGACTAGAAATAACTGTCATTAAATTAAATGAGTGTCATTTGGACACGAAAAGAACCAATCGAACTGCCTACTTTTAGTGCTGAAATTTAAAGGTGGTCAGCGGAATTAAAAAACAGAGTATATAATTTTAAGTGAACATCTAAATAATTGCAGACGATCTCAAGGTGATACTCTTTCAATGACTTTTCAAAAAACAATAAAATTAGAGATACCTCTAATAGATTCGGTAATATATTATATAGCTTTTCGTCACCATAACACCTCCTCATACTACGTATATTCTATTTTAGTTTTTTATGAGAATCCCACAAATGTTTAGTCAACTTTTAGTGTTCAAAACATTATAAAAATTACAACAGACTTACTCAGCAAACAAATTTTCAGTATTTTAGTAATATCTTAAGTGCATATTGCTGTGACTTCCACGTTATTGAAATAACAATATTAAGAATTAGTTTAGTTATTGAAAAAGAACATTAATTTTATTTTAAAATCGTTTATTTAAGATTTAAGCATTAGGAAGTAGAAATTGCCAACATTCAAGGGGAAATGCTATTATCAAAATGTATACGTTATGATATATACTATGTTAAATAAGTACTAATATTAAACATAAAAAATTAAACACAAAATAAATCAATGCACTCTATATTTTGTAGAAAAGACATGCACGAGATATGGTTTGAATATAAAAATACAAAACCTAATTTTGTACAAGGCGTTAAAACAGCTTTAAACATCTTAAGAAATGGACCATTATTTAAAAACAAAAAGGTACTGAAAGTAAATAACAGAGAAAGAGTTATGTTAAAACATGGGACAATAAAGAGGGTAAATCATTTAAATGCCATTAAGTTATATGAGCAAGATAATATCAGGTATGCTCGGGAAGAGAACACAATTTTAAATGAATAAATATAAATTCAAATAAGAATAATGGTGCCAATTCATGAGAAACATTTCATAATAATAATACTTAAGATATAATAAATACCTCGAACTTATATCTATGAACAGAAAAAAGGATATAAATCGAACCATTTTCAGTGCGAGGTATCAGATCGTAATGTTTTATGTAAACAGTAAAGGTATGAATTAAAAATACATTTATTAGATCCTATATGTATAACACAAGAGCTTCAAAGATTATGGAAATGGTCATGTTTGGTTTAAAAAGCTGCAAAAGAAAAAATACAATGTCAAGGTTGATGATAACACTTCACAAATTGATGTGTTACCTGAGCAGTAGAAACACGATTAAAAGTCCGGGGGAATGTGAGGCAGACCACCGATCTTTGTAGTATGAGCCCGGTAGGAAAAATCTCCGTCGTGGACAACGTTTTTCATGTCCTACCAGAACAAAGGATTCCTAAAAGGAGAATTTGAATAAATGTTAGTACATCATAAGAAAAAATATATAACGAACAATGAAAAAAACAATGCAGTCAAATACGAATACAATGAAGGACTATATTAAGAAGAAAGAAAAGATATACATAGCGAAGACGAAACACGGCAAGTTTGTGAAAAATTTTTAATAACAAACAATTCAAGGTGCCGCCATTAGTGTATAAACTGTCAAAGACGATATGCGTGTTGGTGTAAATATGACAACTTGAAGAAAACAGACAAGAAAGATTTTATCACAAACGTTTCAAGAAATCAATGCCAACCTAAAATTCAGTTTGACAAGAGAGGCGCTACAAATTGCCGATAGCAAATGTTTCTTTTTATATAAGCGAAAAACAAGAATCGACTTGTTGGATTCCAAGTTTGTAATTTGAGCTGTAAAGACACGAATTTTTGATTTGAATATAGCGAAAGTGAGAGTAGGGTCTTTATGCACCACGCATAAGCTCACGATTTCATAATAGGTATTAAAGATTAGAGTTCAATTTTAATTTAGTTTTCTTGTAAAATAATTTTATTCAATTAATTTTTCTTTTCTTATTACTAATTTTTAAAATGGAAGATATCAATAAGGTAGAATTCGATAAAATATATAATGAAATGAAGTAAGTTATGAGATAAATAATTCAATTTAAGGATGGTTAATGCTGTTAGACGTGCTAAAAGTACTATGTGAAAATATTTGCTTTTAGTGAATCGTTGAGCATCATTAATTAGATGAATATTATCTTGTTTATAATAATTTTCAAAATAATAAAGGGATAGTTAATGGTGTTAGACGTGCTAAGGGTACTATGTGAGAATAATTGCCATCATTCATTATTATGGTAGTCATTCTAATTTAGTAATTCAAATAAAATAAATACGAATAAGCGGGGATGTTTGTTGATGGGCAGGTGATAAGCCGCTAGAGGTACAATGTGCGAATGTTTGCAGCTAGCGATTAGTATTGGCCAGTTTCAGAGCATTCGCGTTGCTAGGTTCTAAAATGTGAAAATGTATGTTTTTGGTGAAATGGAATCGGCTTCGTATTAATAAACAAAATTATCAATTTTTTTTTTATTTAAAAGAACAAGATAATTAATTATTCTTTCAACTATTATCATAGATGTAGAAGCGTTATACAAGCATTATAATTCTAAAAATGAGTATAAATGTTTTCTTTTCTCATTATTTGTAGAACAAAATATATAGATATAGTGTGACAATGTTTACGATTGGCATCTATATAAATATAAATATAATTTTTTTATAAAAGATTTAGACCTTTCGTTTAATTTTTGACCTTATCCCAAAGAAAAACTAAATAAGAGGTGTACCAGAACAAAATGTTTATTTTATAGTCATGAATCATACGAATCATCAATCAACTACCAACGTCAAGGAATAGTGACTTCTTCAGTTATTTACTCGTCGCAATTCGGCGATATACAATCAACCAGTTAAGCATTTAATTTTGATTAAATTTTTAGAAACATAAAACTAAACGGACTTAATATTTACAATTAGATTACTTAACCGCCGTTGTTAAAACAATAATTAAAGCCTTAGCATATGTATGTATGTTAGTCCTTTCGTAACTCGGACAAAGTCCAGAATAATCTCGAAGCAGTTAGGCGAATTGACCAGGTGACCCAGTAAAATTAAATTCACGGGGAATAAAAGAACACAGGCGCTTATTCTTATTTTTAGTAATTTAGCTCCTTATTCGATCTATGAAGGAGCGTAAGACACAAACTAACATTAAGAGAGTTTCATTAACGAACACTAAATTAATATTTGTTCTGTCAATGAAATATATTCTTCGTGCTAGATCAGACGTTCGAGAAAACTCGCACATGTAAACAAACGAATTACTCAGTAAAATATATATAATGAGTTGGCGCTCCACCTAAAAAAAATAAATAAACTTGTCATGTTTCGGCGCATTTTCTTTGCAAAATAAAGAATCCGCAAAAGAAAAACATAGATCATATAATTATAATTGGGTCAGCTTATGGAATTTTGTAGTTCTCCCAAATACACATTGTCAGAAGTTTGAATAGAAGAAAAGCTGACAAACGTTTTGTAAGACTGGACATGTAACATGCGAAAGAATGAGGTGTGGGCACCACACGACTTCTTTTACGTTCTAAATATATTTTTTCTTCTTAAAAATATCCACTTGTGAGTAAATGTGTTACTTCAGATCCGAATTGTATAAATTATTTTATAAAAGTGTTACTTTCGGTCCGAATTTTGAAATTTCTGTTATACAAAATTTATTAGATTGTTTCAACTCTTTTCCTTCCAACGATTTTATTAGAGGCCTTTCTGTTAAGACAGTTGAATGCTGTTTTCTATTTAATCTTTTTTTATTGGATCTAGCTCAACGGAGAAATTTCTTGTAATGTAACTTTGATTGAAGAGGCAGATGTGGTATTAATAATTGTTTTCATCGATTCTGGCTTTTTCTTTATTGTTTTTTTACGACTTTTCTTATTGTATTTTCATGGATTCCTATGTTTTCTTGAACCAAAAATCTTCTTCTGAAAATACATAAACTTTCCTGTAGATCAGGAAAGTTTACTATCTTTCCAATGGTTGCTGTTTTTATGTAGGCCTTATTAAACAATTCAGCCAGTTCATAAACAGTTATTTCCTCATATAAATATGTTTTTAAGTATATTTCACATTCTTGTAAATAAACATCTTTAATTCCAAGTACAGGGAAAGAAAGACTTTGTTGGATCAATTGCATATTTGTCGAATAAAACATATTGCTGTGACTCTTACAAATTGAGGTTTATATATAATAAATTTAAATTATTCAATTAATATGTAAGTAAAAATCAAGCACGCATCCTAGTGCTAGGCCTTATGCTAGACTAAGATACAACAAATTTTCTGCTGAATAGTAGGTTAAGCAAATTTTTTACATACAACTAGCTCAGTTTAAAATAAATAATTCTCTCAGGGGCAGAAAATATGAATAGATTCTCCAATCGATTTGAAAACTCTTTAATTATCTCCAGGTCAGGTAAAGAAAATAAAATGCAAAATAATCTTATCATCTAATTTATTAAAATAAATATTAACGAATTCAAAATTTCAAATTATACAGATATATATATATATTTACAAACAAAGTATCAATATCTCAAACATCATCCAAATCTATACATCATAATCAACAAATCGTTATAAGAAATAAAGTAAATGAAAGTATAACGTCGTGAAAAACTTATGTTTTAAAAATGTGAACGTGATTATTATGATTTATATTTGCCATAGATACATGTAAACAATCAACATCTTTAAATAAAAAATAAAATTTTATTACACATGATGAATTGTACTGGAATATAAATAACCAAAAATTTACACGATTTACCATTCGCGAACAAAATATAAACATTAAGGAAATGGCTTTGCCCTAATTAGTCCTGTCCAGCGCCTTTTCTCGCTCCCAACACAGTACCATCAGAAAGCAAATTCACACAGATGGGTACCCCAAAGTTCCACCCTACGAGTATGTCTTTTTAACTCGTCGGACACAACCCGAACATACACCACAATGTGCTCACCCCTTTAGGTATATATATATTTTAAATTAAATAAATAAAATGAAATAAAATAAAGTCTTTGCGTATTCAATTAATTAACTCAGCCCTGATTAGTTCTGCCCGGTGCCTTTTCTCGCTCCCAACACAGTACCATCAAGACTAATGCGTGTCTTTGGGATCCACCAGGACTCCATGCTATGAATTAAATAACGACTTAATTCATTTCACACATCCCTGATGTATTACCCAACACGTTAACATTGAACACACAAGTACTACAAAATATACTTGATATACATACAAGAAAAATATATACATTAAAAATAAACTTTACCTTCTTGTGAAATTCCAATACAAAACACCACCACAAACAAAAATTTTGGTACACCACTATACACACATTTATAACAAATATTATCAAATCACCTTAACTCTTCGTACATAACTTCAAACTCATCCATGATAAAAAAAAACCAAACGCTATTCACTTGTGTATTCTATACATGAAACAAAATTATTAATTTCAAATCCTTTTGTATGATAAATAAAGTTATAAAAAAAAAAATATACTAAAATAAAATTATTATGCTATCCGACCTAGTCATTACAATCACTAGAATGTTTTATCATAATGTATGGCGTAGTACCCCTACATGCAAAACAAAACACTCTAGAAAAAGAAAATAAAATGAAATTAAATAAATTCAAAGTCTGAATTTGAAAATAAAATTATCCCGTACATAAATAATTATTTTAAAATATTTACAAATCTCAATGTAAAACATGTTGCATGACTATTACGAAAAATATTACAAGTTTGAATCTTGTTAAAAATTTTTATAAGTATCGAAAAATCTCAAAAATATTCTAAGTTCGGATTCAAGAATAATCTTTTTAAAAAGAGGAGGGAGTGGTTTATCACCTACTTCCAAAGCTTCTAAGTCAGCGGTTTCACCAGCTGTCCGTCCAAATTCTGTCCGCCAGCCCTTTTATGCATAATTTTCTTTATAAAAACGTACGGTAATTCTCGGCAGATACCGATACCACTTCCAAAACTGCATATCGATGGTGCTACTCCTATCTGTCACTCGGGAAAGCAGCGTATTAACAGTCTTTGAAAAAGGTAAACAAATATGTAAATATAAACTTGTTTACATATTCATGACTTATCTATGCATCTGGCAAATAATATTGTTTTTCGCCGGCCATACGGTCGACCTCTCCCGGTACCAGTATTCTTCGTGCGGGAAAACACTTTCTCGTTCTTGAAAACGTAACATTTAATGCGTATTTTAATATTATGACTTTTATAAAAATTATACTAACATTCTTTTATTATTTTACTTAAATAAAAATAAAATTTTGGCAAATTATTGATATAGTGAATATTTATATACACATCATGATAAAAATAAATAAAATAAAAATTAATTTAAATAAAACCTTGAAGTGATCTTGATTATATCTATTTATAATTTACAACCCAACTCAAGATCACTGCAATATGTGCAAACAAGTACATATTTGTTAACCGCAACCAAGAAGAGTTTCAAAGTTTCATGTTTAATTTTTCGTTTCCAGTAAGTAAAACTTTAAAATCAAATAAGATTTTGCTTGTTTCAGAGAAAACCCTCTTAACTACGCATATTTTTGTGTGTCAACAAACCCTTTCTTTCCGGTTTGAAAACACATCTAGGGGCTGCAAACGGTGAGAAGTATGTGGCGGTAGTAATAACTCCACGATTCCATTTTGTTTACAAAAGTTATAAGATTGTAACTAAATGTGTGTACATGTAATGGTTCAATAATAACAATACTGGCAAAAATAACATAGGTGGTGCGCTTGTATTTGAGCCACGTTCTGCACTTGTCATTGCGCCAACTTGTTTCTTGCTCTTTTTTGCATAAATTTTGTCAGATTTGTGAATAGTACTAAAGCCTGTTTTATCAACATTGTAGATTCTTGCGGGTGAAAAATTATGTTTTTTCATTAAATTCGTCAGATTATTGTAAAATAATTCAACTCAATTTATCCTGTACCCGTGGAAATAAAAAGAAGTCATTAGTTGCTAGGTCTGGACTATACATTATTTCTATGTTTTGAGCATTCAGTTGGGAATCCACAGAGAAAAAACCTTCAAATGTATGTGTTAAATAATGTTAATTGCTTTCACACCAATCTTAAAGTTGCTTGAATGCTTTCGATGGGACAGCCTATTTTATATTTGTATTGTAAATTTTATGATATTAAATACTTAGATAAATAATATTTTATAAATTTTATATATATTGGAAATCTATGAATATATATTACTAGAAGTTTAATTCTCATGTATTCCTATGTATATAAAAAAGTTTTAGAATGTATAAGCATTGTGACGCCGAACGTTTATGTTAGTGAGATAAGCGCCGCGATATCTATAACATCTCACGGCGTAAGTGGATTTGTGTGTCAAATGCAAGTGGGAGTACCCGTACAATATAGAAAACGGGGAATCCCAGATTTAAGACTATAAGAAGGAAAAGACGTGTTGTAATCGGGGAGTCGACCAGCGGACTTCAAGTGAAGTCGTCGACAAGCGAACGGCCTGTAGAGTCGGCAGATAGACTTCAAGTAGGAAGTCGACAAGCGAACTCCAAGTGAAGAGTCGGCTAAGAGACTTCAAGCGGAGAGTCTGCAAAGACTCCAAGTAGAGAGTCGACAAGCGAACGGCCAGTGGAGTGGTTGAAAAGTGAACTTCAAGTAGAGGGTCGACAAATAAGTTTAAAAAGTGTATCGACTCCAATAGTTATATAACTAAGAAAGTGTTAATTTCTCATCTCTTTTAATCTGAATCGCCCTAGAGATTAAGAATTGAGTTAGCTGGCAAACAAAGCAATCTATTTCATTTTATTTTAGAATTCTACATTATTATTACCCTAAATTTTAAATAACAGTACATTTTACGAGTATCTATTCAATATTCACTAGTTTAAATTTTATATTAACAGTTCCTTTTCACTTGCCATCTAACACTCAATTGATTTTCTCAAAACATTCTTTACGGCTTAAACCACGCTTGAAATTCTAAAAAATCACAGCTCAATAATGTTTATTATTCAGTTCCATGAATTATTCGCGAAAGGAGTACTTTAAACTAATGGAGCTTACAATCAAGTATATTTGACAGCTGTCACTATAACTAAACTTGTAAACTACTGAATGAAATTGTCATTCAAAAATTTGTAGCAAAATATCATCGCCTACTAGATAGGCTCAGGGGAAAGAGAACATTCCTCGTATTTACGTAATTTTTAATGATGATATGGATTTATCTAATGAATAAAACTTTTGGAAACCTTGATTCATGATAATTATGTGGTTTAAATATTTAAGTTATCAAATAATTAACTTAGGTAAACAATATATTTCGCTTATCACCACACGTTATTATCAATAATCAGGTAATCATAATTCTACTCGTTGTATGGTAGAGGAAGGTGGGGCAAGACGGGGCCATGAGGTAAGAGGAGGACATCTTTGTATTTCTTAAATGATACTGACATCTATAAAATGAATGCCGAACTAACATCCCTACGTGCGTTTGTGTATATCTTCGAATGCAGGAGTCTTTTCGACCGGTAACAACAAAGTTATTACAGGTTATGCGCAAAAGTGGAGATTTTGGAGTTGTCATTATTTTGCTCGGCTGTGTTGGAAGGTTGAAATCGTAAGTATTGAAATATTTATACTAAAACTTTTTTGAGAGTACAATACCCACATACTTATGTATATTTTCAACGATGTGCAATTTGTTTAATTAAAATATATTTTGTGTTATATAGAGATATCCGATAAATGTCACAAAGAGGCAAGACGGGGACACAACAACGGGGCAAGACAGGGACGTCCCCGTCTTACACCTTCGATTGCTGTAATATCCAAATCTACGTAGTAACATACTTATTATGTATTTTATTTAATTTCTTTCGCACTTATAAGAGAAAAACTATCCGTGGAAGCTGGTCAGAAGAAAATATGATACAAGCAGTAGTTTCAGTTGTAGAAGGTCGTTTGGGGTATAGACGAGCAGCCCGTGAGTATGAGGTACCGCAAACCACTTTGGAACGAAAAGTGAAAGATGCTCGTCAACTCCTTGAGAACAAACTCCATCAAGTTAAGAAACCATTAGGCCCAAAAACTACTATTTCTTCCCCGGAAGAAGAACAGCAGTTGGTTATATACCTGAAAAAAAATGGAGGAACGTTTATTTGGATTAGCAACTCAAGATTTGAGGAAGCTTGCATACCAATGGGCCGAATTCTGAGGGAAAGCACGTTGTTGGTCAAATGCAAAAATTGCTGGTACAGATTGGTTAATGGGATTTATGACACGTCACAAAGACTTATCCATCAGAAAACCAGAAAGTAAAAGTGCTGCAAGAGCTATAGGTTTTAATTGCGTTGCTGTAGGACACTTTTTCGATTTACTTGTTAACGTTTTGGATAAGTATAAGTTTACTGCAAATCAGATTTGGAACTGCGATGAGACTGGTATATCTGTTGTCACAAAAACAAAATCAAAGATCATAGCTCGTAAAATAAGAAAACAAGAAGGAGGTCTGACTTCAGCAGAGAGAGGAGCTCCTATTACGATTAAAGTATGTTTTAATGCTGCAGGAACAATGTTTGTATTTCCACGAGCAAGAATGAATCCAGAGCTCGTGAATAATTGTTCTCCTGGGGCATGGGTCCAAGTTCATCCGAGTGGATGGATGCAAACAGATATTTTTTACTCGTGGTTTGAAAAAGTTGTTGAGTTAGTGGGAGCATCAAAAAAGAACGCCTGTTTTACTACCCTTGGATAGTCACCACACTTACACAAGAAACATAAAACTGATAGATTATGCTAGGGACCATAGAGCCAAATAGCCGGACTTTTTGGCAATGCCTTCATTAAAGCTGCTAACAAGTCTACTGCAATAAATGCATTCGAAAAGACTGGAATTTGGCCTACTAATCCAATGATCTTTACTGACGCTGATTTTGTAGCAGCTGAAACAACAGATATACCACTTCCTCCAGAACGTGTTAACAGAACACCATCACCATCTATGCCAGGTTGTTCTCGATGGAGTTCTACAGAAAATATTGAAGTTTACACTAACAATATCGTGTCTACTTCATCATCCTCTTTAGAAGATGTAATGTGTGTTGTGTTGAAAACGCAACAATTAATCGACCTAAACGAAAGAGAGGGAAGACAACAATCCTTACAAGTACGCCATACAAAAATGAACTGCAACAAGAAATTGACTCTAAAGCAGAACAACAAACACAGAAGGAAACTAGAAAATCTCTTAGGGAAGCTAAGAATTTTGAAAAGCAACAAAAGAAAGACAAAGAAACGAATCAAAAGAAGTCTCAGAATGCAGTAGAGAATGTAAAAAACCAGATTTTTACAAAACGTCAGAGAGAAAAGTCGAGTTCTTCTGATGAGGAAGATGAGGAACTATGTCTGTATTGACTCAAAAAATACTCCAATGGTAGGAAGGGTGAGTTATGGATATAATGCCATGAGTGCCAAGGCTTTTTTTTTATTTGTCCGAATTGTAAAGATTGAAATGATTAAACTTTATGTTTTTCACTTGTTATTATTATTTTTATGGTTAGACCCCATCTTACCCCACATACAATTCCATCTTGCCCCATCACTGAGGCAAGATGGTGTATTTACAAGCTTTATTTATTTGCCTCTTCACACCTTCAAATTCAAAAAATAAAAAATTTGGAATGCCATTACTAATAGACTAATGTTCAAAGATTGAAATGTACGTACTGAAAATGTTTTGATTCAATTAACAGCTTTGATATAGCCTTCTAAGCCTTAGCGTCACCGGCTTTCCCCACCTTCCCCTATTGATAACTGTACCCATTCAACAAATAACGTGATCCCATAGAGGGAGAGAGAAAGAGGCGAACAGAGAGACATTCTTGCAAAAACTACTTCTTCGTTATCAAGGGACTAGAAAACTCACAATACATCTTTATACTATGTGGCAATTATTATATTTTACAGTTGACGGGAATGTGGTATGCAGTAGAGACCATTTCACACCTCCCATTACGCTCACTAGAAGAGAAACAGTATTATGAAGAAACGGAAGTAGAAGTCGACACTTGTGCCGTTGTTACTATCTCCGACAAACCGAACATACCCACGTCTCCATTGTACAAAAATTTCAGAAAATACAATCAATCTTACGGACCGGAATACAAGACTTACGAAACGCACCAGTCGTACACAGGTATATAAGTAAAAGAAAGTAATTTTCAGTACCGTATTAATATTTTTCTTTCGATATTAGAGCAACCTAGCAATCGATATTATCATCTCACTGAACAAGAGAGGCGCAGGTACAAGCAATTTTACCATAAGAAATACCAAGAAAGAAAGTACTTGAGCATAAACTGGGATGAAGGACGATCAACTATTGTATATGCTGCTTATTATACACATCCTGTTGGGCGATGGAACATCTATGAACCAACTGAAGGTACATTAAGTTTCTTATATAAGTAGGTTAAATAACACAAGATTGTTAACTCGTAGAGAACATGAAAAAAATTTTCATTGGTGTATTTTTTGATTTGACTCAATTCCGTCTTTTAACGACTAGTTTCTAACTTTTTGCTATATCGTTTTTAACGATGTCTATTGTCTGTTGTATATGTCCACAAATAAAATATAGTAAATAAAACAGTAATCAGCTAAATCTTTAATAAAAAAATCAACTCTTCAATTCTTAACTTAATACATTACTTCTATTTTCAATAACTATCACAGAATTTTCAGGTAAATTGGGTAAGAAATGGTTTAGAAACCAGTCTTTGTACACTTTGGCACAAATCCCATCGTGCGCATCTGCAGTATTTCTTTTCCACAAAATGCTATATCCAGCTGCCATAAAAAATCCTTTACTAATACCAGAATGAATTAGTGCAAATCGTTTCCCTCAAACTTGTCTTGATGTACTTACGGTAGTATCAGCCCAAGCTTTAGAAACAAAATGTCCAACCTTTACCCACGATTCATCAGTAAATATAATATTTCCCCTTTCACTACGATACTTTTTAATGTTACATAAATATTCATGACGCAATCATATGATATCGTCTCGGTCCATCAACATAACCTTTTTCCCAACGTTTTCAAAACGGAAACCAATATCTTTTAATACCCTGTACAATGTAGTTCTCTTCATTTCTTACTGCGGTCAGTATCATATCCAACGTGGGTGGAATGTTTTGCAATAAGAAATTATGAACTTTACATCTGATAAGTGCTTGCACATCTTGGATTTGACAGTTTTACTCTTCTTTTCCCGTTTTCTTTTCATGTGGCATATATTATACTTTTACCATAACCAAGTGCTTTGCTGGTTTCTTCGACAGCCTTGGAAACATTCATTAATTTTATTGTACTTACAATCAGTGATTTAATATTACCTTAATTTATATTTTTGGTAAATTACCGTGGTAAATTACTACTCTTTTTTTACCAAGATTTATTCTTGCGTAATTTACCATTTTTCGAGTAAATTGCCATGGTAATTTACCACTCTTTTTTTATTGTTTAAATAAAACCGCTACAACAAAAAAAGTCATATACATTCTATTAATGGAAAAAAAAATAAAGAGTACAATATTAACATATTTTAAAATTAAACAATATTCTGAAAATAGAACAAAACAATGATTTTTCTTTATTACCATTATTATTTACATAACTATTCCAGATCACTCTCAGTCTCAGTTTTGCAGTCGCAATTCCCCCCTCTTCATTTAGGAAATTATAAATATTATAAAATTAATTTTATAATAACAGTAAACAATCAGTTTTCAAAAAATTTTTTAATATTCTTATTCATATTGTTATGTATATATATATTAAATATTACATTAAACATATAAGTTACTCCCACTCTTAACGTAATGTCACAAACGCCCCCTCTTCATTTAGGAAATTATAAATATTATAAAATTAATTTTATAATAACAGTAAACAATCAGTTTTCAAAAAAAATTTTAATATTCTTAATCATATTGTTATGTATATATATATTAAATATTACATTAAACATATAAGTTACTCCCCCCTCTTCATTTAGGATAAGACATAAATATGAACGTTTACAAATATTTTGTATTATAATATTCATCACCTGATGAAGCCCTAGTAGGGTGAAACAATTGTAGTGAATTGAATAAAACTGTTTTGAACTCAATTTGAATTTATTTCAATTTTTACTTATTATTTTTTATACTTTTGTTTAAAGTATTAGCTATAGTTTCTGTTATAGCCAATTCTTTTTTTTTTTATTTATCCGTAAGCTTTCTAAACAGAAAATATTAGAACTCCATCTAGTTTAACCAGGTAGTTTTAGAGATTTTAGTGTGTTTGATTTTTGTAATGTTCGCTGTTCATCTTGTATATTTTTAAATGTACATTCAAAATATGCGATTTTTTAATAGTTTTTACTATGACTTTACAATCAGTAATTAAACATGCAAATACTTCTGATTTTTAAATATCCATAACAATAAGAAAAATAATTGGAAAAGTATATATCACTAATGAATTTCCAAGTTGATTTCATATTGCTAGCGTTATCAGTCACTATGCTTATAACTTTATTAATACCTAACTAACAAAACTAAACAAAGAAGAAAGATGTGCAGAATCGTGGCGATTTTCCTTGCAGTCAATTACTATAAATAAAACTGGTTCTGGACAGTTTTATTTAAAGTAATTGAATAAAACTGTGAATAATTATTGAATAGTAATTGAATATAACTGTGAATAATTATTATATTTCTAATAGATTCGTTTCTAATATTACTCCACCCATCAACTTGAATTCCAATTGTTTTAGACTTTGCTATTTTTTCATTAAGTAACTGATTTATTTGAGAGTGTTGTTTATCTAAAAGCGCATTGGATAACTGATATCTAGTCGGCAATCGTAAAGATGGTTTAATTATTTTAAACAATTTTTGCCAATGAACATTTTCCGTAAAATTTAAAGGGGTATTACTAGCAAAGCACGCTGTTGCTAAGAGATCCGAAATTTTCTCTTCTTCTGATTTATTCATTACAACCACAAAAAAATCCAAATTTTCACTGTAAGCGGATTATGTGGTGCTTGCAGCAGATTGTAGGCGAGCATCGCTTGAAATCGTCTCTCCATCGTCGTCTTCTAAATATGTTCGCAAAGAACTTTTTCTTTCCGGAATCTCTGAAATGTTAAATATTTTTCCATAAAACCCAAAAGGAATCAATCAAAGTTAATCACCTTTATTGATTGTCAATTGCAAAGAAATAACTAAATCTTTGATCAAATCCAGTACACCTTTTTGATTTGGTAAAAAATTGTGATTTCAGATGAACTTGTGGAACCTAAGGTTTCATCCTTTCCAATAGGAAACATTCAAGTCCTCAAAGCAGTCGGCAACCACTTGGTCTTGGTATTTTGCATAACATGGCCAGAACAGAAGCTTTACACGGTTGTGTTGTCGAGGTCTCCAAAACTGAACAGGCAAGATCTATCGGGCGTTCATAATCTGTTACGAAGACAAAAGTTCGACTTCGTAACCCGAAGAAGAATGTGTTTAACGGATAGCGCAACGCAATCAAATGTACATTTCATATTCACTATGTTAAGCTTAATTTACACGTTTATTGTTCTATCGTGATTAATACGTGTGCACTATGTGTAAATTTATAATTATTTTAATAGAATTTATGAGCAATAGTAAATGAACGTTTAAGAAAAGAACGATCTTTAACAATCTTGATTGGTACTAGCACTATGATATTACAGGTGCATGGTTATAAGTAAACGGCAATCATTTACATTTCTTTTGTTCTAAAACGTTTTGCTATTAATAAAAATTGCGAATATTGTCTTTCTAACTGTTATTACTTTGTATAAAATATTATTTATGAGTAGATGAATTAAAAATTAAAAGTAATCTCTTTTTATTTTAATTTATTGCATGTATAGAAAAGAAAACTAGTTTAATAATCTTATTTTGACTCATATTAATTGCAAATTGCTTCTACCTTTACTAGGGTGGTCCAAAATTTTGGAAAGTTCAAAATTTAAAACGCATACTCCTAATTTTTATCATTAGGACATTTCCTACAATAAATTTCAGCCAAAGTCGAGGACATTAACCCATGCCGATGTGGACTTAAACATTTCCATTCCATATAAGGTTCTAAAAAGTAATTGATCAACATATTTAAGAAAACAGTATTTTTGTACAAACTTTAACACGTGCTATACTAATGAATAAATTATTTGGGGTATTTTTTTCCAATGTCTTTTTAGTGCAATCGGGAAACAGCTTCATGTGCTCCATTACGCATTGTAAAATAAATTGTTTTAATTCTTCATTTTTAGTAAGTAGTCAATTATACCCTTCCATCAATTTAACTGCCCTCTCAGCAGTGCCGTTAACACAAACCAATGTTCCCCAAGATCCTTTTGGCCTTGATTACCTCTTGATTTTCATCCAATTTTGAGAGATCTATTAGAAGAAACCCTGTATCAATTCCCAAAAACTTCAATAAATCGATATCTTCTGGACCCATGAAATCGTGTATTGTTTTTCTACAAGAAGAGTAAAAGACAAAGAAATTATTAGTATCTGCAACCAAATGAATGTAAGATAAAATTGGTCAATATCATATCTGTTCCAGCTGAGCACCTAACACGACCTGGTTTTCTTTATATACAGTATGTCCACGGATCGAGTTCCAAAGAGGAAAAACTTTTTTATTTTGCATTTTACAAGAAAAATGTATTCTTGATAAAAGTTTTTGCATGTCTCGAAACGGCCAAGTCAGTTTTAACCTTTTCAAAATTTCTTTTAGTTTAAGATAAAAATCGAAAAATTGGTCGTTTTATTTGAAAATTTTGGCATAAACTCAAAAACAAAAATGATATAACTAATAACTATTTTACTCAATCCATTCACCGCCCTTTTCAACGCACAATTCTAGCCGTCAGCGCAATTCTCTATAACTTCTTCGAATTTCTTGGAGAGTTAAAGACGTCACAGCGTCTCTAATCCTCTCCTTTAAATCTTCTACGTTCGGAGGAAGATTATTTGCATAAACTATTTGCTTCAAACGACCCCAAAGATAAAAATCAGCCATTGTTAAATCAGGGCTCCTTGGTGGCCATATCACGGGACCATTTCGACCTATCCAATTCTGTCCAAATTGCTGATTTAACCATTCAACAACAATCCTAGCATAATGAGCCGGACAACCATCTTGTTGGAAATAACACCTTGCGAGGTAATTAATCGGTAGATCGTCCAAACGTTCATCAACAAAATTTTGCAGCATATCCAAGTACGTATGCTGATTGACAGTATTATCAAAAAAATATGGTCCAATGATACCATGGTAAGAAATTGCACACCACACATTAACTTTTGCCGAATATTGTCGATTGTGAGGCATGCGAAAATTCGGATTGTAATCGCTCCAATATCTCACATGTTGAGATGCAACAGTACCATTAGTAGAAAACGCTATATTTTTTTTCTTTACATCCAGTATGGAACCAGTGGATAGGAATTTTTTGACCAATGCTCGTGCACCTCTATTTGAGATGTAAATATCCGGAAACTTTTGATTAAATTCTTCGACAACTAGACGGATCGCTTTATTACCTTTGCCATAGCATTGAATTAGGTAAATTCGTTGGTCTTTTGACAACATTTTCAACTATTATGGTTGATTTTTCTAACTGACAGTTAATTAGATAATTAAATATGGATAATTACCATGACAACGCAACTTAATTTCTGGGACTTTAAAAAATTTTCAAATAAAACGACCAATTTTTCGACTTTTATCTTAAACTAAAAGAAATTTTGAAAAGGTTAAAACTGATTTGGCCGTTTCGAGACATGCAAAAACTTTTATCAAGAATACATTTTTCTTGTAAAATGAAAAATAAAAAAGTTTTTCCTCTTTGGAACTCGATCCGTGGACATACTGTATAATAAAACACAAGTGTATAGTTTCAAAATTATTATAATGTTTAACACACTACATATGTTTCGCCACAGTATGGCTTCATCAGGTGGATGAAAATACAATTTCATACTACAAATTAGCTCCTATATATATATCAATACAAATTACAAACAATGACATAATCTCATTCTAAAAGAGGGGGTGGACATGTTTAAATTTTAAATTTAGTAGGGGAGTTATCGTCGACTGAAGAAGTATATCAGTGGCTATTGTGAAGATCTGTCGATACGCGGCAGCATCTCAAAATGACATGTTTAAACGTGTTACCGACAAGCGGAGATCTCGTCGCAAGGGTAACATCCGACTTTATGCTAAGATGCACCACAAGTTAAACATTTTTACAATAATTACATTCACTTATAGCGTTGTTTTAAGCGCAAAAGCGCAAAAACACGTGAAATTGCATGTTCGGAATAGTAAATGTTTAAGTCCACATCAGCATGGGTTAATGTTCTCGAATTTTTTATGCGATGTTTTTAGGTCCTAATGAAAAAAATTAGGGGGTATGCGTTCCAAATTTCAAACTTTTCAAAATTTTGGGCCACCCTAAACCTTTACTTATTAATATGATTACCTATACTTTGAATAGAGATGTTTAGAAATAATCGTCTAGTTTTGGTAAGTAGTAATACTAATTATAAATAGTTCTCTTCAAATTACAACTTTTATTCAATAGCAGTGATATTTTGCCAAGGCTTTAGTATTCCTCTGCAACCACGAGATGACAGGTCAGCTTCCAAAATAAAATTTAATTTCAGCTATGTATTATAAAACAAACACAACCTAGATCCCAATACAACAACTTGAGGAACCCCCAAAGTTGCTAATCGCGATATCTTCTATTCAGATAAGAGGGGTTCAATGTGTGGATAAGCCTATTTTACCAATTTTTCAAGAGACACAAAAAACCTTCTATCACATGACAGTTGTTTGTGATTTGAAGTTTTATTTTTATGTGAAGCGATCTTACTACTTTGCACGTACAAAAAGAAATATTTTGGACACGTCCACTTTTTACCATGGAATGATATAAAGTTGTAGATGGTATTGATAAAATCATCAGTAAATACATTTGTTTATTTATTGGTATTACAATTTTACCGTGGTATCATAAAGCTTCTAGGATGAAGATGGCATTGAAATAGAAAACATATATCTGAACTTAAGCCATATTATCATACTCGTAACACAAACCTTAACTTTTGAAAATTATTTTAACAAAGTCATCGTGACATCAATAAATATGTCATTTGATTTAAAGATGCAATAAAACAATAATCTCAACTGGTATTCAAGATTTTATTAATAAAAACAGACGAAATTATAGCAAGTGCTAAAATTGTTGTCCATACTTTTTAATTCCCAAGTTTATACGTTATTAATGCAGATTCTTCAAAGTTCTTCGCTGCAGATCTTGCAAATTAGCAATAGGAGTTTTAAATATTCAATTCTTTAAGTGAGGAAACCCGAAAGAATCTATAATTGTCAAACAAGGTGATCGTGGTGGAAATTCAACTCTTATCTAAGCTTATAATCCGATCGTCAAAAAACTCACGAAGAAGAGCAATATTTTCTTTTGCTGTGTGTGCCGTTGTACCATCTTGCTGGAAGTAACTATATTGCAATTCAGCTTCGTGCTGCTGTTCAATAAATTCATTCAAATTATTTTTATACCTCACAGCGTTAATTGTAAAATTAAAAAAAATAAGTCCAACAATACTGCGATGAGAAACTGCTAAACCAACACCAAGTTTTGCAGAATGCAGAAACGATTCAACAAAAATATGAGGATTTTCACTACTACACATCCGAACATTTTGGGAATTGACGTACCCCGAAAGATGAAACCACGCATCATCAGAGAAAAATGCCAATTTTAGCATCCATTAAATTATTTGGATACCACTGGTAGTAAGCAAGACGTCTAGATAGTCTACCGGCAAAATAGCCTGATGTGATTGCATCTTATACGGATGATTGTGAAATTTTGTCTTTACAATTTTCTGACATGTTTCATAAGAAAGTCCAAGCTCTTGAGAAAAACGTTTCAAAGGTTTTGTGGTTTCGTTTTCCGTACGTTGATGAACTTCATTTATAACTTCTTTCGAACAAACAATTGGTCTACCAGTACATGATTTATGGCCCACAGAACCAGTCTCACGAAAAACACCATCACAATTGGAAAGGCAATTATAAAAAGTTTTGGGAATTACAGCTAATCCTGGGAAGTGCTTTCTGAAATCATCCAAACATGCAGGCCAGCACCCAAATTACATCAATTCCAACTCCAGTTCAGAAATAGCCTTCAATCATGTACGTTTTTTGCACTGTATTGCAAACCATATTTGAATTTACTCAAACTCGATGTTCAGACTTGCTTTCAGCAGTTCTAACACATTCAATTTTCAAAACCGTTAAGTTATAATATTGGATTAAGGTCAGACATATATTTTCTAGTGCAATGCCATCTTCGTCCTATAAATTTTATGTTACCGCGATATATAAGTAAATATGAGGCTAATAAATATATCGCTTGCTAGATATGACTGTGGTTTTTATTTTTAATTATTAATTTTGTTTGTTTTCTTTACAGTAATATTAATCTTAATTTCAAGTCAGAGATACCGCTGATTTCGATATTTTAACACAAAATTGTTATTAAACTAACACAGACGCACTACGTATCCAATTGTCTTAAATATCCTTGTTTGTTTTTTTCATCTTCTACTTGTTATGAAATAGGCCCAACCTGTAACGTCATTTCGTTTGCGTATTAAGGAAAATTTACATTCGTTAATGCAATTATTATTTATTAAACGTATCTCCACCCACATGCAATATGCAAAAGATGGCTCGCTCCAAGGAAAATATCGGAATTTAGTGCGCCTTATTCGTCACATTTATTCAAATCTACAGGAAGCCGGTTGCATTTAGTAAGATACACACGTAATGTCTTCATTCAATTAGGTCAAACTAGAAACACTCATATATTTAGGAATCTCCATTGCGGACGACAGAAAGGACCTTGAAAAATATTACAACTATAAACTATACAGGATGTTTCAGTTGGTAGTATACGTAAACGATGCTTTGGAGAATTTGTATAAATCTTTGCATAATATTGATTTATATGTAAAGCAAATTCTGTTACTAAATTTCTTTTTCTGTTTTGGTATACTGAGCATGTAATACGCAATCTGAAATTAAAACCTTACTACCTACGATAGGGTGGCCCAAAATTTTGGAAAGTTCGAAATTTGAAAAAATAAAATAAAATAAATTTCAGTCAAATTCGAGGACATTATCCCATGCCGATCTGGACTTAAACATTTACCATTCCAAATAACACCCGATTTGTAGCGTGTTTTTGCATACAAATTTACATAAGGATTTTCATCGACTTATTTTTTTACTAATCTTACATATTGGGTGAAGCAAATGCACCTAATTTTATTATATTTCCCTGGTTTTCTTTGATTAATTAAAAACGTCTTATTTTCTTCGATCTTCATCATTTTAAACTTGTCCACTTGTGTCAATCTAGCGCCCAGAATTTGATGAGCAATCTTTCCCACAAGACAAATACTCTCATCACTTCTCAATTTTCGAAATATTTTTCAACAACCTGTAAGCGTATTATAAAATTATTATGGAAATGAATTTCTCTTCCATTCAAACGTAACGATTGAAGAGGTATATCGATGGATATCGCGAAGATCTGCCAATAACGCGCGCGCGCCTCAAAATGACATGTTTAAACGTGTTACCAACAACCGGAGTTTTCGTCGCAAAGGTAACATCCGACTTTATGCTAAGATGCACCACATGTTAAACATTTTTAGAATAATTATATTCACTTATTGCAATGTTTTAAGCGCAAAACCGCAAAAACACGTGAAATTGAATGTTCGGTTTGGTAAACGTAAAAGTTCACATCGGCATGGGTTAATATGTCCTCGAATTTGGCTAAAAAAATTTTATACGATGTTTTTAGGTTCTAATGAGAAAAAAATTAGGGGGTATGCGTTCCAAATTACAAACTTTTCAAAATTTTGGGCCACTCTAACCGACAGCGATTGAAGACAATAAAAAACAACTATTTTCATACTGAGCTTAGAGCTTAGATTAAGGGGTCTATGTAAATTACTGATCGTGGACTCTTACAAATCTTACATGGATAAGATGTACACTTATAATTATAGTAAAGCATACTGTAGATTATGGGGAAGTATAGTATTCAAATTGTGCATCGAATCCGTATGAACGCATTGAACACTTTACGTTGGGCGCCAAATTGTTACACTTTACGTTGGGTGCCAAATTGTTAGACGTCGCGTTGTGCGCCAAAGTGGTGCACCTTAGCCAAAAACACTACGTTTAACACTCTTTTCTGTTTTTCTACAGGTTTCTACAAAAGGTAGCAACTTAGTCGTTGAAATGCGTATATAGATTTTTTAATTTTTGTGGTAAGGGATTTTTCCTTTTGCAATTTGTTTCAGATTTCGAGCCACAGAGTCCACGCATTATTGGATCAAACAACGCCCTCTTATTGCTCTCTTCTGTAGAAGGAAATTTCGTACACTATCACTGGACAAATATGTTCAGTTTGGAGTATACTCCAGACTTATATCCCGTAACTGGCCACACTATGAAAATTAGCGAAGTGTGTCTGTCCTTCGCGCAGCGTCGTGATTAGCGATGGATTTTTCCCTATGGTATAGCTACAGTCAGCCTTCTCGCAATGACTGACATATGCACAGACCAGTTGAGTCATTCAACTTCATTGTTATAAAGGAAGCTGTGTATTACTTGTCTTACAGCATTTTTTACATTTTCGGCAAAGTTGTTGATTAATAAGCGTCTACCAGAGCTTTGCTTAGTAACCGCTTCCTCGGACTTATATTCCTTTATAACTTTAAAAACCGTACTAACACCTGCAAATATAGAATATGGGTAACTTCAGAAAAATAGCACATAACCTAATAAAATACAATACCTGTAGTGGACACTATATACGACGCTATTTCCTTTGTACTTTCCTTTTTTATTTTCAATTCTCAGCTTCTTATAAGTATTGAGAATTATATGGTTTTCAATAGGGGACAAGTGACCAAAACGGCCGCGTTTCCTCGGTGGAGAAATACGAGGGCGACCTGAAATGTTTCCGGAATCGGTAAGTAATGTAATGCACAAATACAATAGTCTTTGTGCATTACATAATGTTCGATTGTTAGAAAATTTTCTCAAAATAGTTTAGTATATTTATGTGTTTATATATAAAAAATAAATATTTTATAAATAAACTAATCTTTTATTCCTTACACCCTGTATTTAATTATTATAAACTTCAAAAATATATTTTATTACTGCGTCACCATACTATATTAACTTTGTGCACCTTTACCTAAATTCAATAAAAAACATGTAACGGATGAATCTAACCACATATAGTTTATAATAGGAACTGAGAGATTACAGTAATGTATTGATATTACGAAGTTATTTGTTTGTAGATAAACAACTGTAAATAGCATTATCTCTTACGTCCTGTTATGCATAATTTATCTACAAATATTTTGTTCGGTCTTACATTTTGGAATGTAAACAATTTGTTATTGAAAAAATATCAATTTATCTTCTGAAACGCCGCATCTACTAGTGTGTAAAATACAGTGGCCAGTAGGTTTGATTTTAATGTCTTGACCCCACACCGATAACCACAAAGTAACAATCAATGTTTGTTTAATATATTAGCTTCATCATGATATTTTTAAAAAACATGGAATATATTATTTTTTCTAGAAATTTCTTCTGATTTTTGTTTTCTACAACTAAATATTATATATACACCCTTGTTCAAAATTTATATCATTGATTCGCCATCTTGCTTTTTCTAATTTTTGAAACACCCTAGAGCAAACTTTTAGACCGTAACGATTCGATAAATTAATAGAGGGTCAGTCAAATTCATTAAACGCTTTTCTAATGTTAGAAGTGCTACATACTTCTTTTACTACTCTTCATTATGATTTTGAAGTAATGAAACTAGGTGATATTGCTAATTGGTATACCAATACTGTTGATTGATTACTCCATTATTGTGATACTAGATAATAAGTTTAATTGTATATAAAAATAAATTTTGTTTATAGAATCTAATCTTTTATTTCCTTACACCCTTGTTTATTTTGAAACGTCCTGTATATTCATATTTTATTAATACAAGTATTATACTGTATATGTATTTAATTTTGGCCGCTATCTTGGATTCGCCATCTTACTTTTCTGACTTTTGAAACACCCTACATTAATTTGAAAATTTTGGCGGCCATCTTGGATTCGCCATCTTGCTTTTTCTAATTTTTGAAACACCCTGCCATAATTTGAAAATTTTGGCGGCCATCTTGGATTCGCCATCTTGCTTTTTCTAATTTTTGAAACACCCTACATTAATTTGAAAATTTTGGCGGCCATCTTGGATTCGCTATCTTACTTTTCTAATTTTTGAAACACCCTGCCATAATTTGAACATTTTGGCGGCCATCTTGGATTCGCCATCTTGCCTTTTCTAACCCTGTATACGTCACAAAGTACCGTGCTGTATATGTATTTATAATTTTGAGACACCCTGTATATTGATTTTGCGCGCCGACCACAGCGCCATCGGCAAATCCACGGTGGCCGCGTTCGGAACTAAAATTAGTGGTGGGGGATTGAGTGGTGGGGGGAGGAGGTAATGGTGGTGGGGGGAGGGTCCAGAACCGGCGAATCTACTCTACTGCTATCTGTAGCGGCGATGATCTCTTCATTTGAGGCAAATTTCTTTCCCGCCAGCGATTTTTTCAGGTTTGGGAATAGGAAAAAGTCGCTGGGGGCTAGATCCGGTAAATATGGAGGATGAAAAACTAATTCGTAGCGCAACTCATTCAATTTGTACAAGACGATACAGGATGAATGAGTCGGTGCATTGTCGTGGTGAAAAAGCAGTTTTTTCCGCTGCAAACGAGGCCGTTTCTCCTTCAATACCGCATCGAATCGTGTCAATAAATCGCAGTAGTATTGCCCCGTGATCGTCTTTCCCTTCTGCAGATAGTCGATGAGGATCACACCTTGGGAATCCCAAAAAATGGTCGCCATGACCTTTCCGGCCGATGGAACGGTCTTTGGTTTCTTCGGTGTTGATTCGCCCGGAAAAGTCCACTGCTTCGATTGTTCCTTGGTCTCCGGTATGTAGTGGTAGTTACGAAACGCATGAAGAAATCTCTTGGATTGCGTTGAATCCTGGCCAGACACTCCTCCGAAACGGTCACCCATTTCGTGTAGGATATGGCCAACGCGTTCTTCTGAGACGCCTGTTGTCTCTGACATCATGAATTTTGTCGACCATTTCAACATTGGAAGCGGTTCTTGGGCGTCCACTGCGTGGTTCATCACTTAGGTCACGTTTGAACTCGCTCACCCAGAAGCTGATGGTCGAAAATGACGAAGTAGATCCACCATGAACCTCTAGAAAATATTTCGAATTTTCGTGGCCGTTTTCCAAGCCATCCAGAAGTGTTTTATCACTGCACGAAGTTCGATTTTATCCATTTGTGCGAAACAGCCTGACTTGCTCACAAAACACACTCTTAAATAACAACTATTGACAGTAGACGTCTGAAATTTTGACAGTTGCTATAAAAAGTGTTGCCCTTGCCGACCAATGAATCCACTTCAATCTTCGTGCGTTATCTCTTACCGATTCCGGAAACATTTCAGGTCGCCCTCGTATTTCTCCACCGAGGAAACGCGGCCGTTTTGGTCACTTGTCCCTTGTTCAAAATTTATATCATTGATTCGCCATCTTGGATTCGCCTTCTTGCTTTTTCTAATTTTTGAAACACCCTACATTAATTTGAAAATTTTGGCGGCCATCTTGGATTCGCCATCTTGCTTTTTCTAATTTTTGAAACACCCTGCCATAATTTGAAAATTTTGGCGGCCATCTTGGATTCGCCATCTTGCTTTTTCTAATTTTTGAAACACCCTGCCATAATTTGAAAATTTTGGCGGCCATCTTGGATTCGCCATCTTACTTTTCTAATTTTTGAAACACCCTGCCATAATTTGAAAATTTTGGCGGCCATCTTGGATTCGCTATCTTACTTTTCTAATTTTTGAAACACCCTGCCATAATTTGAAAATTTTGGCGGCCATCTTGGATTCGCCATCTTGCCTTTTCTAACCCTGTATACGTCACAAAGTACCGTGCTGTATATGTATTTATAATTTTGAGACACCCTGTATATTGATTTTGCGCGCCGACCACAGCGCCATCTGCAAATCCACGGTGGCCGCGTTCGGAACTAAAATTAGTGGTGGGGGATTGAGTGGTGGGGGGAGGAGGTAATGGTGGTGGGGGGAGGGTCCAGAACCGGCGAATCTACTCTACTGATAGCTATTTTGCAAACCTCGAATCATCCTACTTTTCCGACGGCTTGAAGAGACTGGAGCACCGTTTGAAAAAGTGTATTGATCTTCGAGAAGACTACATCGAAAAATAAAAATAAAAAACCACACCAATACCGTGCTTTTCTTGTCGATTCCGGAAACATACTCGGCATTGGGTCTATGATATATTATGGTAGACACTAAATAAACGGTTTACGAGTTCCAAAAAGAACTATTTTTGTTGTATAAATACAAGGACAGAGAAAACGAAGTAGGAAAAAAGCGTGGAAAATATCCTAAATGCAACTGTCAAATGACCAGAAATGACTGTCAATTAAATTAAGTGAGTGTCATTTGGGCTCGAAAAGAACCAATCAAATTGCCCACACTTAGCGCTAAATTTCAGAAATTGAAGGCAAAATCGATATTAGACGAGCGTGTACGTTTATATTTTCTGGTCGCCAATATATTCTATGCCACTGGTAAATGAATATCTAAATTTTATTGCTCGACTATACATTTCTAAATTTAGACGAGAATATTGAATTTAAATATTCATTTAACCTACAACACAAACCAAAGACCTACGCAAATTATTTAAATTACTTCTGAAGTGCCAACGAAAATCTTCCAACAGAACCACCCCCGTATAGCCGCCCGCGTCAAACTACCACCACCACCACCACCCCTATCATCAACGCGCCCACGCCACGGGTCTGCCGGTCCAGAGATGAACTTTCCCCTTTCAAATCGACGCTATAGACGCTGGCGTCCGTATATCCTCTACTAATACAGGATACGACCCATGTATTTATAGAATATCTACCTCTCTCTCACGCGCGTTCATCCTCTGCGTCGCCAATAGCGTCACGTTCCGTAGTAAACGCGACGTCGACCGTTTAGAAAACGGGATGCCACTGCCTCCAACATCATGGCCAGGTAGTGGTTAGAAAAAGTACCGTTCGCAAAACACACACTCGCATACGAAAAAAAAAAAAAGAAAACAAAACAGTTAAAACCGAAACGAAGTAGATTAATTTGTGCGGGATACGTATCGCTTTCCAGAGAACATATCACGAATAATTTTAGATGAGAAGACATGTATTAACGATGTTAAAATTAGGATATTGTTCATCATCGAGAAGAGGAAGATGTACGACAACCGCAACTATTACAGATGACGACAATTACAATTATGAATGTGCAATAGTGCGTGTCACATTAGCTATATTCTACATTTGTACTGCTACAATACTACATAATACTTGCTAAAAATAGAGTGAATTTATAATTAGCGAAGCGGCCGGCGTGCAAAACTTGTGGTGCACGTATTTTATATATAAATCCAGGGTAAGTGTTGCTCTTCTTGTTGGATTGATTTGTGAATGAACGTGTCGCCATATCATGGTGGATTTGTAGCGTATTTTAATGTGTTCGTATAGTAATTTTTGGAGGGGTAGATCGATCGATAGATACGACGTAGAGGGCGTTGATACCACAACAAAAGCACATGATATTGTTTTTGTATACATGCACGAATGTCTGTATATATAAGTATTTGTGTCTCTCTGAGTATATCTAAAGCGATTTTCCAAATAAACAAAAATTGCAATAGGTATGTTGGAAACTTGCCCTGATGTATTTTGACGGCAGCTGTTCTGTGTAAAGTTTAATAGAAATGTTCCAGTAGTTTATAACAATACTTACGGAAAATTAATAAATGTATAGAAATTTTAAATTATAATTATTGAGGCGTATTCTGTTTTATATCTATAGGCATGAAAGAAAAAAGATACTTAGCACATAACCCTATCTTTTTTTAAAAGAATTTTTAACGCTATTTTCGGTAACGATCAATATTTATTTCAACTCTGAATATATTCAATAAGCAGAACACTTTTCACATCCCAGAAAATCGTTGCTTTCAGTTTTTTTTGCAATAAATTCTGACTTCTTTTAATAGTAAAGTAAACTTATCAATCTACTAATTGTTCAATAATCCTAAATCGTGGCAAAATTTCCTTGAGAACAATTTTTTCTCAACAGTTCTGACTTTTATGTAAACCATCTGAGTGATAATTTCTTCAGACGAAGTAGGCGCCATAAATTCTCGGCCTGACACGCTTATACAGGTTCAAACTCCGTCACGTCATGAATGCACATACGCGAGGTGTACACTATAAATATGACGGTTCGAAGCCTAGTAGTTTTTAGTAACTAGCCAACCAACGTGACTAGCTCACGAGAATGTCTGAAGTAACGAAAATTACCACATTAAACAACGTTTAGGCGGCGTTTACGGTGATTCATCTCCTTCGTATTCAACTGTAAAAAAGTGGGCAAAATGTTACCGTTTGGGACATGAATCCCTGGAAGATGCTGATCGGTCGGGTCGACCAATTGAAGTGATAACGCCTCAACAAATTTCAATTATTGAACATTTAGTGCTAGAAGATCGCCGTTTGAAAGTGAAGGAATTAGTAGTGATAAGAAACATTTCCGAAACAAGTGTTCGCCGAATTCTTCATGACCATTTGGGTATGAATAAAATTAGTGCTTGATGGGTACCGCGACTTCTTTCTGGTCTCCAACAACAACATGTGTGGAGACGGCCCAAAACCGATTTTGGAGTCCATTGTCACAGGGGATGAAACAATAGTTCTGTTTTACGCTCGAAAGGGAGTCCATGGAATGGCGGCGTCCTGTTGAACCTCGTCCCAGAAAGGCAAAAGTCGTTCAATCAACGAGAAAGGTGATGACCACAATATTTTGGGATTGTGAGGGCATTTTGCTAATTGCCTTTAAAGAGCGCAATACAAGTGTGTCATGCGTCTTTATTGCATAAACTAAGGGACAGTATTCGTGCAAAACGTCGTGGAAAATTGACAAAAGGTGTGCGATTATTGCACGACAATGCTCCCGTCCATACTCCCGCCATTTCACAAGCTGCCATCCGCGAATGCGGCTTTCAAGAATTGGAATATTCACCGTACAGTCCGATTATGGCTCCTTGTGATTTTTGTTTGTTTTTTAATTTTAAAAAAGACCTTATGGGATGTAGTTTTAAGAACGACAGTGAGTTGCAAGCAGCTGTTATAGAATATTTTCACGGAAAAATTTCAGATAATTTTTACAAGGGTATCGAATTATTAATTAATCGTTGTAATAAATGTATAGAAGTTAGTGGAGATTACATTGAAAATTAAAAATTCTTATATTGTCCCATGTTTCTTTTTTGTAAATCAGGTCGAGAATTTATGGCGACTACCTCGTATCTACATTCTGCATTCAGAGTTCTTTGGACAACGGGAAAAACACGTCTCACTTTGACCACTTTTTTTTCCTCTATAACTACCTTTTGCACGTATACCCTCATTTTATCTCTTTTACGATTATCTTATATCCACAGAAGAAATTGCTTCCGCAACTTTGCGAAATTTCGATCAATTGTTTCTTTGATCATTTTATCACTTGGAAGACATTTCTCTAGGAGATGCTTGGCATATGATTAAGCTCTAAAGTGGTTGTCATAACTCTACGAATCAATTAATTATGTACTGGGCTTTATTTAATTGTTATAAGCCAACTTTTTTGCCTATAAGCTTATGGGTTAAATTTTGCCGTTTCCCAAGACTCTTTCCTTTTGTGACAGTCCTCTTTGCTCAATGAGCAAGACCCGTTCGGCATCCCAGAAGACTGTTACTATCATTTTTCAAGTAATTATATATTGGTGGTACAGAGAAAATGTAAGCACACTACATTTTCTGTATTTCTGAAGAGTAGCCACATATTCTTAAGAAAAGTTATTTCTGAAGAGTTCTTACTTTCGTGCTAGACATCTGGACACTCATCCTGTCTGATGATAACTTCGTATTTATATATTTATCCAAATTTCTAAGGCCACAGAAAACAACATATTTTTATTTTTCAATATAACTATCTTTAACAATAACAGTAGAAAAATTCCCTCATCAACTTTGCAAAATATTGTTTAGCTGCTTCTTTGATTGCCTCATCAAACGCAAAACACTTTTCTATGAGATTCTTCTTTAATTTTTCAGTAAATGGACATCTGATGGAGTTTTAAATTGCACGCTTTAAATCTACTGACCCATTAATCATCTGTTATAAGCTTATAGGAGTTTTCGAATTTTGCGTTTTTCCATTTATGATAGAATTTCTCGTAAAGTATGCAATAAGCAAGACTTCTTCAGTGACTACCTTTAAGACTTATGCCCTTATGTTATCTTTTTTTGCCTGATGTTCACAGAAGAAATACCTACGGCAACTTTGCGAGCTATTGTTATATTACACACTTTTGTATTAGATACTTTTTTTTTAAAGAATACCAAAGATATCCACTTTATAGCAAGATGCCTTAACTTTATGAACCAATTGTTTAATCACCATGCGACAGGTTTTCTACGAATAAGCTTGGGAAGATTTTCAAATTTTGAATTGTACTGCTTCCATGAGCATTCCTATTATGCCAGATCTTCTAGGAGTATATTCAATAAGCAAAATCGCTTCGGCATCTTAGAAAACATTTGCTTCCAGCTTTTTTCTTCAGATGTGATTTGGCTTCTTTTAATTCTGAAGAGACTCTATGAACCTATTACATAAAACTGCTATTTAGGCAGAGGTAGGCGTGGCAAAGTTTCGGCAGTTTTCGAGCTGCTGTTGTGAGTTTTGATTAGAGTTGATACACACCAACTTTTTGGCGTGATTATAAACAATGAGACTCGTTTCATCTAAAATAAAATACAATCAATTCTCAGTAGACAGTAGCATCTTACCTTGTCATCGATAATTCTTCATGAGAATCACTTAACAATAAAGCCGTGGCGTCGTCGGCCTATTGAAAATTAGTGCAATTACTAAGTGACATCTTGAGGTCATTGACAGATAGCGGGAGCAACAGGGGCTGAGAATAGATACTTGAGCAAGACCTTAGCAACGTTTTCTTAGAATGAGTATTCGAACATTATTTAACTTACTGTTGATGCACACTCAGAAGAAGCACTTTATTAGTAAGTGTTAAACAGTTTAAAACTCTCTTGTACCTATAAAAATTACATCTTTGTCTTTTATTTTATGATTGAATCCGGTTATCTATATTTACAGTAAACATAGGAATCCTCAGTTCCCGCAAGATGTAATATGGAACATCTTCAATACTCGAAAGATTCAACGGCTTCACAGAATAAAAATAAAGATGTAAATTTCATTTGAAGAAGAAAAAATACAGCGAAGTGTTTTCCAAAATCTATTTGAAATTCTATTTTCGGATTGGTTTGATGGCTTTAGGAAAACCAAAACTCCATATATATTTAAATATTTTCACAACTCATAAATTTGCCGACGTATAAATATTTAAAAGTCCCTGTCACTAAATTTATGATCTCCGATCTATACCACTCTAAACATATTGCTAAAATAATAAAAACATTTAAATTATAGCAGGTAGAGGGCGTTTTGTGCCACGTGTATATAAAATTCCTATGATGAAAATGATCTAAATTGCTAAAAGCTTTTAATGGATAATATGTGATAAAAACGAGTCGAAATCTAGTTTAGAATACATTAAAGTTTAAGAAAAACAAGATGATTATGAAGATATATTGCAAATACACATGATAATAGAATGAAATCGAAATTCAAATCCAAAAGTTTTATTCAGAATAGAACGATTTTTTCATGTCGTCCTATAGTCAGAATTACCTATTATTATTATTATTATTATGATAATCACTAATTATCTCATTCTAGCGTTAGTGTCAAATCGCATGCATTGACGAGTTGGTCATTTATGGTTATATTTGTAGATTTGACATTATTTGGAGTACAATTTATGTTGTGACACTTGGCTTATGTATGGAAAAGTAAAATTATTCTCGATCTAAAGTTCGAAATGATATCTACCTAACTATAGCTATAATACAATGTGACAACTATAATTACATTAAGAATTTATCGTAATTCTGAATAAATATAATAAGCTCCTTTAAAAACTAGACCTACTAATCACATAAAGTGGGCAAATAAGAAGTATTTTATGACAGGCTTCATATATATATGGTTGGTAATTTGGTATTCTAGAATTATTTGATAAGATAATAAATAACTTCCTTCTAGATAAAGGACAACATTGTTGCCTTTTATATAACACTTTTATTCAGATTACAAGATATACACCTTGTCTATAATACAATGTGACAACTATAATTACATTAAGAATTTATCGTAATTCTGAATAAATATAATAAGCTCCTTTAAAAACTAGACCTACTAATCACATAAAGTGGGCAAATAAGAAGTATTTTATGACAGGCTTCATATATATATGGTTGGTAATTTGGAATTCTAGAATTATTTGATAAGATAATAAATAACTTCCTTCTATACTCCATTCAGTCTAAGAATAAAGTAGATGGCGCTACAATATGAGCACAGTTTACACACGATGAACTTTGTATTTTGAAAACAAGTAAAACATATGTTTACTGTCAGATGGATAGCAGGGATATACATATCTGATATCATTATATTTTGACATTTACGTACATTTTTATACAAGTTGGTAACTCATTCCTCAAGAAAAAGGAATGCACATGTCGTCTAATTGTACTTTTTTGTGCTTCATCCAATTTATTGTAAGTATGACGATAATTTCTTTTTCTTGGAGGAGAAATTGGAACTCCATATAATTCCATTTCTTTAATAATGCAGTACATTGTATTCCTATTAATACCCACTTCCTCTGCTATTTGATTGACTGCAGCTGTTTTAGACATATTGTTTTTATCCTTAATGTACACATTATAAGCCATTTGCCTTTGTCCAGATCTTATGTGTTTCCCTTTACGATTTTTTGAAGGACCTGGTAAAAGTGCTTCCGCCATACTATAGAATATTAGCGATTACGAAAAGAAAGTTAACGAAATTGATAAAATACCTTAACAAATGAATATTTCACTTGCGAGTTCTAAGAAGAACTATTTTTTAAGAATATTAACAACAAATAACTATGTAAAATACGGAAATCGACAAAATCTTTGAACAAAACTGTCAGTAAACAAATTTTTGACAGAACGAGCTAAATGCGATTATTTTGCCGGTGTAAATGCACACTCGATTTCAACCAATCACAAACGTTTATTTTAAGCCCTATCTTTCCCAATGCTTTATTCTTAGACTGAATGGAGTATAGATAAAGGACAACATTGTTGCCTTTTATATAACACTTTTATTCAGATTACAAGATATACACCTTGTCTTTCTTTTTATTTCATTGTTAAATCCGAACATCGATTTTCACCGATAATTTTGAGTATGACAGGCAAATAAATTAAGAAACTAATACAACACCATAATTACAGCATCCTCTAATATCAAAATGTGCACAAAGAAACTTTAAACAGTGTACATTTCAATAACTCACAATAACAACAGTCCTGCAGACGTTCCTTAGGATTATGGACGAAACGTCGGCCTCAGAAGGAAAGACGATGACACTGTTCCAAACGATAACCTAGGAAGTAATCAATAACAGTGAAAAAAGCTTTTGTTAACAGTTTAAAGTTTCAGCACAAAAATATAATTCAAGTAGCACTTACTTTTATTTTAAGTAATTGTAACAAAAGCAATTTTTGAATTTCGGTTTTCCCAATTCGCATATCAAATCATTTTAAAATTAAACATGCGTAGCATTAGTTAAAAAAGAAATTTCTATTTATTAGTCGTATAAATAGAAAAACACTCGAAATTTTCTTGCGAGTTATTTTACCGCTCTTTTTCTAAAAATAAGAATTGATGGGAATTAATAAATTTATTTCGAGACAAACATTATTTTTGTGAGTCAAACTTCGAACGTAAAACACATGTACTATCTCTTATATTTTATTATATACACTGCCGGTCAGGTAAATATGAACATTTAATTGCTTTAATAGAACTATGTAATAATAAGAATAAAAAGTTCTATGTTTTTACAAGGTGACTACATTATTTTGAAGCTGATCTTTTCTTTCTTTGTGCGATAGTATTAATAGAACCTTGTAATGAGAAGAACAACATGAGGAAATCTATAAATAAAATTTACACTTTCGTTTTACTGAAATATATATGTGACAGTTTAACTCTACAGGCGTTCTTTAGGGGTCAAACCTATATCCTTCACATTTTTTTATTTGTCTTAGGACGTTATTGTTAACAGTTTCAATTTGTAAATGACGAAATTTACTACGTTTAGTCAAATAAATGTTTTACAATAGTAAATTCGGACTATCAATCAACAAAAAGATTACATAAGAATCCTATTTCAGTTCAACTGCAATTTATAAAATAGCCTATTTATCGCTTGTTATTTGTGTTTATTTTGCTGCGAATACAAATAAACCTCTAGTTCTTGAAAATATAAAACTGAAAAGATCATAACATTTTCGATAGTTCTTGTATTTTTTTTTATCCCAACTTTTAAATTATTTTTTTTTAATTTATTATGTTAGAAAAAAACGATATTTACAAGAAAATTGAGTAAGTGCTTAAAAAATAAACCAATTCTTAAATATTTGGCAATATGTACTTTAATTGGATTAGAATTTTTACTTGCCTACAGAGTTAAATAATAACTTGGTGCGTATATTATTTAGGACTTATCTCTGAACTGGTAAAGTGCACAATAAGCACGACAATAAAAAAGAAAAATCAAGAAAGCTGATCACTAGCCTCTTGGTGACTGTTTATCTGATGAAATTCTCGTGTTTTTTTTTTTGCGAATAGTACAGCTGGAACGAAAAGGAACATTATTAAAGAAATACTTGCCAAAAAGGAAGAATTTAGAATGTAGAATGAAAAATATGCAAACTAGCAGCACGATTAGTCCAAAAAAGGTTTTATAAAGCCCTGTAACTTAACCGTATTATCAAGTATTTACTATAATAAATGTTAGAATTTCTTACTTTGAAATGTATCTATATTATTAACATCTCAAACCATAAGAACATATTATCTACTAGCGGCGTTCCGCAGGGATCTAACTTGGGCTCCTAATGCTTTTTAATTGTAAGGTTCTCGCATACGCAGATGACTTAAAAAAAATTTAAATCGTATATTCTCCTTCAGATTACTTACTGCTGCAAAGAAATCTTACATTGATTAACGAGTCATGTAACAAAAATCGAGTTTGCTTAAATGTTGATAAATGCGCAACAGTATCTTTCGCTAAATGTTCAAGCCATTTATCTTTTCAATATGAGTCTCTCAGAGCACGAGTTCTAGAGTTTCGCACTTCAGAGCTCTTGGTGTGCTAATTGATAGTCATCTGTCTTTTGGTCAGCATATTTTGACGAGATCTAAGAAAATCGAAACACGTGTCCGTGCGTTGGTAGCTGGAATGCCGAACCTCAGGGCAGATTTCTGCATCCATTTTATGCATGCATATAAGAATTTTAATTTGTATATGTACGTATTTATTTCTTATCTGTTGGAGATTTTTCCACGTACGCTCTTATCATTTGATATCAGTACGCCACCTGTTGGCGAGACACTTGGATGCAGACATATATCTGCAGTGGTCTATAATATGATAACTTTGTTATCGATAGATCACTTCTCCCTGACGTGTTGCTTTTGCATGCCAGGTGTCGCTGAGATTTTCTCACAGGCATCGGTCATGCAAAGGGACGATATTGCGGGAGATTTGGAGCTCATTTGGCATTCCAGCATACTACGTTTGCATAATGACGAGATCTAAGAAGATCGAAACACGTGTCCGTGCGTTAGTAGCTGGAATGCAGACAGATTGTGCATCCATTTTATGCACGCATATATGAATTTTAATTTGTATATGTATGTATTTATTTTTTATCTGTTCGAGATTTTTCCACGTACGCTTTTATCATATGGTTTCACTCCTTTAAGTAAAAGACGGGACAATACAAGTTTTAACTTTCTTCTAAAACTTGTTAACAATGGCAGTAATTCACCTGCTCTTCTTTATTAAGTCAATTTCTTAGTGCTCAGATATGCTGCTGGATCAGCTGATACATTCTACGTACCCACAGCTGTTCTACTGAAGTCCCCTCTCTATCATATGTTTACGAATGTCAACCGTTTGTGTTCTGACCCCTTCTGGAGAAAGTAATTTCTTTATTTTCTGTATTAGAGTGTCAGTTGTTGTTTACACTTTATTAATTTATTTGTGCATAATACTTTTTCTTCTTATTATTCTTATTATTGTACCGTTTTGTCAATTATTGTTAATTTTTGTGATTTGTGAATAGACAATTCTGTTGGGTAATAAAGAATTTATAACAATTTTAGTTATCAAAGTGAACTGTTCATATTTCAGCAAACGACAGTGTATATACAAGGAAAAAATAATAATATTATGCGCTTAAAATGACACTGATATGTAAAATCTAATAATTACAACATACATTGCTAGAGGAATATATCATTAATCGCGATGTCAAATGTTATATCCTATTGGACAGGTTAATCATCCGAAAATTAATAAAATAAACCTTCTCGAAAACAATATTCCATGTAATTATTTGTTTTCCACCTCTGCAGCAAAATGGCTCTGGTAATGCTTCCATGTGAACTGCCTTGGTGGTCGTCAGTCCAGAAAATATTAAATAAACTATCGACAACGAAAAATACCATAGAATTAATCGAAGGCATGCAAAGGATACACGACATGTGCAAGTAGGAAAACACATCTGATGTAAATATTAGCATATGTGATTACCTCTAATCTCTGTTTTCAGTGTTAGTTTAGATCCAGACGAAGATCTTCCAGATCCGGAACAATTTATAGGTTTATTGAATTTTTTAGACAATGATTTAACTAGCGAAGAACGGAGTAATTTTTTAAATAAAACTTTACCTAACATCACGAAACGTGCACTAAATTTAAAGCAACTTAAGCCAAAAGATGGACTACATTTTAGTTTGCAACAACAACGTGAGTATTAGATAAGTGCATGCGTCGCAAATAATAACTTTAAATATTTTATTTTCCTTGACGTTTAGAACGAAGTTAAAATACGAACTAAAGTCAACGATTCAATGCCACTACAAATTCCCATCGACCGGAAAATGTAAAAACAAGAAAATTAAACTAATTAATTAATATTTCAGAATATATAGATTCCGCTAGTAAAATGTTATTACTACACGGAAGCCAGTTATAAATTGAATATTATAAATGAAGTTATACAGGGTGTTTAAAAAAGATGCGGCAATATTAAAGGGGTTGATTGTCCAGGTCATTTTATACAAAAAAGTTTATAATAAACAAGGTCCGCAAACGCTTCTTTACCGATCTACAGCGTGTTGAAGTTTAATTAAAAGAAACAGTAAAAATTAGATTTCTCCAAGACGGTATTAAAGATCATAATGAAATTTTAGGCGTGTTATATTTCAAGAAAAAAATAGGACGCCGCTGATTTCTCTAAAAATAAAAATATGTTTCTATTCTTTGTTCAATTGTGAAGAAAAAAGCTCCCTTAACTTTTTATCGTACGACGTAACGTTTTTTAGTAAAAAAAACACATTTTAGTGCATGTACAGTTCTGTGCAATAAATTGGCGTACACTTAATATACGCTTATGTAAATATGACTTTTGTTTGAATACCTGTCATGTATGACAAATTGAATTGACGCTATAATTCCATTTGTCAACTTAACTTAAGCCATTTTCACAATGGCAAAATAATGTCAAAATTAGCAATAAGACGTGTACGCCAATTTATTGCACAAAACTGTACATTTATCATGCTTACAAAAATATTTTTAAGCAGTCCTCTTTTATTCACTGACATATTGAATGACATATGATTAATAATTTTGTATGTGTCGAATTTGTTGAATTTCCTTATCATGAATCGCTATACAAATGCAGAGATGACCGACATGCACTACATTTATGGACTTGCTGATGGAAATGCATTAGAAGCTAGGCGGTTGTATACTGAAAGATTTCCTTGCCGTATTGCTCCTGATAGAAAAACTTTCGAAAGTATTCATCGGCGTCTTTATGAAACAGGCACATTAAGACGAAATGGAGGGGCAGGAAGGCCAAGGACAGCAAGAACGGTAAAACTGGAAGAGGATGTGCTAGACATGATTGAAGAAGATCGAGGTACTTCTACTCGAAAAATTGCTGACGCTCTGGATGTAACTAATGGGACTATTTGGCACATTCTGAAGGAAAATTTGTTGTACCCATTCCATATACAACGCGTTCAAGCATTACTTCCTGCGTCCTATTTTTTTCTTGAAAAATAACACGCATAAAATTTCATTATGATCTTTAATGCCGTCTTGGAGAAATCTAATTTTTACTGTTTCTTTTAATTAAACTTCAACACGCTGTAGATCGGTAACGAAGCGTTTGCGAACCTTGTTTATTATAAACTTTTTTTGTATAAAATGACCTCTGGACAATCAACCCCTTTAATATTGCCGCATCTTTTTTAAACACCCTGTATAAGTAGGAAAGCATTGTTGACAAATTTATTGTTTGTATGACAATTATAAGAAACGTCAACAAATAATTGTGACAATTGTTAAATATTATTATTTACGACAGTCCTAAAATGGCTTTTGTAGGATATATTAATCGACCGATAAAATTTTGCAACATCTCAAATTTGTCGTCATTTTAAATTATTGACTCATGTTGATTGTCAAAGCGACTCAACCATATAGTACTTTTAGCGCCTTAGCAACTGATATGTGCCTATAAATTAAAATGGCATCAAATTTGAGATGTTGCAAAATTTTACCTGTCTGATAAGCTCAAAAACTATTTCAGAACTGTCATAATAATAATAATAGTTCACCTTTTGACATTTGTCATAATCACTTTTTAACGTTTTTTTATAATTGTCATTCAAACAATACAAATTTGTCAAAAAATCTTTGCCTACTACACATAATAGCTAAGTATTAAATTAAAAAACAAAAGGTATAAAAAAGTAATATTTAATGAAGTTATTTATCATATTCAATTTATGTATGGCTTTTATGTGCTAGTGTTTTAATAGAGGAAATTATATACATATATAATAATGTTATTCACGACTGACAAAGGCAAACAAATTTTGAATTGTAATAAAATCAGCTAGGCAATTACTTTCAAATAGTAATTAATTACAATTGCAATTACATTTGTTTATAAAATCTGAGGAAACACGTTTTTTTTCTGTTATTAGCGTTTAGCTGTTTGTATATTATATACAATATATAAATCGGAACTTAAAATAGGAAATAAGAAAGGAACCAAATATATTCTAAACCACCTGTTTATATATTAATGCATATCAAACATGTTTCACACGACAACAGTTACGAAACTCTACGATAATCTAAATCAATCCAGTGACAAGTAAGCCCTTTGTTTTGTTGACCATATGTCAGTCGTGATAAGTACATACAGATAGTTTTCTGCATCGATTTTAATATAAATAATAATATATATTATATATATAATCATATATATTATTATTTATTTTGGCATGTAATTTTTAAAACAACAAAACAGAGCTTTTTTCATTACATTTCATGCAAAATATAATATATGTATTACAGCAAGCATTACAAATTAAATACAAATACGAGATAGATAAGAACAGGTTTATACAATTTTATATACACCGTGTCCAGAAATTCGCGGATAAACTTCACGTAGAATGATTCTACGATTAATTCTAAGTTAACAATCCTGATACAAAAAACTTGTATGGTCTTTTAATAAACCACATGAGGCCATCAAAATTGAAAATATACGGCTGGAAATAATTCAACATTTTGAAATCTTTTACGAATAACTGTTTACAGTAAAATAGATTTATGTAGCACAACGTTGATGTTACTAATCGAGTAATGCCAATACTTGGCATTTTCAACATTTCATCAATTGCACTTTTTACCTTAAAGTCGAGCTTAAAGTACATAATGGCAACCTTGGATAAGATAAATATTCGGGTGCAATATAAAGCTCGTTGTCAAATTTTGACGTTTGTAAAATTGAAGTTTAATTTTTTCGCTTTATGTACCTAGTTATCATTATTGTGCGACTTTATGATGTATACTTTTAATGAATATGCTGATATGTGTATGGTAGTCGGATTTTGCATCGGCAATGCGAATATGGCAAAACAGGAATACGAAATCCATATCGGCGGCACCCATCTACCAACACATTCCGAAGATTAGATCAGCGCCTTCGTGAATATGGTACATTTAGATCTAATTATTATGACGCAGGCAGACCTTTGGACGCTGTACGGTTCAGTTAGAAGAACAAATTTTGGATACTATTCACGAAGATGCTACTTGCAGCACTAGACAAATAGCTCGAGAAATGAATGCCCCAAGTAAGTCAACAGTTCATTCAGTGCTAACGCAAAACCCTTGTGCGGCCGTTTCATGTAACAAAAGTGCAACCATTGTTACCAAACGTTTTATTTAATAACATTTAAAAGAGTAAATATCACAATAAATAATTATGTATTGATTATGTAACAAACTGACATAAAAATTGTCATTTGACAACTGACTCAATAATTTCCCTCTGACGTTTTTACTCTCGTCAAACACATGACCTGGAGATCATGTCGAACAGCGTCGTTCCATATTAACATCATGAAAGGTAGCATATGGGAAGGGTGGAAGGGGTGGTAACATACGTTCCCCCCTCTGAAAGACGCTAGTTCGATTGATGCTCCAGGTCCGTTTAAAACTTATTGTGTCCAAACCATGTTTAGGAATCCGGCGACTGGTCCCCGGTCGTGGCTCTTCTGTAGGTGGTGGCGGTAGCGAACCTGGTTCTTGAGCTTCTTGTGTTCGACCGGTGGACCTGGATGATGAGATTCTGGTCCGGCGGATGCCCGGATCAAATGGTTTATGATTCGCTAGGATCCAATATGTTTGACCCATCTTATTGTAGTTTTGGCGTTGTTGGCCATTTTGCATGGTTCTTTTCCGGGTAGACTTTAAGGTTCTTCTAAGCAACTCCTTGGGTCGAGTAACTATGCTTCGGTTTTGACGACTTGTCAATTTGAGTGTGGGCTGCTTGCTGTGAAATGGTTTGCGTGAATTTCGGCACCATAATCCGTCAACTTTCGTGGTGGGTACTAGTTTGTTCCACGTGTCGGTGGTAGTTCCTAAGGTAGGTATATTGTGTTGGGTTAGCACGTCCGTTGGTGTGCTAAGTTTATTTGCCGAAGAATGTAACGATATCTTCTTAGTCATTGTGGTCTCCACACAATCGATAGGTTTGGCAGTTGGAAGATTGGTGCAGGCTGTTGGGACCATGACCCCGCCCCGGACTGGCACGTCCGTGTCCATAATAAGTCCATCTACTGAGGACCGTGATGGTGTCTTGTGGTCCACACCGTCGTTATTCCCACCGGTTGGGTGATTGGTGTTGATCACTGAGCTTGAGACATTGTCTTGGATGGGCAAGCGCGTTGCCGTTGGAGGTCCTTTTGTTGAGGACTGCGACGCCGTCTCTTCATTCCGCGAGATCTTCACACAATTCATAGGTTTGGCAGAAGGACCCTCGGTGTATGCTGTTGGAACCACGACACCGTCCTGAACTGGCACATCCGTGTCCATAGTAGATCCATTTGCTGTGGGCTGTGACGGTGGCTTGTGGTCTGTTGTGTACACGTAACCCATGTGTTTGGTAGTCTCGATACTGGCAGACGGAATCTGAGTTTCTCTCAGATATGTCGAGTAGTCTTGATCATTGAAAAACTCGGTCCGAAACCTCCTACCAAATTCTTCTAATGTCTGGAAGGTTCCCCAAAAGTATTGATGCCACTTCTTTGCTACACCTGTCAGGTGAGGGCTGACTGCCAAGTCAACATTTCTCAATACATCCTGAGGGAATTGTAGCAGATAATCCTCCAGTAATTCTATGAAGACTAGTGGGTCTTCGTCAAAGTATCCACCGTAGGGCAGCGGCGGTTGGATAGTTCTTACACTGGAGGAATCTTTTATATATTGTGTTGTTTCCTGATTAACTTCCACTGCACACACATACTCGGATGGCGCATCGTCTGGAGTACCAGTATCAGCCAATGGAGTCCGTTCGCAATCACCTTGAGGTGAATTCTTCAGGAATTCCGCATATTCTTCGTCGTTAAAGAATTCCATCCGAAATCTGCCACCGAATCCCTCCACATGCCAAAAGGTGCCCTTATTTTGGCGGTGCAGCTGTCCTTCCACTAAGATATGGGCGTACTGCGTCATCTATGTCCTTTGGCGAGTCCAGGTCATACTGTTGAAGGTTGTCCTCTAATTGGTCTATGAATTCGCGTGGGTCCTCGGCTGGGTGCCCACTGAAGGGATGCGGTGGTTCATAATAGCCATGACTATAGCAGTGGTTAACAATTTTCCTGGGGGCGACTCCTCGTCCGAGGAACGCCATTATGGTTGGCGATGGCCGTAGACCTTTGCTAACAGCCCTTCCAGGGAGGATGTGGCAGCTCAGATCCTCACTGCGATGGTTCTGGGAGAAGGTTCGCGAACACTACACTATGTTCAATGCCACTTAGTTGAGCGCCAAAATGTTACCAAACGTTTTATTTAATAACATTTAAAAGAGTAAATATCACAATAAATAATTATGTATTGATTATGTAACAAACTGACATAAAAATTGTCATTTGACAACTGACTCAATAATTTCCCTCTGACGTTTTTACTCTCGTCAAACACATGACCTGGAGATCATGTCGAACAGCGTCGTTCCATATTAACATCATGAAAGGTATCATATGGGAAGGGTGGAACGGGTGGTAACACCATTATATAGAAATGACAATGTGAATAGAATAATGTTCTGTAATACAATTTTAAACAGAATTTACCTAGAACCGAACTTTCTATGCCATATTCTTTGGAGCGACGGAGTATTTAATAGCCATAATTTCCATTTTTGGGCGGATGAGAATCCTAGAGCATTCAGAGAATTTGGACATCAAAGAAGGTTTTCTGTAAATGTATGGCTAGGCATCTTCTTCGCATTGTTGGACCAATATTTCTTTCCAATCGTGTAAATGCAATTGAATAAGTGAATGTTTTAGAGGAAGTGCTGGATAATGTTCCATTAAATCTCAGGCTGAACATGCTTTACATGCATGACGGTGCACCAGCTCACAATGCTCGACTTTCAAGGGCATGGTTAAACGAAAACTTTCCGAACAGGTGGATCGGACGTAATGGCCAGCAAGGTCCCCAGATATTAATCCTCTCGACTTCCTTGTTTGGGGCTTTTTAAAAAAAAAAGGATATGCGACGCCTCCAGCCAATGAACAAGACACACTTCAATTAATTACTCCTGATATGTTAGAACGCGTACTAAATTCTATTCCTCGAAGACAACAGCTCTGCCTAGAAACTAATGGCTACCAGTTTGAACACTTTAATCATTTCATGTGTGTTATTGTACTATTAAATATGTTTTATCAATTTTTTAACATTAACTTTAGTTTTAATGGAGGAGTTAATAAAAAGCACTGGATTTTCAAATACGAATAAAACTCCTACTTCGTGCTTATTTGTATTATTGTATGATAACTGCTATAATACGGTGTTGCCAAACTTATACTTTCTTAAAATAATCCGTATGGCTTAACGACAGACCCTACAACTTTTTTGTATTAGGATTATTTACTCAGAATTAATCTAAGAATTGTTCTACCTGAAGTTTATCCGCGAATTTCTGGACACGGTGCATATAGATTGTTCCGGTCGATGTCAATTTTTAATCGCATTGAATCGTCGGCTGTAGCTCGTACTTTGACAGATAGAGTCAATACCGTATTTCTGTATGCTAGCAAACTAAATGTTTTAGAAATGTCATTGATGAAAATAGCTTCTGATCTTTATATAAAAATACTAATAATAATCAAAAACTGTATTGTTATCGACACCATAATGTACTGTCACTTCTGAAATTTGAACTTAGAAATCAGTATATAGTTTAATTTAAACTATTATTACTAAAAACTCAAGATGTTTTCAATTAAAAATCAGCTTATGTTTTGGTATTTTAAGTATAAGTATTGCGTTTATTAAGTTATACTAAAATGAATATTTAAATTTAAAAAAATGATTGTTACAGCTGACTGCGTAGAATTAGAATATTCATTCGTATCATCATTAATAGCCAACGCATTCTTCTCAACATTTCCAAAAAGAACCGAAAAAAGTCATCCCACCTTGCAGAATTTCAATTTTTGCCATTTCTTCAAACATCTAAATAAAAACTCCCAAAAAGCCAAACTGCGCTCTATACTGCATTACTTTGATCTTCTGGAGGAAAACGAAAACTCCACCGGCACCCTCAGGATATTAAGACAGGTACGCAGAATCGTTTAGTAAATTGAATAGCAAGTAATTTACCTCTATGGTATCATTTTTAGGTTATGTCAAGTAAAGAATGGTTGACGATAGAAGATTGGTTAGAATGTAGTCTGCCACTGTGTTCCTTGCAGATCAAACATGATGGCCGTTTAGAAAGGGCAGATCCCGATTCACTGCAAATATGTTTTTCCAGTACGCGAATTGGAGCTGATGTCTTAGGAAGTGGTAATTCTCAGGTTAACTTGCATTTTCTTAAGGAATTCAACTTAAGGTGTGCTTGTAGCCAAGCCTCCTATTCACTAGAATAAAGTTTGATTTACTCCAGTATAAACCTTCGTTGTACCTATACTGCTGTCAGACCTAAACTTCTGCGGTTATATTATAGAAAATTACTCAAAGTATGCATACACGAATTAATTCGTATATGAAAATGTATGAATGCACATCTACACCAAGCTGGCAATGCAAACAACATTGCACAGGCAGCTGTTTTGATCTTGCATAGATCTCATCAGTGTACGAGCGTACTGTTCACAATGCCGTACAAACATGGACTACCTGCAAATATAGTCGACTTAAGTACCAAATGCCTATGAGAGAGCTAATGTTGAACCCTCAGCAGTACAACTACTATATCGGGCAACTGTAGATATACGTGCATTCAATAAACTCATACATTTTCATATACCAATTAATTCGTGTATGCATCCTTTGAATGATTCAATAGTGTGAGAGCTTATTCTACAAAAATTATTTTGTAACATTTTATTATTATAGAATAAGTTGATAGCAAATATTAGTTCTTTCTCGATTGTATTTAATTTTAAGAGGGACCGTTTTTAAATTCGCAAAATGGGGGAAAAGGGAAGAGGGAAAAGTAAAATAAAAATTATTTTACTCTGTCAGTATATTTATCTTGAACCCTAATACATTTTTCAGATCTTTCAATCTGCTTGTGTATAGCTGTTAGTTAATGTTTTATTATTGTCTGAAGTATACGCCGTAACTGCGTCCTTTACTTCTTTCTCGCACTTCTCCTCCCGCAGTTCTTTGTTCATTTTAGGGAACAGGTAGAAATCACTAGGAGCCAGGTTTGGACTATAAGGTGTGTGAGTCAAAATATCAAAGGCAAGGAGCAGGACAACTTTTGTCAATTTCCCCCTCTCCATGATTGGAGCGTAGTATGCCTTCATCTTTGTAATCAATTAACAGGAATCCTTTGAGTCCCAAAAGAAAGCAGCCTTTAGTTTTCGGGCCGAATGTGACTTCTTATACCTTCTAAGTGGTGGTGTGCCTTTTTTTATGCCACTGCATGGAGTCTTGCTTGGACTCATGTTCATAATGATGAACCTAAGTTTCATCCCCAGTAACAATACGACTCAATACACCACCTCAGCCTTCATTACAGAGGTCCAAGTACGCACAGGAGCAATCTCGTGTTACTCGGGGAGATTGCTCCTGTTCTTCTGAACAGATTGGAGGAAGTCGATAGTTCAGTCGGCCAACTTTATTATCGATGGACAAGAAAAACAAGAAAATTCAAGAAGGGAAATGAAGCCATCTGACGCAACGGGAACCTTGGACTTAGCTCGATCCATATGTCAAGCTGGCGCAGGACGTATCGGGAATAGAGCGTTGATATAATCGCCTATCCGGAAACAGAGCATTGAGATGATCCCGTTGTCGCTGTTCATAGAGGCGAAGTCGTATCGTAGCCGAAGATTTCTCCGTAATAATGTAGAAGATCGATGGTAGAAGAAACAAAGTTCGTATCCGTAGTGTTAAAAATGTTCGTAGAGAAGTTCGTAAAGATGTTAGAAGTTGATGGTAGAGATGTTCACCGTCGTCGATAATGTGACGAGACTTCTTCTTATTATTATTCTTCTTCTTTTTGGAGTTTGCGTGTTAAGCTTTGAGCTCTTTACACTGATGTATCGGATTATTGTAGAGTTGGTGCTAAATTAGCTTTTGTAGACTGACGTTAGATAATTGCCAACTTGGGGCGTTTATACTTCCAGTCGTTATGGGGGTCGTAATTTAGAGACTCGGTGATGCTGGTGTTGTCGTGGATATCAATCTTATTGTAGAAATCTTCTTTGATATGTGTTTCTATTGTTTCGGTGTATGTGTCTGCGTGGATTTGGCAGTTCCTCATGTACCAGGGGGCTCTTAGGATCATTCGTAAGGATATATTCTGTATTGTTTGAAGATTTCTGATGTGAGTGGTGGCTGTCTTAATCCATATGGGGGCGGCGTATTATAGGGTCTGATAAGCTGTTTGTAAATATGAAGGATGAGATGGGGTTAGAGGGAGCTGAATCTTCCGAGTAAAAGCCAGAAGCGACCTCTTGCTGCATTGGCCTTCTTGATGGTGTGGTGCATGTGGATTCATAGGCGTAACTAGACCTCAACCATGGGAGGGGTCAATGGGGGGGGGATTACTTCAGAGATATGCCATAATCGTCCATTTTTCCAACCCGTTTTTCTTTCGCATTTGTCAGTACTGGTAGTGGTTCTATTTCTTTTCATCAGAGTGTGTTAAAATAATGCACTTGTCTAGACTTTTAAAATTAACAAGTACTTAATGACCAAATTTTTATTTTCTTTTTTTACGATGGGGGGGGGGGTTCTAACCCCCAACCCCCCCTGGTTACGCCACTGTGTGGATTGCATAAGACAGTCTTCTGTCTAGGAAGACTCCTAAATATTTAATATGGGGTTGCCACGGTTACGGTTCATGATGGATGTACAGTTGACCTATTAAGAGTTCTTTTTTTTTGGAAAAATAATGGCTTGACACTTTCACTGTTGACGGAAATTCTCCAATTGTGACACCAGATTATAAGAGCACCCAGAGCTATCTGAGGATGGGATATGCCCAGTTTGGGTGAGAGTTATTTATATAAAATTGCAGTGTCATCTGCATAGGTTGCTAGTATGCAGTTGGTTGTTTTTGGTATGTCTGCCCTAAATATGGCATATAGATATGGAGATAGCGCCGAACCTTGGGGGACCCCCGCTGACAGGGATCTACAAGTGGAATAGGTGTTGTTGATGCGAATCTTGAAGCTTCTTCTGTGAATGTATGCTTGGATGATTTTGATGAGGGGTGATGGATAACCGAATGAGTGCATTTTGTATAGAAGGCCTTGAAGCCAAACTGTGTCGAAGGCTCGGGAGATATCCAAGAATATTGCTGCCGATGTTGTGTTTTTGTTAAATCCATCCAGTATAGTTACTGTAGACCTGGCTAATTGGATGATCGAATGTTCTTTTCGGAAGCCATGTTATTCATCAGGGATGATGTGTTGATCAATTGAGTGATTTTCTATTAATTTGAGGGTGAGTCCGTCTGTTACATTGAGGAAAGATACTATGGAAACGCTGTAAAGCATCTTTGCTGTACTCTCAAAACGGGTGCATCGGGCGGGGCTAAGTGTGGGACCAATATGGCTGCCTCACCTAGTCCGGTCTACTCAAAATTATAATCTGTCATCTCACACCTGTCAGGCCTACACTAACCTATGAAATGTTATTCCAGATGAATTCTTCTTATCAACGCCGTCTCTACGCAGAGCACAAAAAACTAACTTATTATATAACTCTAATACATGATGCACTTAACAAACACTCCACTTTTTACCAATACTACCTGTTTGACGTAAGTATAGTATCAATATGGCGGACCTGTACCTGGTTTGATCACGTGACGTCATCTCCCTACCTAATTTTTTTCAATGATCTGTTACTTTGCTGAGAGAGGATTTTTCTACTTTTTTAACAAGTTCTGGAATGGTCTCTTCGATAAGCCGCATTTGGTGTGGGCACTCTTCAAATCATTCCCTACCTTTCTTAAAGCGACTGTGCTACTTAAAATCCATTGTTTTTCCAGGGCAGGACTTTTCTTGTTTTGAAGGAATTTGATCCGATTTTCTCCTTATGTCATTTTCTTCCCGATTACATTGCTTGTTCGACGATAGTTTAAAGACTACTGGAGCGATTCTGTTAAAACTTTATATTTATACTAATAATGAGCCACGCGTGAGAACACGTTGCGACACGAAAGAGTTTTCCCACTGCCATCCAATCCCTTCAATCCGCACATTTAAAAACGATTCCTCGTATAATCAGCAGATGTTTGGCTAAATTATTACAAAAACATTTCATTTTATGATGTTTATACTATCCAATAAAGGTAACTTAAAGCAACCTTGAGCATTTAATTAAGTTATTCAATGAGAATTATGAGAAATCGTTCACTGTACAATCACTCAGCACTATTCAAAAATCAAGTATTATTTATGATAAACTTTAAAACCTCGACAGTTTAAAACAAAATGGATTTTCCCAAGTTATATTATTCTATTGCAGGAATGCATCACGCTTACCACGTTTCCCGAAATTCTAACTGTTTTACTGAACGTCGAAGCTCTAGAAGATAATGAAGTGTTGACAATTGAAAACGCAAGGCACATATCTAGAATAGCCGACCCCAAAAATCGAGCGACCCTAGAGAAATTCACCAAACCCGTAGAGGTAAAAAATCCCAATTATTTCCCCCATGATTAACCGTTTAACTTAGGCGTTCTCCAGAGAACTGTATGTTGTGTAGATGCTGAAGATCATTCGGGCATACCGATCGGTCAGTTCGAAGAGGACAACGTGTTGAGAGAACTGAATAAGTGTCTGCTGGCCTTTCAACAGAAGCACGTCAAAGGTGACGAGAGTGCTGAGAATCCACCACATTTTACTCCTAGTTTTCAAAACTTCCGAAATCGCCGACTATCACCGATAGGTGAATCGCTCAGTTCCGGTCATTCGGAGACCGGGAATCACATACCAATTATCACTCAGGAATCTTGTAGTACGAATAGAAGTGGTTCCACGTCACCACCGTTAGACAATAATAACGTTCCAAATACGCTAAAAGTACAAATACAATTAGAGAAAGGACTGTTAAATAAGTCCGCACAATCCGAAGGATTGCTCAATAGTCGAAGAGGTAGATTTATTGTGCTGGGCTCGTCGGGTGAATGTTTACCAGTTAAAAGAACACCAGAATCGAAATCCAGTTTATATTCCAGTGTTGAGTCTAGTGAAGATGAATTCCATAGTGCCAAAACCAGCTTAGACGATGGTAAGTTAAGAAAGTTTGATTATAATCATAGTTTGTTCCATTTCTCGTGAAGCTTGCTTACTTAAACCTTTGCCTTTGCAAAGCTCTACAACCGTTGCTATGATGAAGTAATCATACAATACTCCACATCATTTTTCTCCTCTTTCTTGTGCTACGCCACTGTACGCATCTCATATCTAGTGCCTTTTTTACGTCTACTTATCAAGTGCCACGTGGTCTTTCTCTTTTTCCTCTACCTACTTCTACTACCTTGTAGATCTTTCTCGTTACTTACTCATTAATTCTTTACACATGACCAAGCCAAGTGTCCCTATTTTCTATTGGTTACAATGTACTCAATGATTACACTTCCAACATTTTCACGATCACATCGGGAGTACCCCAAGGATCCAATCTAGACCACGTTTTCACTAACAGAGAGAGATAATTTAAACAAACTCTAGGCATTTGTAACTAACGACTAACTAAAAGGAATAAGTTTGTAAATATGTATTACAGAATAATTCAGACAAACGAAGCACTCACAATGACGTGTTGGTACTGGTTCACTGCTACCTCGCAACTGGTATCTTTCTACTAAATATGTGCTACACCAGTAGATCACGTTTGTATATGTCAGTACATTTCTGGACCTGCACAATAGTTGTGGCGGTACCATTTGAGTTAGCTCAATTGGTTTCATCATATTTACAATGCTCTAGATTTTATTTGTCAATGGACATATGGACTAAAACACGTTTTAAAATAAATATTTGAAAACACGATATAAAAAACTGCATGAAGTACAACTATAGTACTCGTGAGTCTAAAATCATATTGACCGGTGATATTTAGCTCTTATACTTTTATTTACTAATATAAAACTATGTTTTGTTAGTGCAATTATGCTGATATTATTTTACACCGGAGTACTTATCGTTTTCTCCTATACAGGATGGCGCACTACATTTCCGTTGGTTTTTATACGAAAAGCGGCAAAATATTTTAGGTTCATTAGGGACACGTTTTAAAATTATTTTGAAATATACAGAGTGATTCAAGAAAATGTTGCGCACCAAAGTTATAAAAATTTAAATGGAACACCTTGTATATTATGGCATATTTTGATACTATAGGCTAAATGAAGGCCACTTACTATTATAATCAGTGGCGTAGATAAAAAATTTAGGCCCCCCCCGCAAAACTTTTAGGGGGCCCTTCCAAAATACTTGTTTCGAGATAGTAGCATAGAATGTGAATATCGGAGTAATTATAATAAATTTATTTTATAATAAAAAAATCTAAATTATATTTAATTATTTATTTTATAATAATACATTTGGAAACACAAAAAATGCTAATTAGAAGACAAAATGCCGAAACGTCTTTTTTCAATAGTAGGAAATTTTCAACTAACTCTTCCAAATCAACGGACCTACTTTGTTCATGTTCAATACTTATAACAGCCAAGGCACTTAACCGAACTTGTTTAATGGTGCTGCGTAAATAGGTTTTAATTAATTTTAATTTCGAAAACGATCTTTCTGCTGTTGCTGATGTTACCGGTAGTGTTAAATATAACTGAAATAGTGTACATAGATCTGGAAGACTAGTTGCTAAACATGCATTTTCCACTATTAATAAATTGGCGAAGTCCTTAATAGAATATTTTTGTTCAATTTCATTAAACAAAACAGTCTTAAGATTAATTAATTGAATCGGCAAATCTTCTGAAAAATCAATTCCATATTTGCTCAGAATATGTCTTCCGTATTCCACTATTTCTTCATTCGTTAACTTAACAAATTTTGAGGGATTAAGAAACGAGAAAAGGTTTACAACTTCATTTATGGAGTAAAATCTTCTAGATAATTGGTTGATAATAATATCAAGTGACGCATTAAAAACTTCTACTTGAAATTTTTCTATCGGGTTAGGCATTACACAGTCGTTTTCACATTCATCAAAAAACTTTTTAATTCTCTTCTGGCGTTTATATTTTATCATAGGCTGAATATTCCAAAATTCTGCTAGATTTTTAGCTTCTTCTTCTAATTTATCAAAACTTTGTCGCAGTTCTGTCAAGTTTTCTTGACCATTATTGAGCAATTTGCACGTCTCTTCTAAATCACATGAAGGGCTCTGAAGTTGCTTTCAAATTAAATTAACAGTTTCGAGGATTTTACTCTGGAAAACTAGCAATAGAATAAACTCATAATTATCCATTTTATTATGCAGAGACTTTGCTTCATTTCTGTCATTTTGCTTTTTGCACACCAGGATAAAATTTGACAAACATTGCATTACAGACTGATAATTATATTTTATTGACAGTAAGCATTCAAATCTAGAAGACCATCTTGTTACGCACAGCTTTTTCAGTGTGTACTTAATTTTACTTCCATGTGGTGCAGCTTGATGAAGGACATGCCAGCGTGGCAAGCTTTCACTAAAAAACACATAAATGCTTTGCAAAATATCATAAAAACTCTGTAGTTTAATGATGTTTTTGACAGAATCATTTAAGACTAGGTTCAAATTATGAGCTGAACAATGAATATAATCAGCTGTAGGAACTCGATTCCTAATTCTGGCTTGTAAACCATTATATTTTCCAGACATATTAGCAGCCCCGTCGTATCCTTGCCCTCGACAATTTTCTATTTTAATTTGAAAATTTTCTAAAGTAGTTAGAACAACAGCTTCTAAACTCTGTGAATCTTGTTCGGTTAGCTCTATAAATCCAATAAATGATTCCTTTATTTCTAGAGTGTTTTGCTTATTTGAATTTTTCTTCATACTTGTATACCTTATAACGAGACTTAGTTGGTCCTTCTTGGATATGTCTTGTGTTGTATCAATTATAAGGGAAAAGAAAGGAGCTTTATTAATATTTTTCGTTAATTTTTTTAAAATGGTTTTAGCCAAATGTACAATTATTTCATTTTGAATATCGGGGCTTAAGTATTTGTTTCGAATATTAGTGCTTGACAAATGAGCTTTTAGAACAGGGTCATAACGTGCTATCAAGTCAATAATATTTAAAAAGTTACCACTAGTTGCTCCAATTTCTTTAACATTTTCTCGATGTCCTCGTAATGGCATATTGCAAATTGATAATGTTCTTATCACATCACATATTCTTATTAAAACTTCTTTAATTTTTTCATGACCACTTATTTGACTATCAATGGTTTTGTTTTTTTCCCAAGTACTGTAAACTATGCATGCTTGCAAATGAGCATCACTTCCCTCGTGGATTTTAATTTTTTTACTTAAACCCTTCCAGTCATTAATTGTGCCCTTACACCAATTTACTGATGCTTCATTACTAGAGAACATCCAACACGGTTGACAGTAAACACTATTCAACTTTTGGGAATAACATAACCAAAAGCGATCGATTTTTTGACCAGTTTTAGTTTTAATGGTATAATAATCACTACTGAACGCTCTATTATCGTCTTTATTCCTTGGAAACGGTCCCATAGGCTTATTTGGCCCTGCAGTAATAATTTTTCTTTTTAAGTCGTCGGAAAGTGATTCCGAAAATAAGGCTCTGTCGGTGTTAAAATATGTTGAATCCTCCTGATTGCAATCGATTTCATTTTTTTCCAGAACTATATCTAATTTTTGTTCGATTATAACATTTTCGTATGGTTCAACATTTTCATCTGATGAAGATGTACTAGCTGTTGAAGCACTTTCAAAAAAACTGCTAATCTTCGGTAATTTACGCAATTTTACAACATTTTCTTGTTTCAATTTTCGTTTTTGTGCACCACTCATATATTTTCTTTCGCTCATCTTATTTTGAATACTTCGAACTATATACTTTGGTACACGTTAATTTACTTAATTAAATTTTGATAAAATTAAATTAGTATACGTACATATGCTAATCACTAATTCGTCACAAAAGTTAATGCACTAATACAAATAGAATTTATTTTCACAATTCGAACAAACTCGCTGTTAAAATAAAACTGAAGGAATGGAAATAATTTTTCGTATTTATTCAGTAAAATATTTTTTTACAACTAGGTCATTAAACCAAATGTGCAAATGCAGTTTTATGAAATAAACGTGCCTTTTCATAATTTCGTAATTTCAAGTTTTATGTATTAGTTTATGTACCTACAATCTATATGCATAACATAGTCATATAACTTCATAGTACATGTAAAATGCAAAATTATTATCGTTGTCTGTCTCTAATGAATTTGCAATTTTTTTTTAGCTCATGAATTTTATACGGACTATATATTACCTACTTGTTAGAAAGCATTTGTGACATCTGTTATAAAACTGTAAGAATGTGCAGGTCAAAAGTTAGGTAAAAACATGAACCTTTTTTATATGGACCTGTGTTAAGGCAGAAAATGTAGTCATACTGTGGGTTTCTATATAAGTAGAGATATTTCATTTCTTTTAAAGAAAGAGCAAATTGTCAATACCAGATGTGATATTTTCTTGGAACTGAAAGAGAAATACGAACAATAAAAAAATAAAACTGGACGAACGTTATCAGAGTAAGAAATACAAATACACGTACTGTTATAATTTTTAACACTAGAAAACAAGTACATATAAAATAACATACACATTTTTTATACATGAAGGATAAAACAGAAATAGTTTTGTAAATTTCATTACTAGTGCGGGGCCCTGAATTTTTTGGGGGCCCCCCGCATTGCGGGTTCTGCGGGCGCCTTATCTACGCCACTGATTATAATCCCTATACTTAACTCAACCTATTTTCGAGATATTTAACTATTTTTGAAAATGTAGAGGCATTTCTGTCTTACATATTTGAGCGGATTATTTTAAATTGTATTTATTGTTTACTCAAAGCATCAGACTTTAAGATAAGTTAAAGTTGATATCTAAAAATTATACAGGGTGTTTAAAAACAAAATTTTTGTTTTGAGTAATATTAAAGACAAAAAACTTTCTTATTTTAAATTGAACACCCTGTATTTATTACCATATTTAGATTCTAATTTTAATTGTTTTTAAAATTGGATTTTGGTGACCTATACCTATCTCTTATAGTTTTTTTAGTAATTTAGGATTTTCAATAAAACACTAATTTCTTGCAATTTATTTTTCAAAAGTAGGCTTTATTATTATTATCATCTTGTGACACCGCGTATACCTTAGTGGTTATCATAAATGATCTCAGCTATGAAAATAATGATTTTAAATTAAACATCAGCTGCTCTGACAAAGTTTGTTAATATATTATATTACACTGAAATTCTAAACAATTTAAATATCAGCTCATTTCCTTGTTTTCAAGTAATGATTAGTGGCTGCTATGCATTTGCGGCCAAGCCTCAGTGTTATGATTAATTGCATTTTACGAAAGCAATTAATGACTCTTCTTACACTCATAAATAATTTATTTAATTTAACCAAAACTTTATCGTTAACAATAAGCCATTCCTTCGTGTTGGAAATGCTGTTTACCAAATACTGTGCATGCATATCTACTATTTGACTCTTTTAATTTATGTCTAGATGCAATCGTTTTCTTAGGTAGTGAAGACGAAGATTTCAACAAACGATACAGCATAGACCTAGAAACTCCAGAAAAACGACACACTTTCGCACAACGGCTGAAAGATGCTTTACGTAGAGAAACGTCCAGTATGACCTCGTCAAGTGAATCATCCAGTTACGCTGTAGGGATCACGGTCGGCGGATCTGGTGTTCGAGATCAGGACATCAAGTAAGCGAATCGTAAATACAATCAATTAATGTCGTCTATAGGAAACTAGTGACTCACAGTACAAAATAATAAAGTATCGTCATTTGAAACAATTGTAAATATACGTAACTTTCATCTTTTACGCAACAATTAATAATTGGGCTTATTTTCGTGTTGTGACTGGTGTTTTTGTACGGCACATTACTCAAAAGAATTAGGAAATTTGTATTGATTTTCAATATTACTTTCTTATACGTAGTATAAGGAAGTATTGTGATGATGAAAATTTTCGACCTCGAGATTTTTGCAGATGTCCACGTTTTGAAGTCCCCTGATACCGAAAAAGTGGTTTTTAAAAAATGTCTCTCTCTCTCTCTCTGTGTGTGTGTGTGTGTCTGTCTGTCTGTGACCACGATAGCGGTCAAACCGCTACAGATATCAATTCCAAATTTTGTATTTACGAATATAATCGCCCTCTTGAGAACTGATTAGATTTTGAGCAAAATCGGCAGACCGGAAGTAGTAGTTTATTTCAGTGAAAAAATCGAAATTTGCAAATATTTCGTCAATTACTAAGTTTAAACAAATTTATAAATAATTCAAATATACTCAAAATTAAATTTGAGAAGAATTGTGTTAATAAAGTTTTTCGAAATTCCTACCGGAAGTAAGTCTTTTACTCTTATCGAAAATCAGTCTTTGGCGAATATCTTGGAAGTCATGCTTTCTAGGCAGGTACATTACGAGTATAAAAGTATTTAGAACGTACTTTTAAATATCTTTTGTATAAAAAAATTTTTAAAATTCGGACCGGAAGTAACACTTTTACTCTTACCGAATAACGATTTTTTGGAAATATGTCGTCAATTATGCATTCTATATATATTTATGAAGAGTACAAAAGTATTTAGAGTTGAATATGGAATATTTTTTGTATAAATGAAATTTCAAAATTCGGACTTTCATACGTATAAGAAAATCGTGTGGTGGCACACCTCATTTTTTTTCTAAGAATTTGACAAAAATATTTTTAAAAAATTTTCTTATAAAAATAAATGACGACAAATATATGTTTTAATCATTTTCGCCCCGCACTACTTCCGCCACGTAAGCAGGGGCAAGGATAGCCCTTTGCATATCGATCGTCTCATAAAATTACAAATGAATGTATCAAGTACAAATTAAATTGTTATTTCCCCCATGATTATACATTGACTTAAAATTGAGAACTTGAATTGTTTTAATTTATTAAAAAATTATTTGCTATATATTATTTATCGCAATCGTATTTTATTGTTACAGAGTTAGACGTGGTGGTTCTACTGGTTTCATACTCCACGAGGAGTCATTAGATGAAGACTTTTTAAAAGATTCCTTGCAGCAAGAACAACAGTGGATAGATAAGTTCAGAAACAAGCAGTCTAATTTAAGCCGGAAGGAATCCAACAAATCTTCGGATTATAGTTTTAGCACTGAATATAGGTCGGTATACGATTTGTAATAGTACGGTCCTAAAATTCAATAAAAAGACTAAAATGTCCCAAGGTTGGGCACCATATGTATTAGTAAGGCCCCTTAGTTGGGCACCATATGTAATAATACGGATTTAAATAATATAAAATAATATAAACTTAAATTTAATAGTGAAATTAAATTGAATAAAACTGATTTATTGATGAAATGAATAAACTTAATGAACACTCCTCGTACTTTAGCTCAGTTAAATAGTTCGGTTTAGCATAAGACTCTTAATTTCAAGACGGTTCAGGTATTTAGACACTAAGATTATTGTTCTGCACGTACTATTACTTCTATTTTGTATTCCAAATTTCTTATAGTAAGGTAGACAAATAATACGCAAAAGGATATTTAAACATTATTAATATATTGATTATGAACACCATCAACACAGATCAAGTTACAAACAAAGGTTATAGAAACAAAATACAATTCAAATGGTACAACACAATACAAATTACGCATTAATTACAACATGGGCAAATATAATAAACAACAATGCAATGACGCTTTACCTATACAGTATACCATGGATTTAATTAGATGCTAATTGAATTGTTTTATAAAAAAAACATGCATGATACAGGCCTTTAATTCAAACAACGTTGGGTACCTTTATATAAGATGCGGTGACCAGGATACGGTATTTTCTGGGGCAGCTTTCCCAGGGTAGATTGAAATCGTCCTCTCCTTTGTCTGGAGATACGGCACACACTTGATTATTAATAGCACTTTTACTTCACTTGACCCACTATTTGTTTTATTAAAACTTATAACAGTTTTCTCACTAGGCTTTTTCTTTTACTTTTTTACTAGTGCGTAGAATTACTTGCATTCGCACTGTTAGCCTGTGAGAGATCGTTCCCTTTTCTTGGTCCAGTGTTATTTTTCTTAACACCACCTGCGAACCTATTTATGCGCCGGCTAGGGAACGTCTGCTTGCCTGCTCCTTGCTTAAGGCATGTCACACCGTATTCTTGCTCGGGGTTTCCCCGGGCCACCTATGTACTTTACATTTCTTCATCATATTCAAGGTTCCACGTGTCGGTTGCACACAAACGGTTTCTTATCTATGTCGCATAACTTCCTAGCTTACTCCGATATCATTGCAATAATATTGACGCCACTTGTGTTTTTCTTCCTTTCACACCGATACACCTACGCACTATTTCTCTTTTACATATACAGAATTTATATAGAAACATTTTAAACAGGAATATAATAATTTAATACAAATAAATGAATAATACATGTTTCCTGATCTGTGTTGATTTATTATCTACCATAATATCATAATCCACATTACCTTAATATAAATATTTGGGATGTTATATTATATTTGTATTTTATTCATTATATACAGGGCCTACCGTTACAGATTATTATCACTATAAAAGAATCCATTATTATTCAAATGCACAGTAAAATATCAGTGACGGCCAGATTTGTCATTAATTTAATAATTTTTAATACTAATTAATTAAAAACTCAATGAATCGACATTCTGATTCATAAACGAGTAATCAATTAATTAATTATGTACCGATGCCAATGAAATTAGAATTTTAAACAAACAAACAAAATTTAATATATCCAACACTTTAGATTACTCATATAATGTGTCATTTACACTGACTTTGCTAAAGCCTTTGATAGCATTGATCATTCGTTGCTTCTCCAAAAACTTGATGCCTTCGGTTTTTCGATTGGCTTGCTCAAGCTCTTGTCTTCATACCTTTGTCATCGGTCCTGTTACGTATGCTACAACGGATTCAGTTCTGGTCACTTTACACCGACATCAGGTGTTCCCCAGGGATCCAACCTTGGTCCCTTGCTATTCAATATATTCATTAATGACCTCTTAAATTCTCTGAATTGCTCTGTCCTGGCATATGCCGATGACTTGAAGATCTTTATGAAGATTGGAAGTGTTGAAAACTGTCACTTACTTCAGGACAATTTGCAGATAGTTAATGATTGGTGCCTGCAAAATAAAATTTTCTTAAATGTAGAAAAATGCGCAATAGTAACGTACACTAAAGTCGCGAACCCTATCTTCTTTGATTACCATGTAGATCAAATTGCAATACCCAGGCATGCACGGTTCAAGGATTTAGGAGTCCTGTTCGACTCCGCTCTCCGCTTTACGGACCATATTTATTCAATTTGCAGTGCGGCTACTAAATCATTGGGCTTCCTTATCCGTTCTTGCAGGGGTTTCAGTGGTTTACTGGCTGTAAGGTCATTATATTACGCCTTCGTTCGGAGTACACTGGAGTATGGTGCTATCATTTGGTATCCGCACTATTTATACCAAGAATTAATCTTGGAGCGGGTGCAAAGACGTTTCCTGAAATTTATTACTTACAGAATTGATGGCGCTTATCCTCCTAGGGGCGTCGATTACGTTGCTCTCCTAGAAAGACATTCCTTCCAGTCTTTATCTGACAGAAGAAGGATCAGTAGTGCCAACTTTCTTTTTAATTTAATTAACAACAAAATAGACTCATCTGCCTTGCTCTCGCAAGTTGACTTTGCTATTCACTCGCATTTGACGCGATCTTCTGAGTCTTTCGTTTTACCTAGGCGTAGAACAAACATTCTTTGTAAAGCACCTCTGACGCACATGATGACTAATATTATGGCTGTTTGTCCGGATCCGTTCAGGTAGCTGTGCGGTTGGGTTGCAAGATTTACTGCACTATGACTGATTAATGACAGACTCTCTTTTTGTTATTGTGTTCTTCAGCGCAATTGTTATTCTTTTTTATTTATTTATTTTATGTTTTTCATTTCTACATTGTATAGAGCAGCTGCTCCGAATTATTTTGTATAATTGTCCTGTAAATGGAGTACTCTGTTGGTCAATAAATACATATTATTATTATTATAGCAAAAAATATACATTTTATTTCGAAGGTATTTCAAAAAAATCATTATCAACTTCGTTATCTATCACTGATATACATAAATATTTAATGGTAAGTGGGAAATCGTTGGATAAATAGTTTTATTATTATTACAGTTCGGAATTAGAAGAAGTATATGAACAGTTCACCAAATGGTTAGAGGATCCTATTATAGAAACTGAAAAAGGAACGAAAAAGGAGTTAGACACGCGCGATCTTGCCGTAGTTCAATTTGCAGGATCGCTGTTGAAAAGAACCCTGAGTGAATCATTTGCTGGAGTCCCCTTGACAGAAGGTGGTTGCGATAATAATTTGGGTGTGATATCCAGTGGTACCAACAAAAAGCACAAATTGATTTTGAACGCCAAATCGATGAGCTTGGAATTGGCTCGGCAAAAGCATCGTTTAGCTGCTCAATTGGTTAGTGATTACTATCAAATTTTTCAGTTATAAATTAACACTTTCTATTCTACTTTTACTACAAGCAGGGTAAATTAAAAATAATATAGCTTTGTCTTTCTTTTTCTCTTTCACTCTCTCTCTCTTTAATTTTCTAAAGTATATATGATAAAAACAAAAGTTTAAAGTAGTAATTTTATATGTACCGTACGCAGAGTGAACATGCCGAATCTTTACTGGCGGAAAATCTCCCTGCTGCTGTAGAACCAACCGAAACGTCAATGAATAGTTCCTTAACAATGCAGAATAGTAATAGTGTAAATACAAAAAGAAAAACTTGGGTTCTGTCATATGTAACGCAAATAGTTCAGTCTCTTGAAGATATTTGCGTTCACGTTGCCTTATCTCAAGAAAATCACGAACAGGTAAAAAATGCTGCTGACATAGCATGGGAGTATACTACACCAACTAATATCTACATATCAAAGAGGAAAAGCACTAACGTTGATAATAAAATAAATACTATATAATATTAGGTGTCGCCTGTATAATGTATAAGACAATGTTAATACCAACTTAAATCCAAAAAATGTATGCTTTACATTTATATATGTATACTGTAAACGCCAAATTAGATGGCAAGCGGTGGGGATGCGCTGTAGTTGTTTTTAAAAACGCGTACGCCCACTTACTGAAGTAGTAGTCAGACTATATTTGTCCCACTATTTCTAATGTAGCACGGACTTACTCCCACCGCTCGCCATTTAATTTGGCGTTTACTGTACACCAGTATGCAATCACGCTTGCATCACGTAACGAATCAAAGCGATACTTAGTCTTGAGTCAACTTGCATACTGATAATTAATGAGGAAGACGTGCCCAGCTTTTGATAATCACTTTAGTATGACATAACCTCAGAATATTGTTGTTATAATTACGCAGAAAGCGATTCGTAGTTATTATTCATTTAAAAGACAATATTTTAGAAAACTGCAATAAATAGTAAATAATATAAGTATGTATAACAGTGTTGGACGCAGAAAATTTCTCTCGAAGGGAAATTTTCACTGTTCACTGAAAGTTTCACTGAAAAGTTTGCTAACGAAATATCTTTCGGTTTTGAAGTGAAAGATACAAATTGAGGTTATGTTATTATTTTGTGTTTGTGACAAACACTAAATAATAACAGAAGAACAAAGAAAGTGCCGGTTTCAGATTTGCAAAACAATAATAATGAAGAAGAAGAAGATTATGAATGCATAAAAGTTATTATGGAAAAAGATGAAGGAAATTATGAAAAAATTAATAGCGAGTATGAAGAACAGGAATTACAAGAATAAATAGTACAAAATAAGAATACCGATATTGTTGTTTTTTACCTTTTATTTTTTGATTTTTGTTTATCTATGCTTCTTATTTGTTTTTGTGTAATATTTTTTAATTCAATAAATTTAAGTTTGTTAACTTCAATAATTTTAATTTCTGATTCTGAATAAAACTTTTAATTAAGTTTTAGTAAGTTTACCAATATGTTCTGCTGACCGTTTTATTTTTTATGTATTAATAATTATATTATTGAAAACATTAAATTTTAACAAAATCAGTATATTACAATATTTATTATAAGTAATCCTTTAAAGCAGGCGTGACACGTTTAAGACGCTCTTAAATGGAACAACTTAAAAAGATATTTCAGTGAATGTGTCAGTGAAATTTACAACACACCAATCTTTTACCGAAATTTCCCAACACTGATGTGTAATATAATAAGTAATTATTTTTGTATCTTTTCATTAAAAACTAGAAGAAATCCATACTTACTTATATTTATATAGTATAATCAAATATTGCAATTATATATTGATGGATTTATTTAGCTGATAAAGCTGTGCTACAAATCTTGATAATATCGACATATATAGTAGAATCATTTTGGCAGAAGACACGGCCAACGTACGAACTAAAAACGATGTTTCAATGCCACTACAAATTCTCATTGACTGGAACAACTTCAGAATTATAAAATTAAACTAATTAATTAATATTTCAAGATATATAGCTTCCACTAATAAAATACTATTACATGAAAGTTATAAATTGAATATTTCAAATTATGTTATTAAGTATTACTTTTACATACCTAAATGTTATTTAATACTTGGTTATTCTGTGTAGTAGTCATGCATTGCTGATACTTTGGAAGATAAAGGTGAAGAAACGAATGAGTTCAATAATGGTAAAGACGACATACTACCTACTGCCTCTGAAGTAATACTTTTTAGACTAAATATTACCAGAATGAAACGCGACAGAAATATATGGATAGCAAAAAAAAAATTGAAGCTCTCAGAGGAAAACAGCTACAATTATAGCTTAAAAATAGTCTATCCAATTTATAGATATAATAAATTTAAATAAACATTGATAAATAGAATCATCTCTAAGAAATGTTATAATGTGTAGGTATAGATTTCTTCATATTTTTGCTAATTTTAAAGTAAAAGGATTTTAAATATAGGCATGGAAAAATGTTTGAAAAACCATAGAGTTCAATTAATTAATGCCATATTTAATAAGCGTTTAATACATACTTTAACTATGGATTAGAGATATTGTACTGTTGACAAAATATAGTAAATATATTTTATATCACTCTATTATTTCTTCAGTTTAAAAATAAATACAGCATAAATATCTATTGTTTGGATGACAATTACAACAAACATATAGAGGAGACGCGTTATATTCAGTTGCACGTCATTGATGACATTTACGTGTTGTCATAATTGTATTAGGAAAACTAAAAAAGTTACGTTGTTAAATTATATTTGAGAGTTTTTATTTCATTAATTTAGATAGAAAATGCATACATTGATCGTAATATACGCATTCATGGCAAATAAACACATAATTTCCGTTTCAATATTAAATTTCTCCGTTACATATTTTTAATAGACTAATAGTTCAATTCGGTGGTGTCAGATAAATCATATCTGTCAAAAAGACGTGCGTTGTGTATATTTTGCCTGTCAAATTTACGTGTTTATTTTTGCTTTGATAAAAATTGTATAAAAACAGTTCATCTTAGAACTGTACATCCTGTTTATTATCTATTTGCGTCCTTTGAATATAATGCCGAAAAGTTTCTGTAAACCTACGAGGAAAGAATAGAACAGGAGAGATAATAAACTGGTGGGGGAATAGGTATCATTTAGACGGAAGTTACCACTTTAAAGCAGGTCAGTTATGGCAATATTGACCAATCATAATTATAAAATGAGTATTTTGAATAACTTGTCATATATCCAGTATGTTTGATTATGTGTTCAGTGGCGTAACATACATATTCTAGGCAAGTTTTCTTTTTATGCTTTCTTTAATACAGTTAGAATAAATGTTACTATATTAAAAAGAATAAAAGGATTGAAAAAATAATGCACTTACGATATTACTTTAATTATTATTGGACTAAGAACCCATTTTAAATGATGTATTTCGATACTTCTTTCATAGGCTAAATAGACAAATATTTTTAATTTAACAGATAAAATGGGTAAGAGAAGCAATAATTTATTACCTTTTATATTTCATAGTAGTCTAATTTCGTTTACTCCAGCATTCTTTTTTTTTTTTTACAAACAAAAATCTCTTAACATTTCCTACATATAAGGAGTCTATCTACTATCTTACAGTAGGTATTTAATATTTTTCTGTGTTGTTTTTATCAAGTGATTAAAATCATAAAATAAATGAGCTTCCTTTAATTTTATGCTTTACTGATGTTTATGCACAGGACTACACAAATTTTATGAAGATTTTTCTTTAATATAAAGCCACCATTTTTGGATTTAAGTTGTTTCGTTGCCATCTATTTTGACAGTACCTATTTTTTTATACAGTATACAGAGTACGGGCTTTATATAGATTGTGTGAATAAATTAGCGGAAAATTTCGATGTGATATTATTTTGCTAATTTTAAATTAGCCTATTATATGAACACGTCAAAATAATCCGCCATTTCTTGAACACAGTCCGATATAATGGACACCACAATTAATTGGAAACAAAATAAGTTTTTTGCTTTAGCTATTATACATTTCTTTTCTGCATATCCATAACGTATAACCTATACATACAGCTATAGACGTAAAATACATATGTGTTAATTATTTTCTTCGTAATTTCGGGCTTAAAATGGCTACAGTCAACTCTGATGAGTTTAGAAGATACTTGTATGTAATCTATACCTACGGAAAAACAGTCATTTGATGTATGTATATAGAAGGCCTATTCCTATCTCCCTATGTGGATAATTTTTTTAATATTAAAGATACAGAATCGGTTAAATTAGCAAAATTGTTCAGAAATTTGAGGAGTATTTGATAACATTTTTAAGTTTGACATTTATTGTCAATTGTTGAAGGTATTTTAAAATAAATTAAAGCAGCGAAATGGTCCATATCCATATCTTTAAAACACAATAGAAAATAACGAACTGTCAATAGCTTTGTTCGTAGACAAATCACAGACTAATCAGAGCAAATGAGATGTTGTAAAATCAGTCAAAGACTAGTTTCGTACTTCTCCCCACCAATCGAATCGCCGCTGACTAGTTTGTGCCAATCAAAAATTTTTTAGTAGGTATCAATCCATACGACCTGCCAACTACAAAATCCTATATTTCAAGAACTAATAGAATCATTTTTACTTAAAATTAGTCAATAAATTTATATACGAAGTATCTCGAATACTATGGCGGCCATTCTGTATATAGCAAAATAATAAAGCCTTTACTAAAGTACTTCAGGGGAATTTATTATGTAACGTTGGTTGTATAACGAAAAGAGTTCACCTGGATTCCTACAGAAATTTTTTGGTAACAAGAGAACCTTCCGAAGTACATAGATAACTCGAAAATTAGAGTGAAGAATATGTTAACATAATGTTTGTTTCTTTTTTTGCAATTTTTTCGATTATAAGCATAATTCTCTGATAATATTATAAATAAAACGATATATTCTTTATCCCCTTTTCCGTATCTAATTCTTAGACCAACAAATTTTTTTTTGCTATGTTCAAAAAAAAATATTTTATGCCTAGGTACTTACCTAAATATGATTTTCATTCAAATCAATGAGTTGCACATGGTTAGGTGTCTTTGTCAAAATTAAATCAATCCTCTTTCATCTTTTATACTAGAGAAAAATAATCAATAATATTAATAATAATTATTAAATAACAATGTAATTAATTTAGAGTAATATTTTGACTATTTTCATCTTTTTGTTTTGTTTTGTTTTTTAAGTGTAAATAATGCGTATCTAATGTTGGTCGCTCAATAAAATATTTTCCTATCATCGCTAACTTTTTTTAGCTGCATATATATATCATTTGGTATACGTTTTCTTGTTTAAAAATCACAATACCAAAAAGGAACTATCATCACTCAGCGATTAATTGTTTTTATCTCATATTCTGCTTTTACATTAGATTAGTAACGTTTTACAGCACGAGGGTGGAACAAGAAGTAACGTTTCCTAATTGAAATCTCATGATTTTATTGTACCCGATCCTTTTTCGAAAAGGCGGTCTTCAAATTGAAAAGTTTAAAATAAAATATTCATGTAAACACATGAATGTTAAAACTAACATCAAGCAGTAAATAAATACTGTGACTTACATATATACATTTATACGTAAAACGTATATGCATATATACATGTGTTTGGGATACACACATACATTAAGTGCCATTGCCGACAATCGAACGCACAGACACCGGTGTTTCGGTCTTTGAGGCCTCATCAGTGCAACTCTACTTATGTCAGTTTTGCGTGGTAGATGCAGTGAGAGTATCACAGCGACATCTAACACCCAAAAGATGACACAGAAAAAGCGATGGCTTCTGACGGCATGTTCTGCTATACAGAGGCCTGTATGTTAATAGTGTGTCCCGTGTAATAGAGCCTTATGTGGCGTCACCAATCACTTTTTCTGTGTCGTCTTTTCGGTGTTAGATGTCGCTGTGATACTCTCACTGCATCTACCACGCAAAACTGAAGCGTTTTAAGTTTCAAAGCCATTGTCGACAGTCTCCAAGTGCAGTGTTGAGGCCTCAAAGGCCGAAACACTGGTGTCTCTGCGCTCGATTGTCGGCAATGGCACTTAATGTATGTGTGTATCCCAAACACATGCATATATGCATATACGTTTTACGTATAAATGTATGTATGTAAGTCACAGTATTCAAATATTCATATTTAATTTCATTTAAATGATATAAAAGATTAGCCGCATTTACTCAAAAGACATGGGCTACACCTACACCAAAGTGACTAACAAATTAAGTAAAATTCATGAAATCATAGGAGGCGTCACTTCTTTGAACTTTATTTCATTCAAATTTGAGGTTAGGTACGTATGGTTGAGATTTCATATCTGGCAATAGGTACACATTAACGAATAGTAGAAAATATTTTGAAATTATGTCATCTTCCAAGCTTAACTGAGCTATATGTTCACCAGTACCAGTACAACAGGTATAAATAGGTACTATCCAGAATGATATGAGCTACATTTATGTCATTGTATAATATTTTCGTTAATTGTAGCTTTAAAAAATGTAAATAAATCAAGTTTTTGTAAACTCAATTATTATGTAAACTAAACAGTGTAAGCAATTATAATTAGGTATAGGTGAAAAAGATTTCTTTTACATTTCTGAATTTATATATTGTCCCAATATTACTATGAATATCATATATTAGGTACATACTACTCTTTGAACAATTGAAGCATAATAATTTATTTTATTTTAAATATTTTTAAACGTCAGGATGCACATTTCTAAACTTCACCTTCAACTGATTCAATACAAGAACATTTCAAAATTTTACAATACAAATCAATCCTAAAAGTGCAAGGAAAATCAATCAGTCCAGAAATTTGTTGAAATATACTTACCTATCCAGTGTTTTATTTTTCTCCAGTATAATTCAAATTTCCATCAATTGGTATGACGCATTTACAGATTTAAAGGAAACAAGACTAGAACCAAAACATAACCTTTACAAATTATTACTATTTGACGTCTAACAAATGTAGGTACACAACTTGACACAAGTGACATGTGCTAAACATTTGATGACCGATGACGTGCATTGCTATAGATATGTAAATCTCGACCGCCGCTATATATTTTCAAATCCCTAATGCAGTTAACACAACTTCTAAATTTCAGTTATCCCAAATTGCTCAAAAACCGAGTAACGGTGTCAAAGTGGTAACGACTGGAAACTGGGGGTGCGGCTCGTCGAAAAAGGGAGACGTTCAATTGAAGGTGATCATACAGTGGTTGGCGGCTAGTGTAGCAGGTGTTCCAGTTTTAGTTTATTACACAGCCGGCCACGCGGATTTGGCTCCTTTAGACACGATCTACAGAGTTCTGCGGGACAGAAGGTGGAATGTGAAGGATTTGACGCAGGCAACCTTGCGGTATTCGTCACAAATTTTGCACGATCGGAATGAAGGCACGACATTGTTCGATGAATTGATTGGTATCGAAAGAAATTGACACAACGAAATTTATCTAAAACGCATACCTATTGTACATTATAATCTAGTCAGAGGAAATTAATAAAGGATTATTCTTGTATACATACATATTACAACCATTATCAGCTTCATATTTTTAGATATTATATATTATACATATACATATTTGACAGTCAAGTTGTTAACATTTTTTGAAATAAACTTATTTTGAAGTTTTACATTATTATTGCTTCATTTAATGTTCATATTGTGTTTTACTTTCTTATACGTAGTATAAGGAAGTATTGTGATGATGAAAATTTTCGACCTCGAGATTTTTGCAGATGTCCACGTTTTGAGGTCCCCTGATACCAAAAAAGTGGTTTTTAAAAAACGTCTGTGTGTCTGTCTGTGTGTGTGTGACCACGATAGCGGTCAAACCGCTGTAGATATCAATTCCAAATTTTGTATTTACGAATATAATCTCCCTCTTGAGAACTGATTAGATTTTGAGCAAAATCGGCAGACCGGAAGTAGTAGTTTACTTCAGTGAAAAAATCGAATTTTGCAAATATTTCATCAATTACTAAGTTTAAACAAATTTATAAAGAATTCAAATGTACTCAAAATTAAATTTGAGAAAAATTGTTTTAATAAAGTTTTTCGAAATTCCTATCGGAAGTAGGTCTTTTACTCTTATCGAAAATCAGTTTTTTGCGAATATCTCGCAAGTCATGCTTTCTAGGCAGGTACATTACCAGTATAAAAGTATTTAGAACATACTTTTAAATATCTTTTGTATAAAAAAAATTTCAAAATTCAGCCCGGAAGTACCACTTTTACTCTTATCGAATAGCGATTTTTTGCAAATATGTCGTAAATTATGCATTATTTATATATTTATGAAGAGTACAAAAGTATTTAGAGTTGGATTTGGAATATTTTTTGTATAAATGAAATTTCAAAATTTGGACCGGAAGTAACACTTTCATACGTATAAGAAAGTCGTGTGGTGGCCACACCTCATTTTTTGATAATATCTTGCAAAGTATGCATTCTATAGAGATTTATTAAGAGAATAGAAGTACTTAGAATAGGATTTTGAATAATTTTTGTATAAAAAAATTCTTAAAATTCTATAATTTGAAACGCTCATACGTATAAGAAAGTCGTGTGGTGGCCACACCTCATTTTTTTACTTTCCTATACGTAGTATAAGGAAGTATTATGATGACGAAAATTTTCGTTTTGAATTCCTCTGATCCCGAAAAAGTGGTTTTTAAAAAATGTCTGTTTGTGTGTGTGACCACGATAGCGGTCAAACCGCTATAGCTATCCCAAATTTTGTATTTGCGGGTATAAGCTCCCTCTTGAGATCTGATTAGATTTTCAGTACAATCGACGTACCGGAAGTAGTAGTTTAATTCAGTGAAAAGATCGAATTTTGTCAATATTTCGTCAACTACTAGGTTTAAACAAATTTATAAAGAATTAATATGTACCTACTCAAAATTAAATACGAGAACCTTTTTTTTTGAAAATTCCTACCGGAAGTAGGTCTTTTACTCTTATCAAAAATTAGTTTTTTGCGAGTATCTCGCAAGTTATGCTTTCTACGCTGGTACAATACGAGTACAAAAGTATTTAGAACTTAATTTTCAATACCTTTTGTATAAAAAAAATTCAAAATTCTCTTATCGAGTAGCGATTTTTTCCAAATATGTCGTAAATTATGCATTCTATATATATTTATCAAGAGTACAAAAGTATTTAGTGCTGGATTTGAAATATTTTTTGTATAAATGAAATTTCAAAATTCGGACTGGAAGTAACACTTTTACTCTTAGCGAGTAGCACCTTTTTTTTCGAATATCTCGTAAAGTATGCATTCTATAGATATTTATTAAGAGAATAGAATACTTATAATAGGATTTTGAATAATTTTTATATAAATTTTTTTTTACTTTGGATATTTTTCTAAGAAGATAAAACTAAAACAATTTAGAACAATTTTGTATAATTTGAAACGCTCATACGAAATAAGAAAGTCGTGTGGTGGCCACACCTCAGTTTTAAATAAAAAGCACCGCCTCCAGTCCTCTAATCCTATAAAAAAATTACTCCACATGACAAACATTCGAAATGTTTCTTATGAATGTATACAGGGTGTTTAAAAAAGATACGGCAATATTAAAGGGGTTGATTGTCCAGGTCATTTTATACAAAAAAGTTTATAATAAACAAGGTCCGCAAACGCTTCGTTACCGATCTACAGCGTGTTGAAGTTTAATTAAAAGAAACAGTAAAAATTAGATTTCTCCAAGACGGCATTAAAGATCATAATGAAATTTTAGGCGTGTTATTTTTCAAGAAGAAAATAGGACGCCGCTGATTTCTCTAAAAATAAAAATATGTTTCTATTCTTTGTTTAATTGTGAAGAAAGAAGCTCTCTTAACTTTACGACGTACCGTTTTTTAGTAAAAAAACACATTTTAGTGCATGTACATTTATTACAGAAATTTTTTTTTAATAACAAGGGTTTTATTTAAGGGCAAAAACAAATATTTTACCATACCAACAATTTTAGCAAGCAAAAATTACAATAACTGTGCAAAGTGACCACCTCGAGCTCGGGTGCAAGAATCCAATCTTCTCCTCATCGACTGGCGAACTCTCTCAAAAACAACAGGATCGGTTTCAATTGAGTTGCACCCAGCAATGATTCGATTTCTTAAGTCTTCTACGTTTTCCAATGGAGTAGCGTACACCAATGACTTCAAATGGCCTCACAGGAAAAAATCCAGGGGATTTAAGTCCGGGGATCGTGCAGGCCATAAGTGTGGTCCACCTCGGCCAATCCAGCGATTTCCGTATGCTTGTGTTAAGAAATCACGACTTACTTGACTAAAGTGGGCTGGTGCGCCATCGTGCATATACCACATTGCATCTCTAATTGCTAATGGTACGTCCTCCAGAAATCCAGGGAGCGTGTTTTCCAAAAACTTGCGATACACCTCTCCGGAAACGTTCAAAGAAAACTGATGTTGAAAACGATTTTCAACAATTTCATGTGGATTTTCGTCACACCATACATGGTTATTATGGAAATTGCGTATTGCATTTCTTGAAAAATTCGCTTCATCGGTGAACAGAATCAACATCAGGAATTGAGGGATTTAAACCATTTTCTGCAAAAGCCATTGACAGAATGCAATGCGAGGAGGAAAATCAGCAGGAAGTAATGCTTGAACGCGTTGTATATGGAATGGGTACAACAAATTTTCCTTCAGAATGTGCCAAATAGTCCCATTACTTACATCCAAAGCGTCAGCAATTTTTCGAGTAGAAGTACCTCGATCTTCTTCAATCATGTCTAGCACATCCTCTTCCAGCTCTACCGTTCTTGCTGTCCTTGGCCTTCCTGCTCCTCCATTTCGTCTTAATGTGCCTGTTTCATAAAGACGCCGATGAATACTTTCGAAAGTTTTTCTATCAGGAGCAATACGACCAGGAAATCTTTCAGTATACAACCGCCTAGCTTCTAATGCATTTCCATCAGCAAGTCCATAAATGTAGTGCATGTCGGTCATCTCTGCATTTGTATAGCGATTCATGATAAGGAAATTCAACAAATTCGACACATACAAAATTATTAATCATATGTCATTCAATATGTCAGTGAATAAAACAGGACTGATAAAAATTTAAGGGAGCTTTTTTCTTCACAATTGAACAAAGAATAGAAATATATTTTTATTTTTAGAGAAATCAGCGGCGTCCTATTTTTTTCTTGAAAAATAACACGCCTAAAATTTCATTATGATCTTTAATGCAGTCTTGGAGAAATCTAATTTTTACTGTTTCTTTTAATTAAACTTCAACACGCTGTAGATCGGTAACGAAGCGTTTGCGGACCTTGTTTATTATAAACTTTTTTGTATGACCTGGACAATCAACCCCTTTAATATTGCCGCATCTTTTTTAAACACCCTGTATATTGCAAATTTTTTTTTATATGATGGGAAGATAAAATATAACTCCATTTTTATTATTTATAAGAACCAATGAGATGTCGCGAAATTGACTATTACAGTTTCCTTTCGCATTTATTTTACAAAGAACCAGGAATATATCCAAATATATCTCAATTTATGTTTGGAGACGAAATATAGTGTACAGAAACTTACTCGAGATAGGCAACTTAATAAACATAAATTGTATCCAAAAATTAGAGCCATCTATATTCTGGCTGTGCGTAACTTTGCTATATTCGACATTTCTCTACACGCCGGTTTTGTAAATTTATACTTATAAAACATTAAAGATGTGTTAGTACCTATGCAACATTTTTCGAATTTCGCGGGTGTTTAAAGATTGCAATGCACACCGGCAAAATTCGAAAAATGTTACATGGGTAGTAGATGTGTAGAATTACCGAACAGATGCAGTAGCAACAGAGCATTTGCCCGTTTAAGCTATTACAAAAATGCAATGTTGCTACTGCATCTGTTCGGTAATTCTACGGTTATTAATTTTAGTCCTATATTGCACGACAGAAAATTCAATTATAATTCTTAGGAATAAAATTAATAGTAAAGTAAAATTCAAGAATATTCGTCAAAGAAATAATGGTAAACCTATATATAATATTTACAAGACATTTTTAATAAAATAAATTTATTCAATAACAATATACAACATACAGTAATATAGAATATATGTGTACAAAATCAATAATACAATATAAAAATGTATGGTAACAGGTAGGGGAGAGGGGGGCACATTCAACCGCGGGGCACATTCAACCACGCTTTATAATAATTTCATAGATTTGAATTTGCCGCAATAAAAAATCCCATAGTGCCTAGAATTACTTATGCCACCATTCAGTGAAATTTCATTCGTTTGGTTAAACGGCTATTAAAGTTTTTAATAAATTTGTGAAAATTGTGATTTTGAGGTAAGTATTTATCTTATCATTTACAGAAAGACATTTGGCATTGTTTGATTTTTCTGTGCTTCATTATTCATCTTTCTAATTAGGAATTAATATTTTCAATTTTTTATAACCTTAAAATAATTCACATTGACAAAGAATTAATTTCCATGTAAAATTTTACACGGGGCACTTTCGACCACACACTGGTGGGGCAGTTTCAACCAGTGGTTGAAACTGCCCCAAGGTATTTTATCTATTGTCTTATGGAATGTCCTACCATTTCAGATGGTTAGAAATTACAAAACAAAAACAGATCGATCACATTTAAATGAACGCAATTTCCAAGATGCAATTAGAGAAGTCTTACGGCACAACATGTCGGAGAGAGTAGCGGCAAGAACATTTAATCTGAAACGTGGCACTCTTCATTCTAGAATTCAAACTTTGAAAAAGAAACACCCCCCAGATGATTTAAATAGATTGTGTGATTATGATTCTGGGAACGAAAGTGATCACAATACTGTGAATTTAAGCTACTCTAGTAAATACACTGTAGCTCAAGTATTCACGAACGATCAGGAAGCCGAAGTAGTAAAATATATAAAGACTTGTTCCAATATGAACTATGGCATGACTTATAAGCAAATCAGGATATTAGCGTATGATTATGCAAGAATTCTTCCAAGTTGCAAGATACCTGATCAATGGGGTATCAATAAGAAAGCTGGCATTGATTGGCTGAAAGGTTTTATGAAAAGAAACCGTGATAAGATTAGCTTGAGAAAACCGGAGAATACTAGCCTGGCGAGAGCTACGGGCTTTAATAAAAAAGCTGTCTCAGAGTTTTTTGATAACTATTCTGTGGTTTTAAAAAAGTACAAATTTAAACCAGAACAGATATATAATATTGACGAAACTGGAGTGACAACGGTTTTAAAACCAGTAAAAATTGTATCAACCAAAGGAAAAAAACAAGTCAGTTTAGCAGCATCTTCAGAGCGTGGTGAATTAACCACATTTGTTGGAATAATAAATGCAGTGGGCAATGCACTACCACCAGTGTATGTGTTTCCTAGAATACGCCATCCGGAGGAATACCTTATTGATGCTCCCCCATCAAGTCTTGGATTGGGTAGCAAAAAAGGATGGATGACGTCTCATCTATTTCTGCGTGTTTTAGAGCATATTCAAAGACACACGAACTGCAGCAAAGACAATAAAATACTAGTTTTGATGGATAATCATGAAACCCACATAACTGTTGAATCTGTGAATTTCTGTCGAGATAATGGTATCGTTTTGTTAACTTTCCCTCCACACACCTCTCATAAGCTCCAGCCATTGGATGTAGGAGTGTATGGACCTTTCAAAACTTACTGCGCCACTTCTTTCAATGATTGGATGACAATGAATCCTGGGACAACCATAACCGTCAAACAAATTGCTAAGTTAACGAAGCCCGCATTTCAATCTGCATTTTCTCAGAAGAATATTGTAAAATCTTTTGAGAAACCGGGTCTGTGGCCTTTAAACAGGCTTGCTTTTAACGATGAAGAATTTGAAGCGAGTTATGCAAACCAGACCTCATCGCCTTTATCAAATATTGAAAAAACTGAAAACACTACACCACCTCTTCTTCATAAATCTGATTCCATCCAGTCTTCGCAGTTATCTACGCCTACTACATCCCACCAACTAATAGCTCGTGAAAGGAGTGCAACTCCTATTTCTGAAAATGGTAAATTTTCTATGCTGCCTATTAGTTACATATGTATAATATATTTTTTGTTATAGCAGACGTGAAGAAATGTGTTGTGACACCCGCCTCAGTTAGGCCGTTTCCTAGACCCTGTATCAAAAAACGTAGTCGAGGAATAGAAAGACGTGGAAAATCAAGAATATATACAGACACCCCAGAGAAAAATCGTCTAGAGGAAAAGGAATATGAAAAACAAAATCGAAAGAAAAAGCAAGAAGAACGCAAGCGCCAAAAATACGTGAAATACATATTTTCTGAAATTGGTCAGCAGCCCAAAGCAGTAGTCAAGAGAAAACGTCAATGCCACAGTTCGTCTAGTTCTGACACAGCTGAGTCTATACATTTGGAGTCCGATGATCTTAGTGATGACATTAGCGAGGAGGAAAATGCAGCAGCACTTTTATGTGACGACGACGAGATAAATGTAGACGAATTTTTATTGGTTAAATTTCCAACCAAAACTCACATTAAATATTATGTGGGAAAAGTGTTAGAAAAGCTAAATTTAAATGAATACCAAATAAAATTTTTACGCAGAAAGGCGGAAGGATATATATTTTCGTATCCATTAGTTGATGATATATCTACAGTGGATCGAAGTGACATAATATTAAAGTTACCCTCGCCAAACTCTGCCAAAACAGCACGAACGTCATCTCTGATGACATTTGGTATTAACCTTAAATCATACAACGTTTTTTAAAGTAAATATTATGTATTTCGAAAACATGTATTAAATAAAATTACTTTTAAATTTTTAGAATAAAATATTTGTTTTATAATCATTTTTTCTGATGCCTTAAATCCACGAATTTACTAATTATCTGCATGGTTGTATCTGCCCCTTCCATTGGCCGAATGTACCCCACCACCGGGGCACATTCAACCCTTTGTAATGATTGTTAAAGTTCTATTAAATTTATAATAAATATATTTGAAACTGGTTCCAAGCATATCAGTTTTATTAAAAAAGGCCAATAGTACATAATCAAGTAATAACAACGTGTTTCTTTTTTCAAATTAGAAAGTTACCTTTGTTAATGTAAAAACTGGTTGAATGTGCCCCCCTCTCCCCTACATATTATATTCTCATTTTATCTTTTACTTTGTATGCTTAGTCAAGACACAAAAACTGTGTGTATAACATTTTCTTTCTGAGAAATGTACATATTTTTATTACATAGAATACACAACCAAAATTTCAATTTTAGCAGAAATGGTCCACTATAAAAATAATACATTTCGCATGTGTCTCCAGAAAGTATAGTTGACATGTTTAAAACATAATTATTATTTGTTCAAAAGATAATATATCGGGAGCATTAATAGTATTACAATGAATCAGATAAAGGAATTTTAAATCAATTTATCCCCTATGGAGCTCTAGACGTTCTCTTACAGATCAATAAATCAAAATGAGGAACTCTCAGCAAACTGAAAAATAATAATTATATGTGTACCATCGGCGGCATAGAATACTGGTATAGTCTATTTTTTAATTAGGAGGAGTGTTTTTAAATTGAAGCGCTAAAAAGGAGGCTTGCTATTTGTCAGTTTTCGGGAAGAATTACAGTATGGAAATTTTACATGTTTACGGCCGCCATACTGTTACAACAGCTGTTATTGTATACATCGTTAATTTTGTCAGTGCGTTTCTGTTCAATTTGCGTTATAATAGTAAAATAGTCCTTTTAAGAACTGAATCGACTGATATACTCTCCGTGTAAATCATTTTCATAGCGTTTTTCTTGGATATGGAGGAAGAGCAAGCACTTCTGGATCGCAAATTTCCCCGTTGAGAAGGCGAAAATTTGTGATCTTAGGACATCTATCTGTTGTTGAGAAGCTGAATATAGTAAATATATTCAAAAAATTACGTGCTGATAACCCCAGAATGAGGATTACTGCTATTGTCGCAAGAATAGTTAATATATAGTTGGTTTTAAGTTGATTTTGGCTGTAGCATGTCAAAATTATATTTATTTAATTTATTTACATTTCATTTGAATTTCTTTTTGTTCCATCTATTAATAAATAAGTGTTTAGTTTGCTTTAAAGTTTTATTTAGAACCCAGAACCTCAACCTGCCCAGTTTCCTTTTTACTTGACAGACTTCTTACAGAACTAAAAATTTCAAATATTCAGGTAATTTTTTTTTGCTGTACCACTGTTCTATGCAGCCGATAGTACTTACTTATAAAAGTAATATGTATTAGAGATGTTTATCCTTACTTCTAATAAAAAACCACAAATAAAATGAACGTAGGAGATCAAAAGGTCAGCAACTAAAACAGATTTCAATATCAGGATTACAGTATCTTACACAACGATTCTTACTTTCTTTGTCCTTATAACAAATAGAGATGGTAAAAACTAAATAAAAGTGGAAACTAACAATATACACAACCACATTCGAACGAAAATAAATGTTAACAATTAGGTGACGCAATTGACGCAAACAAACAATTTTTTTGGTAAACAATTTAGTAAACAACTAACAAAGAAGCCATCTGTTGGCACATTTGGGCAAAAGTTACGTACTGCCAGCCGTTTGATGGCGCTACATTCACTAAATTTAAATGCCCAACCGACTTACCAACCCCTATATAGTGACATTTTATGTTTGGTGCTGCCGCTGCCGTAACTGTTATTTAAATGTCATATTGACATCAACAACAATAGCGGGGTGCTATAGTTATTATTCTGCCTTTCGTATAAATCATAACCACTGAAATGAGTAATCAAAAAGATGACTTATCTATGGATGTAGAACCGTCATCTGACATATCTAAAAGTATAACAATGGATATAGACCCTGAGAAAAATGTTATGGCTTCAGGAACTACAGCTTCAGTTACCTGTTCTTTACACCCCCTGGTTATAATGAATGTATCTGAACATTGGACAAGAGAACGTGCACAGAATATATCTGTTCAAAGAGGTATAAGTATCAAACCAACGTTAATATGATAAGAAATTTAACATTTGTTTTAAGTGATTGGAGCTCTGATAGGAAAACAAAAAGGCAGAAATATCGAAATCATGAATTCTTTCGAGCTTGTATTTAGGGCAATTGATAAGGACGTTATCGTTGTAAGGGACTATTATAATATGAAAGAAGAGCAGTGTACGTTTGTATTTGTTTGTTTCGTGCTGGTCCAAATACATAAAATTCTTTTTAGTCAAGCAAGTGTTCAGTGATATGGATTTTATTGGTTGGTATACAACAGGAGATACACCGACTGTAACGGATATTCAGATACATAAACAAATATGTGAAATAAATGAATCTCCAGTGATGTTAAAGCTAAATCCATTTGACAAAAATATCGGCGTATGTAACCATAGCAAGGAAAACATTACAATGTCTCAAATTTTATTTGTTATAGCATTTGCCTGTAACTTTGTATGAGTCGGTCATAGATTTAATTAATGGCGAGGCAACCATGTTATTTGTTCCTTTAACATACACATTAGCAACAGAGGAAGCAGAACGTATTGGTGTAGATCACGTTGCTAGGATGTCATCTATGGATTCAGGAGAAAGTTCTTTAGTTGCTGAACATCTAAAAGCACAGTACAGTGCTATAAAAATGTTATATTCGAGGGTGAAATTGGTTTTAGAATACATTAAGGCTGTGAAGAAAAATGAAATACCCAGAAATCACGAGATATTACGTGAGGCATATTCCCTCTGCTATAGACTTCCTGTTATTCAGAGCCCAAGATTTCGCCAAGATTTTTACAATGTAAGTTAAAATTTAAATGTAGATTATACAAAATCGTATAATTTTGAACAGCCTCACTGATTACTTGCTTTCCCTTTTTAGCAATGTAATGATGTTGGCCTGATGACTTATCTGGGAACTTTAACAAAAGGATGTAATGATTTGAATCAATTCGTTAATAAATTCAATATTCTGTATGACAGACAAGGTATGGGTCGGAGAATGAGGGGAATATTCTTCTGAGTTGTCAATGACTTGCTTAATTTAAAATGGTTTATACATTGAAAAGTTTTACTTAAATATAAATATGATACTTTGTTTTAATTGTTTCATTAAAGTTTAAATATATTTTTTTTTACTCTACAATTCTATTGATTTTTAAGGAATAAACACCTAATCGGTATAATAAACAAAACCAAAACAGGTTATCATGCAATAGCTTTTAAATTTTTTTCACAAGCCGAAATACAAATGATAAATAAATTGTAATGTCCAGTGATATGAAGAGCATTACAAAACAATTAAATTGATGGCAAATCTATATATAATATAGCAGTGCTGTAACAATTTAGTTTGAAAGGAAAAAATAGTATCAATAACGTAGCATATGAGCATTTTTTTAAGACAAGTATCAGTTACTGATTACTCTATGTCGTGCTCTATGTTAATTATAGATATCTGTTACATACACATAGTGCAGCATATGTAGTATAGATGGCGCTAATATTCAAGGCCGACTGGCAATAAAAACAAAACCAACTATTATGTTGGATATTGGTAATATTGCATACCCACAAACATATTTTTTCTACTCTCATACTTTAATTGTATTATTCTACGAGGAAATAATAAAACAGGAGAGTCTCCTTAAAAATAATATTTGTCCAAAGTGGTAACTCAATATGGCCGCCGCAATGCATAGGCGTGCATAAATATTTTCTATAGGGTACATGTACACTTCGTATGTTCTCGATAATCATTCAAAATAGGTTCTTAGTCCAATAATAATTAAAGAAATATCATGAGTGCATTACTTTTTCAATCCTATTCTTTTTAATATAGTAACATTTATTCTAACTGTATTAAAGAAAACATGCCTAGGATATGTATGTTACGCCACTGAACACATAATCAAACATGTCAGATATATGACAACTTATTCAAAATACATACTTTTTCAATTATTATTGCCTATGTTGGATGCCATTTCACTTGTTGTCACACTGTCATTAATATTTGTCATTATATTTTCTCTTATAATGACAAATATCAATGACAGTATGACACTTAATGATATAACTTAAGACAGAAGTTTTACATTCCATGGCAAACCTTTATCAATATAATCTTTGATCTCGCGGTATTAAACCCTAATTTGTAATAAACTTTATTTTGAATTTCCCGCTACCAAATACATTCTGAATCGCCCGCTATTTGCTTAGTGTTATTGAAAACTGTAATTTTTTGATGTCAGCGCCATCTATATTTGCCCGCAGGCAATACAAAGCGTAGAAAAAATTTCTTAGCTCTTGAATTTATAAGAGACGAAATGGATGGCATAATAAATTGTGCATTAGTAATAAGGTTTGTTCGGGTTTAATTTTGAACGGTTCCAGAACAGTTCCCGTCAGGCGCGTTTGCAAAATTGTTTTAGATTTCGTAAATGCGCATGACGGGAACATAAACGCGCATGACTAGAACCGTTCAAAATTAAACCCGAACAAGCCTATAATGAATTAAGCTATATTGTGTTGGAGACTTGAATAGGTGATGCTATTCAACCTACCTTAGTATTCTGCTCGGCATCAATCACGTTTCTTTGTGGATCACACAGTTGTTTTTCTTAGGGACATTTGTCACTTTACTTTAGCAAGAATGTTTTAATTTCTGTTCTTCAAAAAAGATCTAATAGTTTATTAGTTAGAATTACTCAAAAAATAAAAGAGATAGTGCCTTGTAAGAACCATTTTATTGTATTTAAACACCATCAATTTATGCATATAAAGTACTTTTTAATGTTTATAAAAACATAAGTTCTGTCTGTAGTTTGAGTTACAGTATGAGAATTGAAAGATTATGGTTTTAAATCCTAGATCTCATTGTTCATTACTTCTGAGAGACACCTGAAGTAAACAATAATGTATATTTGTCAGGATATATTTAAAAAAATGATTCAAGTAGCATTAAATCCATCCGAACCATCCTCTAAGTCACTATCAAAATCACTAAAATCGAAACTAGAATTTTTATCACTAACATTTAATTCATTCAATTTCTGCAACATTTCATCTTGTATGTCTTCTTTAGATTTACCGTCTTGCATATCTTTATCTTTCTTACTCATATATCTGATAAATGTTCTGCGTTTTCTTTCCGGTAAAGACTGCAAAAGTTTCTGTAGTTCACCGTCCAATTTGATTTCTTCCTGCTTATCAGGAACAATCGGAATGACTTCCTTTGCCTGACAACACTTTGTGCACACACCGAACTGCTTGCCGCATTCTGTGCACATTACATGATATGCCTTTCTCACAGTTTTTTGTTCACATTTAACACACTTTTTAGGTTGCGTTAGAGGCTTGTACTTCTTGTATTTTATCTTCCACTCGATAATTTCCTTGCAACGTTCACACACATCACTGATATGTATATTATTGATGAATTTTGTTCTGTGACTAGTGTCATGTAAATTGTTTTTGAACACATTTCTGTTTTGATGCTTTTGAGGTCTGGATCTTGAGTTGTTGCCTTTTTGAGTGCTCATCCTGTAAATAAAAATACAATTCTTTTAGCAATGTGTAATTTACAAACCAATCTGTTAAAAGTATTAAAAATGATTTATATTAAGATTTAAATATAAAAAAAATTATATTTAAAAACCTTTATTTACAAATGTATAATTTACAATATGCAATGCAAAATATGATTTCATTTTAATCCATGAATAATACTGTCTCGATTTGCAAATAATAACTTCGTTTCCCACTGATAATTTTCTCGAGCTAGTTCAGTTACTGTTTTCTCCAAATTGCTATAATGAACTTCTACCAAATCCATTGCATCTTCTATTCCTGACAAAAGAGAAGTAACCGCTTGATTATAAGCCATTTGACCAACTTTTTGTACGAGTGTTTCATATTTTGTCAATTCTTCACGTAATTCAGTTGCTTCCACTCTATATTTTGTCAGTATATCCCAATGCTCACCTACAGGTCCTAACTTTGTGCACTGCCTTATTAAGTCTATTTGTTTGCCTACATTCTCCTGATATTCTTTACTAATTTCAATCAAACAGGCCGACAATACATTCATTAAATCTTTTAATGCATCGTCATTTTTCAGACAAGCTGCTCTCACATCTTTTGAAAAGAATAGTTCCGATTCGTCCGTTTCATTTTTGTCTACTTCATCTTCCTTTTTGGGTACGGTCACAGCAGCAGTAGCATTTAATATAGCTAATGTTTGCACACTTGGTTTCTGTATAATTGGTAGAAAGATTTTTCTATAACTGCACACTGTAATTTTTAAAACGTTCAATAATGGGCTCAAAGCACGCCAAATAAAATACCGCATTGTTTTATTGAACTTCCAATTATTCGACCCCTTCTTAAATCATGCTGTCAGTGTGATGACAATTAATGAATGGATGGAGCTAGTTGGGTATAAACTTGTCAACGCTTGTAGCGTATGTTGAAAAGAGACAAAAGAATAAATTATTGTCGAAGTATGTTCAAATTTCTAACCTTACTATGAAAAATTAATTGTCAATTATGCAAAATTAAACGTATTTTATTTATTTCAACAATATGAGACACATATTTAGGGCTTATCAACGTATATTAGATACCTATCCGATAGCAGTACAATCTCTTCAAACGAGCCTTCTCATGGGAGCCGGGGATATATGTGCTCAAACTATAGTCGAAAAGAAGTCCTTTAAAGAATACAATGCTCTTCGAACTTTAGAGTTTGGCTGTTTGGGTATTGTATTGATTGTAGGTATCTCCATATTTATACAAGAGTTTAAGTCCTACCTTAATTATTTCTATTGGAAACTATTTCTAGGGACCCGCAATGACAATATGGTATCGCACTTTGGCAAAGTATGTTGGCACTGAAGGAAAGGCGGTAGCTTTGAAAAAAATGGTGCTAGACCAAGTAGTATTCGCTCCAAGTATGATGGTGCTTTTTTTATCGACCTTAGGTGTAATTCAAGGTAAAAATCTGGAGGAAATCAAAAACGAAATTAAAACTAAGTATCTGGACATTATGCTTACTAATTACAAAGTTTGGCCCGCCGTACAATTTATTAATTTTTCTTTAGTTCCAACAAATTATCAAGTTCTTCTAGTTCAAAGTGTTGCATTACTTTGGAACACTTACTTGTCCTGGAAAACACAACTTTAGTAATAAATACGTAGTTCCAGTGTATAATTAAAAAATTGCGATGATTAAGTATATACCACAGTATTATTATTATTATTATATAATTTTTTTACCCTACTATTTTGTATACAATTTATATTAGTATGTATACTTTTTTTATACTTCTCAATCTTATAAATTAAGTAATCTTATTTATTTTACATACAGGAGTCTTATTTAACAACCTTTATTTTTTGAATTTATTTTTAATTTGTTGGTACCTACCTAGACATGATAGATTTAAATTATTTAAATGTTTACCGCCGAAAACCCAAACGCTATGGTCATAATTTCAATTCTTTCATTATTTTAATTTCCTATCTTTTCATTTCTATAGGTATCTCTCGAAGTATCTACATTTTTTTCATATATTGCAAAACAGATATGAAAATATACACATTCTAATCTACGCATAGAAAATTATTGTAAACATAGCTTGTTTTGAAATATTAAATGCGCATGAGAAAATCACTTTTTTTCTCGTATTCGTAGGTTATAGTGGTTGATTATACATAACCTCTAATAAACACGTTTTTTTCTTAAATGTTTGTGAAAGAAAACTATTAAGATGAGACTATTATTAAAAATATATAAGCGTACATTGAATAATCGTCCAATATTAACACAATCAATTCAAACCAGTATTTTAATGGGCATAGGTGATGTTGCATCGCAAGCATTTATTGAAAAGAAACAATTTAAAGAGTACAGTATTTTACGAACCGCACAGTTTTGTACGGTAGGATTTTGTTTTCTGGTAAGTATATGTAATTGATAATCAATTTACGTTTAATTAAATTTCCATATTTTTAATTTGAAGGGACCTGCATTAACGTCATGGTATCGATTGCTGGCCAAACACATCGGTGCGAAAGGTAGCCTAGTTACGCTTAAGAAAGTTGCTTTAGATCAATTATGTTTCGCTCCGGTTTGTATTGGGACACTGCTGACAGTTTTGGGTACTATTCAGGGAAATCCACCGCGGGAAACTCTTCGAAAAATGAAAAGAGATTACACGGACATTATGGTTGCAAATTATAAACTTTGGCCCGCCGTGCAACTGATAAATTTCTATGTTGTTCCGTTAAACTATCAAGTGCTTTTAGTTCAATGTATAGCAGTATCTTGGAATACTTATATTTCTTGGAAGACGCAAGCAGAGCGTCCATCTTCTAAAAAGATATAATATATGGAATGGAAAGAACTTGTATTTATTTTAATTCTATATGTAAATTAATTTATTTTTTTAATATTGAAAAAGTGGTAAAGCCATACTTTTAATCTACATCGCCGCCATTTAAAGCAGATCGCTGTGGATTGTGAAACGTTTGTTGATTCTTTTTTTATGTACCTAGTTTATTTTTTTAATTACAGAAGCTATATAGGACATTTTTAACTAATTTTAAATTAATTAGTATTGTAAGTGTTAAGATAACCTGTAAACGAATATTAATAAAGATTTTGTTTCTTATTTATTTAAAGTTCAGACATTTATTGCAAATTCTATTAAGGCAAAAAACAACACATTTAGGTTTAGATAATATGAAGTTTGTAATTTTGCTGTGTTTGTTTAAAATTAATAGCTGTAAAATATTTTTTTACAATTGGTATGTATGAAAGTTGAATAAAAATTAGTGCAGTCTTTTCATTTACAATAAACTGCCACATTATCATATAGCAATATCTATTTGTCTATAACGGAAAAATATCAAACTGTAGGTGGGTAGGTATATTAACAATATTATTATTAGTCCAGTGTATGGAAAAAGCGACAAAGATTCAATGGTAGAATACAGAATGAAATAGAGACATTTTCTTTAAGGTGCTATTCATGTTGTCATGGTTACAGATGCAAACAAATCGACCATATTGAATGGCAAAAGGTAATTAAGAAATGTTTGTACATTGTTTGCTATATAAAGAGCTTGAAGTAATATTTGAGTCTATAAAATTATCGCGTTTCTTCAATATAATTACTTTTTAGAGAAATTCTTTATGATATCAATGATTTTATATTTATTCAGAATTTTTGGCTTATTTGTGAACATGAGGTGTATACCTAGTAGATTTCGCATTGTGAATTTTTGTAGTAGGAGGAAGGTGCAACTCAAAAGAAATGCTAAAAGGAAATTCTAAAGAAAAATTTTCATGTTTTACTTAAGAACTTGGAATATCGTTTTTAGGACGAGGTAAATTGAATAAATTGCCCGGAAAATTGGAAAATTCGGGAAAAATTGAAAGTTATTTTTCTATAGAATCTTTGTGTGAACTCAAGACCATTGAATGTTTTCAATTGAAAAAAAATTTGGAAAAACGCATCCAGCTTAAATTAAAATAAAATTACATTTGTATTTACTTTTGTGTTGTTTCGCGATATGTCCAACAAATGTAGTTAATTTATTTAGATTTGCCTACCAATATTTGGTCACTATGATTGGTTTGATTCACAATTTAACAATGAGCTGTCAAACAACATTTGCGCGCGTAGCGATATAATTTGGAATAGAAATAAAAGTAAATACATTTCTTACTTCTAATTCACTAAACCAACATTTATTTGATTTGTAGAGACTATTGTTCATTGTTATGCTAGGATCCGATAGGTGGCGCTGTAATCAAGTTATTAACAAATTCTATATTTACGGACTAAAATGATTCGTATTAAAAATATATGTTGGTTTTGTGCTAAAAAGGAAAATCACAAGATCTGGACTCGATAGGTGGCGCTGTGGTCGACTCATAGCGTCACCTACTGGAAAGGGCAGAAAAACGCCTGCCGGTCCAGATAATAATACATAATTTCATAATAATTAATAAATTATAATTATTGTTATTATATGCGACAATAACAAGATAAATTTAAATTAATTATGCATTTGAAAAAAAAAATAAAGTGCTAATTTTTCTTATAATAAGCGAGCTCCACGTGTTGGATATGCTTTCTGTTACAGCTTGTACACGTTAAATAAAACAGACATTCAAAATGTCCCACTTTATCTCTTCCTAAATTGTTATAAACTTATACTAATGTTTATATATATTACGTCATTCTCTTCGAGATATCTTATCTCATGTCTGTATTTGAATGTATATATATATATATATAAGACTGGAATCGACTTTTAACATTTAGTTAACAATTTTTTTATATAACGGTAATACATGATAACATGAGGAACTTTATACAAACCTATAACCGTATACTTCATAGCCGTCCGATATTGATGCAAACAATACAGACGGGTGTTTTAATGGGAACAGGTGATGCGGTAGCTCAAGTTTTCATAGAGAAAAAAAAGTTCAAAGAATACAATTGGGCGCGAACTGGACAATTCGCAGTAGTAGGCGTTGGTTTTCTTGTAAGTATTTCTATTAGTTCTAAGTTCTAACCGCAGCAAATAACATGGTATCTATCGTTTTGAAGGGTCCTGCCTTGACGCTGTGGTTCAGATTCCTCGCCAAACACGTGGGAACGTCAGGTGGTGTGGTCACATTAAAGAAAGTCGTGATTGATCAGACGTGTTTCGCGCCAGTTTGTATAGGGACGCTTCTGTCTTTGTTGGGCTTTGTGCAAGGAAAACCGCCGAAGCAAACTTTCGATAAACTAAAACGAGATTATCCAGATATCATGATTGCCAATTATAAATTTTGGCCGGCGGTGCAGTTGGTTAATTTTTATCTGATGCCTTTAAATTATCAAGTACTCTTATTCCAATGCGCGGCCGTCTTTTGGAACACTTACTTATCTTGGAGGACCCAAACCGGAGGAGCTCCAAGCGCGCACTAAGTTTTTTTGTGATGTGAATTTTTAATATTTCCTCGAAGTCTTGCAATTTGCAATAGGTACATTAAGCTTGTATTTTTTACCAATATTAATTGAAAAGTGGAATATGTAGGGAGATATCTATCATCTTAACTTACAGTATAATGTGTTTGTAATTGATTTACGTCGCCGCCATTTGCAATTTAGCGATTTTTACGTTTTGCAATTGCTACCTCTGTTTGAATTCAAATTATCTGTCAAATTGGACATTAGGTCCCGATACGCGCAGTTTAAAGAATTTTTTAATAAATTAAATATTTGGGCAACGTACTGGCGATAGAAAAAACGAAGGAAGACGTTTCCATGTTGCCGATTTAATAATGAATTTTGTGCAATGCTTAAGTCAGTTACAGACAGTTATTATGACCATACAACAAAATGGACATTTACTAAATTTACTTACTTTTAATCAAAATAAAAATACAAAAATATATTAGTAGGTATCAGTTTTATTTTCGAAAAAGGTAGCATATTAAGTAATATAACGTTTAGCAATACATGCAATTTGCGATAATTTAAAAATAATAATCATAAAAGCCTTTATTTATTTCAAATAATGCCGAAATATAGTCAACAAATTATTAATGCATTGATAAAATATATATTGAAAGCTAGTCCCTGTTTTTTCGATAGGTAGGGCTACTGCGGTTGTCTGGCGACGCCATTGCTTCGTGATCGTCTGTCTAGCCAAACGTCTCAGTAGTCTGGATTTGGTTTGTCTCCCGTTAGTCAGATGGAGTTTTATTAATTTGTTTTAGTTAGTATCTGAAATTTATGTAATAGATGATATTATTGCTATTAACTAGAGTGTAATTAACACTATTAAGAATTTCAAACAATCTGCAGAAGACCATTAGGTACATAATTTGAAAAATATCACCTAATATGTTTCATAGACAAACTTTGCTCGAGTTTAAAAAAAGAATAACTATCTATCACTGAATCTATTCAGCGATTTGAGTATAGGTGCACTTTCAATTTCTTTTTTAGTAGGCTGCGACAGTGGCATACTCAATACCAAGACTATATTGATGCTGTAGCATATCAAATTAATTTGAAATTTAAAGAAAATTTAGCAGACGATGTTATAAATGTACAGAGAGTTTTCTGAATAAGTCTATACGAGTTTCTCCACATTAGCATCGACTGGAAATATGTATATATACTATACTATAAAGTATTGAGTATATCCTGGCTGCAGTACATTGCCAGACTTTTTATGGCGAAGAGAATTTGCAACAACTTCCTACAAAGCATATCTGCATACTCCCCCAAGATTCAACATCAATCACTAAAACCCAATATTGTCACTAACCTAACCAATATAATCAATGTGTTCATCCGATATGCTTGGTGTTTCAGGTCAAATTTTTTGAATAAGTTAATAAAGTTAATTGTTTATTTAGTAATATACAGTTTATTTATTTCAAACCATAAATAAATCTATTCGTTTATCGAGAGCTAATTTATCTTTTTTATATTTTACAAATGCGCATTTCTCCATTACTTTCTCATCTAAATTGTGAACATTTGCACCAAATTCTTACATATAAATAAGATGCAATCTTGTGGGTGCCAAATTGTTATCAATAATTGTTTAAGAGAGGAAGATTATTTAAATAATATAATGTTGTTATGGTTATACACCAAAGTTTTTATTGAATTAACGAATGAAATAGGTTAACGTTAAAAGAAAAAAGCAACAACAAATTAATTCAAGTAAATTAATAGTCTCTGCGAAATTATAATTATTACTGTAAGTTAAAATGTAAATGTGAATTTTGGACAGAATTTATGTGCCGATGGACGTCGATGGGTACGTGAGAATAATAATGAACGCTAGATTTTTCTATTATCTCTATAATGGAGGAATAACTACTGGGGGATAAGGGCAGATACAGTAAGGGTTCTGACCAATGAGAAAATAGAGCGGGTACTCGAGATTTAAGAAAAATACAATGGGTCAGTATAATACCGGATATCGCGATATTAATCTAAATTAAAATCAGAATGCTGATGTAGATGAAAATGACATGCGACAGCAAGTAGATCCAACAACAGGTAAGTAGCTCTAAAAGTAGGCTTACCTGAGGCGTATGTCGAAGTTACTAGACAGAAATATTATATTTTATAATAAAAATGAGAACATAAAAACAAGCAAAACCGTCACGGCCTTTTTGAATGTCGAAATATAAGGGTCCAATTTTGCAGTTGTCACTAGTATTGTTGAAATTGTTTTTACCATTTCTATAGTCTCGCACAATGTGATCAAAGATCATATTGCGGATATAACAAAAGAATGCTTCTGACTAGACATGGGCCAGAGAGGGGAAGTCGTTCGGATTTCACTCAGACTAGACCGACTCGTGTTTTGTCGGCCCTCGGGTACCGTATTACTTTCCCCGAGAGCCGACAAAACACGAGTGGGTCTAGTCTGAGTGAAATCGGAACGACTTCCCCTCTCTGGCCCATCTCTGCTTCTGACACGAATTGTTGGGCAAAAATGCAGTATAAGATAAATATTATATCGTTGCTAGTTGGCCTATCAACAATTGCGATTAAAAATAATGATAAACCAGCAAAAATCTCCCATCATGACGGGATTCCACCTACCTTGATATCGTCTCTCCATTTCTGCAATCTTATGATGTTAGATTTCCCCCTGTTCATCACTCGTCTTTTATAAATTAGCAGGAAAGAAATCCAATTTGTAAATGCAAAAAATGAACTTTGAGCGACATTCGGCACCCTACATATTTATAGTTTTCTAGCAAACTAGCCATGATATCTTGGTTTTTCACTTCTTTGATTTCCCAGAAAATTTTTGCAAACATTTTTAAAAGAAGTGCATGCTGTCAACTCTAAATCATTCATGGTACGTTAAAAAAAATTGTCTTTGAAGAGCTCCTAACTTGTCGACCAACAAATATTCCTTCACGAACTTTCACAACAGACAGCTTTGGGAACTTTCTTTTTATATATGTTGATCAAATTCAATAATAGTGATCCTTTCTTTTATAAATACTGCTTGAGCTTTCATATATTTGTTGGCAACCAAATAAATCAAAGTTGTTTTTTTAGAACTCGTAAGTGTTTTCTTCTCGATATTCATTTGTTGGTTTTGTTTGTGTGTTGATACCATTATCTCGTGGGCTTCTGACCCTACTTTCCTACATTTAAAATCAATTAGCGATCACGCATGACATTGACAGACCTTAACGTATGAGTGACGCCAATTATTCCATCTATTTCGTAATCCCACTCATCTTCACTGAGCTGGGGGCGATCCGAGTAATAGACGAAGTCACAGGTAGGTGGGTTAGCAAGAGTTTTCAGAAATCACCCGTTTAGTAACATTTAGGTTCTTTTGTTTTATTAACGCCTAATGGGCGCCATTATGTGCTGCTACAAGTGGTTCTTGCGTTGTAAACTTAGTATTTTAAAAGACTCATTTTGTACTTTAGTTTATAGTTTTATAGTATACAAAGTGGCCCAGATTTCCAGAATGAGGATCTCACGTATTATAAAAGATACAGGTTTGGTTAAATTAGATGAATTATTCGTAAGGACTAGTGAAATGATAAGATATTCTCCAATTTTCATGTATTTTAAAGCCTATAGCAAGAAAAAGAAAAATGTTAAATTACTTTTTTTTGTAATAACTTTTTTGTTTTAGTAAATATTAATATTCATTTGCACTTTCCCAGGGTTATATTCAATACTCATTTCATTCAAGAGTTGATTTACATCAGTACAGTAACAGAAATTTCTTTCAACTCTGTAAAATCAACTGAATTTTTTGTGACGATTCTTGAATACAGAGATTCTTGTAGTGGAATATAAAAGATTCCATTCTTTTAATCGAGATCCCAAAAATTTGTGATTTTATTCTGGTTAAACCCAAATCCCGTATCAAATCATTTAGATCTGATTGAATAATGAGATGTGGTTCGTCAGAAGGAACATACGTCAGATCACTTGAAAATCACACATTCAAAACATCGCTTATATTATATCTTCCTCGTTCGAGGAATTTGCAGAAGAATTTGAATGCATTGGAGTTGAAAGCTCACAATCAGTTCTTTTCAACGGATTGCTTACAGATGGAATGTCTGGATACACTACTTTGTGTTTATTTCTTTTTGAAAACCCTTCAATTTTTACAAAACACAAGTAACAGTCCGTGACGTGATTTTCTGTCTCTTGCTAGACTGCGTCAACAACTAGACAATAATGAATCACTACCCCGGCTGCAACCTTCATACATGCACTATCGATTCCAGAAGTTTTCATTGTAGTATATTCCGCGATGACTAATATATTAGAATTCTCTACTTCTGTCTGGAATGCGTGACGTCGTAATCCTTTGTAGTTGCCACTGAACTTCACGGTATAGCCGCAAACATGCTCGATCTTGTTACAATACTTTTTTAAATTTAAATTTTACGTTAATCTTAGCGAAAACAGATAAAAATTTTATTTTGAAAATGTGCCGTTATTCTCTAACATAGGGTTTAGAATACAGTTTTTATGTTTAAAACAATGCAAAATACTAAAATTTTAGACTTTTAAGTCACTTATAAAAATCGTGTGGTCTAGTATTATCGTTCACAGTGCTTAGTAAAGTTATCTTTTTTTCATCTTCAAATATTATTACTCATTCGTGGTCAATAATACATTTTATCTAATTCTTTTAAGAATTTCATTCTTATTTGGTTAAAAGATACCAGAAGGATGGAAATGGGAAACAGGGAAATACAGTTTTTTTTTATGGAAACTGTACTGTTTCATGTTAATTTTTATTATATATATTTTTTATATATATAGCACGGTATCAGTGACCCTGGTCTGTTTCTGTATTACATAATAATATGTTTAGTTGATTCAGATAACATAATTTAGTTGTTTTATTACGATATAAAGACACTAAATGCTAAGATTTAATCCTCGGGAATGCGTGAATTTGTACTCACATCATAAATGAAACAAAAATTTGAATCCCATTTATATATTTGTACATTTTATGATACACATTATATCAGTACACAAAACATAAAAAACAGCAATTTATAAATATATTTAATATAATAATTTAAAAACTTATTCTTAAAAAATAATAATTAACTTTACTTAATTCTTATTTTCTTTCTCACTTTTTTTTAATTCTCTGTTTTTTCTTTCCTAACAAAATATACATAATACATCGTAAAGTCGTTGTAAGGTTCACACACATGTAGGTGACCTTTTATCACTTGTATAAATTATATATTCTGTTTTTATTTTATTTTCTTTTTTTGTTAATTTAGTTAAGTGTAACTATGTATATAGTATTATACAGGCTGAATTTAAAGAACTAACGGAGCAAGCTGCTAGAAGGATATAAATGCCATGGGATGTTTGATTATAAAATAAGTCAAATAAAAAATACCATCATTATCTTTGAAATAGTTCATCAGATAGTATTATATTTATTATTAACATTATTAGAAGACGTTTTCAAGGTGTAAACTGAACATTTATTATGCATCTAAATCTATATAAGTTTGCTAATCAGCATTTAATGAAGATCTATTTAAACAGTTTTCTTCTTACACCAAATTTCGGTATATTTATTGTTAATTAAGCAATTCGCATATATCAGAAAGAGTATTGCCCCAGGCTAAAAACCTGAGGAACGTTCAATTATTGGAATGAAAAAGCTTTATTTCTTAATTTTGCCTGTTATTTATACATATTTGTAGTAATTTTTTTGGATGCAGTTTCTGATTTTACTAAAACTGGTAACACTAGTCATTGTAAAAAAAGGAAATAATATTTTCTGGATTCTGCTAATTGTTTATGTATTGTAATAACTATAATGAGGATTTTCTTGGACCGGCTATTTTCATTGTCGTTTTTTTCCGAAGTTTAATAAATATATCATTGTTATTATTGAGTTTAGATCTATATCCTCTTTCTTAGTTGCTGATTAATATTGAAGCCATCACAATTGCTTAAAATTTGCCTTGTTATATGGGGTTTTCTATAATTAGCTGTCGCTAAAGAAAATTTTTGTATAATGTCATAAATGGCAAAACTTTGACATTTATAGTTTTCAACAATTGTCTTAAATATTTCGAAAAGTTTTTTTTCTTTGATTAATGTTGCAGAAATATGAGGAAAATGATAAGCATAAATCGTTTAATATTGAAATCTTCACAAGTAAGAAAAATAGCCTTTTTACATGATTTATTCTCTGATAGTCAATATTTAAAAAAACCTGAACAATGATATAAATGACAATATTGAACAATGACATAAACGTCAAAACTGACATTTCGGACATTTATGTCGTTTTTAAAGATTCTGATGGCTATTTTCAACAGTTAATTTTCTTTGATTGAGTGTTTATCAAGAAATAAAGACGACGATATCCATAAAACGTTTAATATTGAAACCCTCACAAACAGCAAAAAGAGGCTTGTCGAAACTGACACGTTGCCTGACACGGTTAATATTGACCCCTTCACAAATAACAAAAAATAGTCTTTTTACATGATTTTTTTCTGATAATCAATACTTAAAGAAAAAGTTGTACAATAACATAAATGTCAAAACTGACATATTAAGAATCATGTCATTTTAGATTGTGTTAAATAATGTAAATAAATAGGCTTGTTAAATGGTATTTTTCAAATAACAAAAATAATTCCGGTTTTTTTTTTGCTTTTTTAATAGTTAATGTTGAAAACAACGATGCTTCTATGATCATTAAAAAAAGTGCAATATTGAACCAAAAACGTGAACAATGATATAAATGTCAAAATTGAACATTGACGTAAATGTCAAAACTGACATTTCGAATATTTATGTTGTTTTTAAAGATTCTTATGGCTATTTTCAACAATTAATTTTATTTGATTGAGTTTTTATGAAGCAATAAAGAAGAAGATAAGCATAAAACGTTTATTCTTGAAACCCTCACAAATACCAAACATAGGCTTGTTACACATCTTTCCTCTAATAATGTATACTCAATGAAAAACTTCTATATAAATGCCAAAACTGACATGTTGCCTGAAACGGTTAATATTGAAACCTTCACAAATTACAAAAAATAGTCTTTTTACATGATTTTTCTCTGATAATCAATACTTAAAGAAAAACTTGTAAAATGACATAAATGTCAAAACTGAGATTTTGCAGAATCGTCATTTTTAGATACTGTTAAGTAATGCCACAAAATAGGCTAGTTAAATGGTATTTTTCTGATAATAAAAACATTTGCAATCTTTTTTTTTTGCTTTTTTTCATTATTTTTAATAGTTAATGTTAAAAACAACGATGCTTCTATGATCATTGTGTTATAAACTTTTTATAAAAAAAGTGTAAAAATGAGATGTCGTTAGACATAGTGACGCAATGAAATTGAAATTCTTTTTTAGTGATAGTAATACTTCAGGTGAAACAAAACTGTTCACAGCTTGCTGCGTTCTTTTAAATGTTCAGTGTATGTATTAGTAATACTTTTTTTTAAATTTTATATCTTGTTAGTCTTCATATTTTCTTTCATCTCAAAAAAAAATATACATCATCCATTTATGCATCATTTAATACTGCTATAGGCCATAAGTGCTAAAAAATACTACATTTCGTACTCACATAACCTAGAAGGAATCATATTTAAATAAAATAAATAACGAAGCTACGATTTTCTGTTTTTTTTTTTTTGAATCACGCTAATGACTAGAACATCTTGTAATAGTTAGTAGTTTTGTTTCCTAATTTAATAGTTTTCACCTTTTTTTTTTTATTTATAATTTAATTTAATTTATTTTTATAATAGTTTCGTTCTCTAAGAAATAGTAGTATGGGAATATTTTCATTTCCAAATGCAAGATACTATTATAATTAACTAATTTTTCTATCTACGATTATCTAACGTAAAGAACATCAGACTGGAATGATCTTGTTGTTGTATAATATACTTTATGCTTTTATATATTTATGTTTTCTTTTTTTTTTTTGTTTGAGATCTGAATAAAACTATATTTTATATTTATATTGTTGGTAAGACTTTTCTTGTTTTGTTTTTATCTTTTTTTTTTGTTTGTTTTGTTTTGGCGGTATCACAAAATCGATACGGTTTTTATTAAGCGGGCTATTTTAATGAAAACCGCACCATTCTCGTGCTGATTCTTTTTGTGTTTTCGTTTTATTTGAGATATGATTTCGTATTTTCATCGTCGCATTGTTTCTGATCGAAGAACGGAGATCGCTTTCCGATCTTGCACAGGTAGTTTCGGTTACGATTCGCTCCTTCCATGGCCTTCTTCCTGGAAATTTCTAGTAGTAACCTGTTGCGGAGCACGTCCAAGGAGTTCACAATGGACAGTGACGGACCGCCGACGAATTGTTTGGCACCCGAGTGTTTGTCGAAGTTTCCGTTGAAGTTTGCTCTCTTAGTGCGGCCTTCCTGTGCAAAAGCAATCTGTAAAATAAAGAATCTTCATTTAATCAATATGCCGCATTTTATATGAATATTTAGCAGAGCTGAGCAATTATTTTCGGGGTGCATTTATCAGCACGACACAAAAGTTTGTAATAACGACCGAATAGGGTGTTAACCCGACAAAAAAAAAAAAAATTGCACGACAGCAAAGGGCGTTGAACGGCAGAAAAATGCATTAAACGAGACAAAAATGTATTAAATGACAGAAAAAGAAACAATGAACGTGTGTATAACGCAACATACGATAATGTACGCGTGACAAAACACGATTAGTAACAATAAAAAAATATGATTTCAACAATTCCTCTCGTGTATAAAGAAGTCAACTGAAAGCTGTCAAAATGACAGTTTGCTAGCGGATAAAAATAAAAAGGAAGGAAGAGAGAATGCGAGTGGCTTGCTCGGATATTCGGTCTTGTTAATTCACCATCTTTCTTTCACTAACGTTTTGAATAATTCGATTTAGTTGAATTTTCGATTTTTAGAAGGGTATTTTGTTATTCATTGACTCAAAACTTGAATCGCAGATTTCTACTGACAAAATCACTCCAGCTGCGCTACCTGTTCTTTTCGTACAAATCTTTTCTCATCGAATTATCATCCACCATCGGCTAAATCAAATTTCTTGCGGTATTACCTCCGACAACATGTGTGCGACAAAAAGAAAAGTAAGTAATGAGGTGTCAGAAAAAGGGTTATTAGCACGGAAAAGAATAAGAAATATTAGACAGATATAGTATTACAAATATATAATAAAATTAACAAAGGTTTAAAAGATGAACAAACATTAAAAACAATATTCATTCCGAATTCTAGACTTCCCCATTATTCGGGTCCCCGCACTAATTGCTCCTTAAAGTTTGGTCGATGCAAATATAATGGCTTGGAAGCCGCCTCCTTTATAACTTGAAACGCACTCATCGCCTTCGTAGTCCATTTGTAAGACCGGTTCGTGGCTAGAAGATCTGTGAGCGGAGCTATTATACTGGAACAATCCTGGATGTAATCCCGTAACCAGTTTATCAAACCAAGGAACCTTCGTAGGCTCTTCCTCGTGCGAGGTGGTTCAGTAGCCTGGATTGCTTCAATATGTCCGGTCTGGGGATGGTTCCCATCCATGGTCACCACGTGTCCTAGATAGTCCAATGTTTGACTTGCAAAGTGACACTCTAGTTCAACCTCAGACCATGTTGAGCCAGTCTCTCAAAAACTAACCGTAGGTGCCGTTGATGCTGCTCCATGTTGTCTGAATACACGAGAATGTCATCGAGATATACTATGGCAAATTCACGGAGATACCCAACCAGAACATCCTGCACCATTAGCTTCTGGAAGGTCGTCGGCGCTCTCTTAAGACCAAATGGCATGACATTAAATTCATAAGATGCTCCATCCGAAGTAGTAAATGCCGTATACTGCTTGGACGCTTTCTCCAACTCAATTTGCCAATAACCATTCCGCAAATCAAGCGTGGGGAAAACCTTGGCTGTTCCGAGGTCCTTGATCGATTCTTGTATAGGAGGTAAAGAGCTGACCTCGTCCTTCGTTCTGCTATTCAGTCTTCGAAAGTCAACACAAAATCTCGGGACCTCATTCTTTTTATTTACAATTACAATTGGTGAATTGTAGTTACTATGACTAGGGCGAATTACATTCGCCGCGAGCATTTTCTCTATCTGTTCAGCTATTACGCGCTTCTTGTCAGGTGAATATCGGTAGGTACTGGTGTGTCATCGGAAAGTCGGATATCATGTTTTGTGGTGGTGGTAATAGTAATGGCCTCCTCTTCCTCGAACAGTTCCCCAAAATCATTTAGGGTTTGCTGGAAAATCTCTCTGTCCATTATTGTCCAAGGTGTATTGTCCATGTCGACCTGGATGTTTCTGGTGGGGTGTCTCCTAGTACTCTTTGTGTTGAAATGTAATGTTTCTCTTTTTTCTTTGCCCACATGCATGCATCTACGTGTCATGTCGATTACAACCTTCTGTTCTATGAGCCATGGACTTCTTAAATTTTAATTCGTGTCTTTCATAGTAAGAACGCGAACTTACAAATGCTCGTAGTTACTTCGCATTTTTGCTAGTAAGTACGCGTAAAACCGGATTTCGGCTATTTACGGTAACATATATAATATACAAATCAGAAGTCAAAATAATAATGTTAATAGTTATAAAAAGGAACAGAACATAATTTGTTATATTAAAAGAACGAAACGCAGAAAGCTGGTATCCAAGTGAAAGTAAAAAGAAAAAGTAAACAAGGGAACCAGGAAGAAATAAATTGTCTTGAACGAGTAGTCTTCTATAACAGTTTATATGGGTGGGGTTCATATAAATGGTAAATCTGCGAGGGTCAGTCAATATCTAGCGCTCCTATTTTTTCTGCCAAAATAAAGTTAGTTAAGTAAAAATTTTGAATTTGGCGCTATTTCTCAAACCTTCTTCCACAATCCACTGCAATAGTAACTTCTGCATCAACAAGTGGCAGCACTGCAGTCGCTTGCAAAATGACCGACATCGATGCTCGTATCAGACAGCGGCAGCGTTCTGTAATTGAATTCTTGAATGCAGAAGGTGAAACGCAAATTCTCACTCATGAAAGACTGAAAAATGTGTACGGCGATGCAACAGATGATGTCAGCACTATTAGACGATGGTTTCGCGGCAGTTGACTGTAAAGGTGCCCATAGACTAGTATACATGTGCGTCATACATGTGGTGCCATACATGTTAGACGTACTTGTATGCCAACAGAGTTTACTCACAGACCCGCACATTAGCTTGTCAAATAAGTTGGTTTGAAAGTGCAAGATGAGTATGTAGTGATGACGCTTACATGTTGTTAGCAGCGGCGTACGCTGCTTTAATTAAAAAGAAAATAATAAATTATTTCAACAGCCAAGAATTCGTACAAAACGGGTAAAAGAGTGGCTTCTAAATCGATCAAAATATACCCATATTAATCTTCTGGAAGAATTACGCTTAGAACCTGATGATTGGCGAAATTATCTTGGAATGGATGAAAAAAGTTACGTCACTCTATTAAAGTTAGTGTCTCCAATAATTGAAAAAGAGGACACGATCTTGAGGGCTGCTATATCATCTCATGAGCGATTAACAGCCACACTTCGCTATTTAGCCACAAGAAGGAATTATGGAGATTTAAAATTTTCAACGCTAATTTCTCCTCAGTCGTTGAGGAAAATAATACTAGAGACCTGTCATGCTATATTTAATGTGTTGAAAACATGTAGGGGAAATCCGGCTATGATGGCATACTTTTTTTTAACTGGCTATACTAAGAACAGTTTTGGAGTCACAACGTTCTAACCACGTATAGTAATATAGTCATTCGTAAATTATGCACTAAAAGTTGAATAACAATGCTAAGAGGAAATGATAAAGAGAAATTACGATTTCTTTTACTTCCTTATACGTAGTATAAGGAAGTATTGTGATTATGAAAATGTTCGACCTCAAGATTTTTGCAGATGTCCACGTTTTGAAGTCCCCTGATACCAAAAAAGTGGTTTTTAAACAATGTCTCTGTGTGTGTGTGTCTGTGTGTGTGTGTGTGACCACGATAGCGATCAAACCGCTGTAGATATCAATTCCAAATTTTGTATTTACGTGTATAATCTCCCTCTTGAGATCTGATTAGTTTTTCAGTAAAATCGGTAGACCGGAAGTAGCAGTTTACTTCAGCGAAAAAATCGAATTTTGACAATATTTCGTCAACTACTAAGTTTAAACAAATTTATAAAGAATTCATATATACTTAAAATTGAAATTGAAAATAATTTTATTTAAAAAGTTTTTCGAAATTCCTACCGGAAGTAGGTCTTTTACTCTTATCGAAAATCAGTTTTTTGCGAATTTTTCGCAAGTCATGCTTTTTAGACAAGTACGTTACGGATACAAAAGTATTTAAAACATAATTTTCAATATCTTTTGTATATAAGAAATTTCAAAATTCAGACCGGAAGTACCACTTTTACTCTTATCGAATAACGATTTTTTGCAAATATGTCGTAAGTTATGCATTCTATATATATTTATCAAGAGTATAAAAGTATTTAGAACTGGATTTGCAATATTTTTTGTATATATGAAATTTCAAAATTCGGACCGGAAATAGCACTTTTACTCTTAGCGAGTAGCACTTTTTTGATAATATCTTGCAAAGTATGCATTTTATAGAGATTTATTAAGAGAATAGAAGTACTTAGAATAGGATTTTGAATAATTTTTGCATAAAATAATTTTTAAAATTGTATTACTTGAAACGCTCATACGTATAAGAAAGTCGTGTGGTGGACACACCTCATTTTTTCTTTTGTGAAGTATGCCATCATATACGGAGGTCCGACTATGATGGCATACGGCACCTAATGAAATGTGTTAATAAACATTTTAATGTTAACTTTTAACAAAACACGATTTGTCTTAAGTACCTATTTATTAACAAAAAAGTACAACTAAATGATTATGAACATAGCTCACAAATAAACTGTTTTAGTTTCCTGGTAACTCCCGCACATTCAGTGTGACACCACATTCTACAATTTTGGCAGCGTATCCAGGATTCTCGTGCTCGGGAATGGGAGTAGAGTGAGTTACAATATATATTCACGCTGCTTTGTCATAGTCATCATCGAGAGCATTATTTATTTCGTCCATGCTGTCATCAGATAAGTCGATTCTTCTTTTGACTTTTCGTGCTACTTTTCTTCTCCCTTTTTCTCTACTCTCGCTTTCTCTTTCTTGTAGTAATGCAATTTGTGGGGTGGAGTTTAAAATACCCTTAGAACCTTTCTTAGTTTTCTTTTTTGTAAATGACACGTCTACATGCGGCTTGGGAGACAGTTCTTCAATAAATAGTTTTGCTACTTTTCTCGGAGAGTCTGCTTTATTGCCAGTATTGGGATCATTTTCTTTGCATTCCTTTGGTGGTGCTAAGAGTTTAGGGCTCTCAGATCGTCTGGAACAGGAAGCGATTTCAGTGTCAACTGATACTGGAATTTCGCTACTGGCTGGGACATTTGTCGTTTCTGAAGGTTCAAACATCCAATCAGCAAAGACTTCTTTATTGAGAGGACATATCCCTGTTTTGGAAAACCCACTTTGAGCATTAGAGACGCTGGCTGCCTTCGAATATGCTTCATTAAACAATTCGCCTACTTGGAAATGTGTAATTCCACGACCTGTATGAGCGGAAAGCCATCTTCGGACTGCTTGATTATAATAGGTACTTAGTGGTCCGTATACAGCTACATCTAAAGGCTGCACCCGGTGGGTGCAGTGTGGAGAAAAACAGAACATAATAATATTATGTTTTTTTGGCAAACTCTAAAACTGGTAATTGTTTATGGCTACCATGACCGTCCAAAAGTAAAAGAATTTGCATAATTGACAAAATGTTTTAGCCATAATAAAAACGTTTCACCATTCATGTATCCTTTTTCTTGTGGAAATCCCACAGACCCATTTGGTGCTTTATCCATTAAATCGGCTTTCATATTTTTGCGTGGGAATATAAGAGCAGGTGGTATGAAATTGCCTATGGCATTCATGCAGCACACTATGGTAAAATGTTGCCCCCTCTCAGCAGTGGTTAATACTCCCACTTGTTTGCGACCTTTAGTTGCTAATATTTTTTCGGTTCGGGACTGCACTGTAGAAAGGCCTGATTCATCTACGCTATATATCTGACCAGGAGTAAATTTATACTCATCCAAAGTCTCCTCCAACTTATCAAAGTAAGCTGCAATTTGTACTTTGTTAAAAGCCTGTGCTCTGGCTAACGAAGTAGCTTCCGGAGTTCTCACACTTATTGTTGGATTACGTTTCAAAAAGCTTTGCAGCCAATCCCACCCAGCCATTTGATTATCATCATTAAATCGATGCTTTCACTTCAGTTTTGTAGCAAGCTGATAAGCCAGTTTTCTTATATCAGTTGGTGTAAGTCCGAAGAAACGCGCTTCCAAAGTTTTAAGGTGTTCAACAATTTCCGATTCAACTTCTGGAGAAAAAACGGGCAAAATGCCTCCCAAAAATCCGGTTTCGCTCCCTTTTAAAATCTTATTTTTTCCTTCAACTCGTCTTCGCAATGTATTTTTAGGGACATTAAAAGTCTGTGATGCCTTGAGCCATCCCATTTGCTTAGAAACGACAGCATTTATCGCCCTTTGCATATTTTCAGTTGACCATGACTGTCGACGATGGGTTGGCTTCGGTGGTGCCATTACGTTCCTGTAAAAAAATTATATTTTGCTATGTTGGGTATTTAACTAAAACAATTACATGTAAATAAAAACTGGCTGATTCCAAATAAAAAAGATATGTGAAATTTGTATTCAGGATATGTTGGCATATGCCATCATACACTTGTTTAACGTGTGCCGTCATACCCGAAAATTCACCTGTTTACACACTTCAAATTATCGAAAAACTGAAGCACATTACACTGAACCAATTAGTCTATTGCGAGGTTATGTTGTCACATTACACGACAAACCATAATGTTTCACCCTTATTTTGTGCTAAGACTAATAAATTTCAATTTTACTTACCACACAAAAGTTTTTTGAGAACTAAAAAACACTTTATTTGCGTTATTTTTTAAATAGTTTGCGGTAACTTCACGGGCTGCAAGAATATATCATATATTAAACTAATGCATAGTTGGTTGTCTGTATTAGCCCTCTAGGAATGTTAATCTAGTAGAGGGTGATAGTGTGCCAACATAGCCAGTGTGCCATCATAACCGGATTTCCCCTAATGTTTGTAATAAAACTGTGTAAGCTCTACCTTTTTATTTCGATCTTTGTAATCACTACTAATCACTACTTTTGGTTTTCCATAAACAAAGATAACTTCTGGACAGTTCAATAAAATCTGCCATAAAGGTTTTCGAAATGTGTCTTTAATCTGACACTGAGGATCTTCTATTTGAAAGACAGAAAATAAACATAATCTAAATACGCGAGAGACTGTACTCAAAATGTATGCGAATGGACCGTCATACTTGGCCACACACCGACAATATTGTATGTACAAACATGCTTGCGCGTTGATGTATTCCGGCCAAACTCGAAAACTTGTACGACGTACATGTTTGCGATTTTTTCGCCACACACTGGCAAACATCAACGCGCAAGCATGTATGACGCACATGTATGCTAGTCTATGGGCACCTTATACTGTAGTGACTCCATGCAACATTCAACGAGTCGATGACATCATTCGTGGTGATCGCCGGATGACTGCAGATGAGTTGTGTCGCATTATGTCGCTCAGTAAAGGGAGTGTGATGACCATTGTTCAACAACTGGGGTATTCAAAGGTTTTTGCAATTTCTTATATCATTCATTGTTGGTGCAACAATGAAGAATGCGCCCATAAACGGATCAACCCAAAAAAAAAGATATTTTTATAAAGGGAAATAAAAACAAGACCCCCCATTACTTGTTCTACACCAAAACCGTTCACTTTGCTTCTGATATCAGAGTGATCTGTTACATATTTATACATGTATAGGTACGGGTACCTACCTCATCGATGTTGTTGGTTTGGTAGTCTGGAATTTCATAGTAGCGATTGTCGTTCCAGTTTTTGCTGGTTCGATAACGCGAGGTCAGCCTTGGGAATATGTATCTGAAACTGTCTTGTTCAGCACTGAGGTCCGCTGGTTCTAATTGCCTGCCGTAAAAGCTGGTCACTTCTTCGCTTTTGACTGCAACAGCCAGTGCCGCGCATACCAGGTACACGCGCACGTGCATCATCTGCTAGTTGAACTGAAACAAAATTATTACATATTAAATTATATTTTTCAAGCTTCATTAGATTTATAGTAGATATTTTTGATATTTTCCATTCATTCTCAATGAACACATTCAATCAGAAATAGCCTTAAATTCTACTATTGCAGCCTTTAATTTGTTATGTACAATAAACCCTGTCCCAAATAATCTGTTTTCCCCCTATTATTAAAGTACAGGTATTCGCTTATTTCCCTTATTTTCATTTCCTTTTTGCTTCGTTTTCTGAAGAGCTACTTTGAACAATTCTTCAAAAATAATTAAATTAAATTAAATTCATGAAATGAATTTAATTTAATTTAATGCAGGTTTGCTGTTTCTATACCTCCTAGAAAACTCATTTTACTTTCTTATACGTAGTATAAGGAAGTATTGTGATGATGAAAATTTACGACCTCGAGAATTTTGCAGATGTCCACGTTTTGAAGTCCCCTGATACCCAAAAAGTGGTTTTAAAAAAATGTCTGTGTGTGTGTCTCTGTGTGTATCTGTGTATGACAACGATTGCGGTCAAACCGCTGTAAATATCAATTCCAAATTTAGTGTTTACGTGTATAATCTCCCTCTTGAGATCTGATTAGAGTTTCAGTAAAATCGGTAGACCGAAAGTAGCAGTTTACTTCAGTGAAAAAATCGAGTTTTACCAATATTTCGTCAACTACTAAGTTTAAACAAATTTATAAAGAATTCATATGTACTTAAAATTAAAATTGAAAACAATTTTATTTAAAAAGTTTTTCGAAATTCCTACCGGAAGTAGGTTTTTTACTCCTATCTAAAATCAGTTTTTTCGAATATTTCGCAAATCATGCTTTTTAGACAGGTACGTTATGGGTATAAAAGTATTTAAAACATAATTTCCAATATCTTTTGTGTAAAAAAAATTCAAAATTCGGACCGGAAGTAACACTTTTACTCTTAGGGAGTAGCACTTTTTTCGAATATCTAGCAAAGTATGTATTCTATAGCGATTTATTAAGAGAATAGAAGTACTTAGAATAAGATTTTGAATAATTTTTGTGTAAAAAAAATTCTTAAAATTGTATAGTTTGAAACGCTCATATGTATAAGAAAGTCGTGTGGTGGCCACACCTCATTTTTTAAAATAGAAACTGCACACCATCTACCGTAGAATTTGATATATGCATAAAATTCTATTAGTTCTAAATGCCATTCCACTCTTTCTTTATATTGATAATATATTTTAATTGAAATAATACTTAGTGTCTAGGAAATGTTTATTGCATGTTTAGTGTTCCTCCCATTTTAATTTTACCAATCGTTGATGCTGTTCAGGTGGTGAATTTAACGGTTTGCTTTGATCAGCCTGATCATTCACTATTGTGGGTTATGTACTTAAACGTACAGATTGTATTTATCAACACAGTTGTTTGCATGTTATGGCACATTATAAATATGGCGGTAATCGCGTACTTATTTTTCCATATTAAATTTGCCCAAGCAAAAACCAATAAACTCTTTTGAAAATATGTACCATTTTGGCGCCATATTTGAATCACTCCTTCTTATTCTGAGTTAAAGTATAGTTGAACTGAATCAAAATTATTACCTATGAAATTATTATTACTAGTTTTATCTCAGAAACAGATAGAGCTAATAATGTCGTTCATAAATAAATAAATATATTTGATTAGAGTTGACAAGAAGTTTCATAACCAACTTGCTCTTGACCATCAAGTTTCTTGAATAGTGTCTTCTGCACTAAGGCAAAGACAACGTTCATATTTATGATGAAATTACACTAAATTATAATATTCTTTTTTAGAAAATCGAAACATATCCGAGCTTTTATTATGCTATACAATGTAGTATCAATTATGCCATTTCTATCTGTGATAGGATTTTAATTTTGGTAATTTTATGAATGAAAACAAAAGGAAAATAGTTAAAAAAATATATAAGAAAGCAAGAAAAATATATTTCGAAAATATAACATCTTAATATTCCATCTGCAAAGAACAAAATTTTGACTTAATTTTAAGCTATGCCAAATGGAAATAGCTATTTTGGTAAAGGTACCAATGGGTAAGTGTGTACTAATGTTTTAACTGGTACTGACAATTAAATTGGTAAATCTATTACGCATTTTCTACTAAAGCACATCAACATTAAAGATACCACCACCATATTCTTGTAATTGCTAAATATTTCGAAATATAATTTGCGATAGCTATGAAACGTACGTATTAGTAATCTACTGGTTGACTTTTTCCGTTTTCTTTATTATTAAGTTCACTTTGAAGAATTATGGTAATTTTCTTTTAATGGGTATAATCAAGGAAAATGTGAACAATTATCTTGGAAAAGTGCACAGTAATGTTTTAAATGGTGATAGAAACAAATTTGATATCAAAATTGATGTATCAACTAGGTATTTATGTCTAGAGCATATCAACTTTAAAGGAACCACCACCAAATCCTCCCAGTGGCTCATAATTTCCAAATAAACAATTGAAATTTCTTTGAAATGACCATATTCGTAATTTATTAGTTGACAGATTTATTTATTTTTTTATATAATTTTGCCTATTTTGAAGAACTTCGAATTTCGTAAAATTTTGAATGTTTAATTTTCTTTTTTTGGCCTTGCCCCCAATTGTCGTGCGCGCTCGAAATAAATGTGACATTTTAATTATTTGCTATTAGAGATTATGATCCTTATAGAAACCACTATACCAAAACTGAAAATAATCAAAATGTTAAAATTATTAATTACGTTGTGGCGCTTGATACGTCAGTATACAGTATGATTCATGAAGAGCCTTGAGCATAAAAAGTTGTTTTAGATTTATGTATACAGGGTGGACCATTGTATAGCACATTTAAGATTAAACCTTTTCTTAGTTGTCAAAAAAATCTGAAAATTGGAAGTCATAATCTTAAATTTCCAATCTACAAAATGGCCGAATCATTTTTTCTAAAATATAATCAATGTGAAATTTGACTTTGATAGCGTGTTATTATCAAAGTAATAAAGCAATCCGGATTTTTTTAACAACCTCACCTCCATGATATGGAGATTTTGATGTATATATCTTATGTTTTTAAAACTCTGCTGGATCCGGAACCGATCTTCAAAAATCAGGACTTATGGTCAATGTAATCTGGACTAGCGACAACTACTTTGTCTTTTTTAGTTAAGCTTGTTAGGTACAAGATATTCTTTTACTGCCACAATATTGTTGCTAAATTACTAGTTTCAATATGTCTATAAACAATTAATGAAAATCTACATAATTTAATGTATTGCATCATTTAAATGTGAATAATAACAACAATAATAATGCTATTTATAACAGGTTTCTCTCGTACGTTTTATGTAATTTTAATTTGTTTGTCGCTTTTTAAATAAAAATATACAAATCATCGGAAATTTTCGTCAACTGTATCGTGTCAAGATGAAAGGCATTTCCAAACGCTTTTGCCGTAAACAAACAACTCATGGAATGTTTTACTTTGTTTCTGCTATTTCCTGAGGGAATATCCACACAGACGAAAAAATGTTAAATATTTACAGGTGTACAAAGTATGTATGTATGTCAAGATTTTTTTTATTTTAACCCAAATACTTTTGGTTTGTATAAAAGCACTGGCGTATCGAGAATGATTTTACTTTCTTATACGTAGTATAAGGAAGTATTGTGATGACGAAAATTTTCGACTTCGAGATTTTTGCAGATGTCCACGTTTTGAAGTCCCCTGACACCAAAAAAAGTGGTTTAAAAAAAATTTCTGTGTGTCTGTGTGTCTGTCTGTATGTCTCTCTCTCTGTGTGACCACGATAGCGCTCAAACCGCTGTAGATATCTATTCCAAATTTTGTATTTACGTGTATAATCTCCCTCTTGAGATCTGATTAGTTTTTCAGTAAAATCGGTAGACCGGAAGTAGTAGTTTACTTCAGTGAAAAAATCGAATTTTGCAAATATTTCGTCAGTTACTAAGTTTAAACAAATTTATAAAGAATTCAAATGTACTCAAAATTAAATTTGAGAAAAACTGTATGAAAAATTTTTTTCGAAATTCCTACCGGAAGTAGGCCTTTTACTCTTATCGAAAATCAGTTTTTTGCGAATATCCCGCAAATCATGGTTTCTAGGCATGTACATTACGAGTGTAAAAGTATTTAAAACATAATTTTAAAAATCGCTTGTATAAAAAAAATTTCAAAATTCGGACCGGAAGTAACACTTTTACACTTGCCGAATAGCGAATTTTTGCAAATATGTCGTAAATTATACACTTTGTGTATATTTATCAAGAGTACAAAAGTATTTAGAGATAGATTTGCAATGTTTTTTGAATAAATGAAATTTCAAAATTCGGACGGGAAGTAGCACTTTTATTCTTAGCGAGTAGCACTTTTACTTTCTTATACGTAGTATAAGGAAGTATTGTGATGATGAAAATTTTCGACCTCGAGATTTTTGCAGATGTCCACGTTTTGAGGTCCCCAGATACCAAAAAAGTGGTTTTTAAAAAATGTCTGTGTGTCTGTGTGTCCGTGTGTGTGTGTGTGTGTCTGTGTGTGACCACGATAGCGGTCAAACCGCTGCAGATATCAATTCCAAATTTTGTATTTATGAATATAATCTCCCTCTTGAGAACTGATTAGATTTTGAGCAAAATCGGCAGACCGGAAGTAGTAGTTTACTTCAGTGAAAAAATCGAATTTTGCAAATGTTTCGTCAATTACTAAGTTTAAACAAATTTATAAAGAATTCAAATGTACTCAAAATTAAATTTGAGAAAAATTGTTTTAATAAAGTTTTTCGAAATTCCTACCGGAAGTAGGTCTTTTACTCTTATCGAAAATCAGTTTTTTGCGAATATCTCGCAAGTCATGCTTTCTAGGCAAGTACATTAAGAGTATAAAAGTATTTAGAACATACTTTTAAATATCTTTTGTATAAAAAAAATTTCAAAATTCAGACCGGAAGTACCACTTTTACTCTTATCGAATAGCGATTTTTTGCAAATATGTCGTAAATTATGCATTCTATATATATTTATGAAGAGTACAAAAGTATTTAGAGTTGGATTTGGAATATTTTTTGTATAAATGAAATTTCAAAATTCGGACCGGAAGTAACACTTTCATACGTATAAGAAAGTCGTGTGGTGGCCACACCTCATTTTTTACTTTCTTATACGTAGTATAAGGAAGTATTGTGATGATGAAAATTTTCGACCTCGAGATTTTTGCAGATGTCCACGTTTTTAAGTCCCCTGATACCGAAAAAGTGGTTTTTAAAAAATGTCTGTGTGTCTGTGTGTCTCTCTCTCTCTCTCTGTGTGTGTGTGTGACCACGATAGCGGTCAAACCGCTGGACATATCAATTCCAAATTTTGTATTTACGAATATAATCTCCCTCTTGAGAACTGATTAGATTTTGAGCAAAATCGGCAGACCGGAAGTAGTAGTTTACTTCAGTGAAAAAATCGAAATTCGCAAATATTTCGTCAATTACTAAGTTTAGACTAATTTATAAAGAATTCATAAGTATTTAGAACTTAATTTCCAATATCTTTTACATAAAAAAAATTTCAAAATTCGGACCGGAAGTATTACTTTTAGTCTTAACGAATAACAATTTTTTGCAAATATGTCGTAAATTATGCATTCTATATACATTTATGAAGAGTACAAAAGTATTTAGAGTTGGATTTGGAATATTTTTTGTATAAATGAAATTTCAAAATTCGGACCGGAAGTAACACTTTCATACGTATAAGAAAGTCGTGTGGTGGCCACACCTCATTTTTTTATAATATCTTGCAAAGTATGCATTCTATAGGGATTTATTAAGAGAAGAGAAGTACTTAAAATAGGATTTTGAATAATTTTTGTATAGAAAAAATCTTAAAATTGTATAATTTGAAACGCTCGAAGTCGTGTGGTGGCCACACCTCATTATTTACTTTAAGGCAGGCCTACTGTACGCCGCACAACACAATATTCACGTTGAAAACATGCTCAGATTTTTCTGATAAGATATGAAAACTATTAATTTAATTATTATAAAAAGTACCTACATAGTATCAAGGTATTGTCGAGTGCAACTTGTAACAAATGATGCAGAATTTTCAAAAAAAGTCAATAACTAAAAAGTTATTGACTCAATTTTGAAAAAGAAAAAACAGTTGAATAAGCAATTTAAAGCAGTACTAGAAATCCAAAAATATATAGGGTGAATTATTTAATAAAATTAAGAGCTTAAAGTATTTTTACAATGTGCCACAAGCAACTGTGAATTTTCTACTAATTGTTTTTCCTTTATTTAAAATACAAAAGAGAGACTGTTGACGTTACACTATATATTACTCCTATGTTTTAGCTATGCTATGTAAACAAAAACGCGTTCAAGATGTTTATTTAATATTTTTCTGTGCATGTTTTAAATCTGTCTATCTTGGAGTTTACCTAAAAGCCGAATGATATGTATAGTTGTTGCTGTAAACGGAATCTACATTTCTGCTCCTGTCTACAATCAAGTTTGACTATTTGTTAAGATAAACTACCTCATTACGACACCTAATCTTACCCCCTCGCATTATATTTTCCCCTCACCCTCAAAACTCAAAACTAAACGTCAGCCTTAAACTGAAACAGAAATTTAACTGTTACCTAGTGCATCTAGTTTTATGTATTATTCGTGTTTATACCCGGAATTTTAGGCAGAAGATTAGACGATGATTAGTGAGAATAACCAAAAAAGAATACAAAATTGAACTCTTTTTTTACTATCCTCACATGTTAACTTGTGAGTATATCGGGCTGACGAAGACGATGAGGAGGATCCAGTGCCCGCACATTTCGCCTACTAAATTTATTTAGGAAAATATTAAACGATCAGTTGGACTAAATGCCCCCCCCCCCTATAAATTTAAAACTGTAATTGAATACCCCTTCCTAATAACAATAATTGTTTTATCTATATCTGTATTTATAAGTTCCAATGTAATTGAACTTGTCTTTTTTCATCACCTATCAACTGAACTTTGTCTTATTAATTAATTAGAGATATATAAAAACACTGAGAGAAAGAGAATTTCTGGGTATTAGCTGTATAAAAAGAGACCACTACGTAGTGTTAAATAAATACTTTTCTCCAAATTCCCATCGCACATAAGCTTAGCTTGTGGTGTGTTATAATTATTCCGGGATTATTCCGGTCACGATTTCTTCGTAAATTTTGTAATTCCCAAGAAAACTCCGCGAACGTTGGCTGTTTAACATTTAAATCGCCCCCATTTGTTTTAAATTCTCTCGCGGAACATTCGAAAGCGTTAACACATTAAATTAAATATGTTACAACGAGCACCATTGCGTGAACTATCCCCTTGATAACGACTTAATTTAAATGATCGCTCTCTACGGGTCTGAAGTATGTACGTATATATGTATATATTTAACGAACGCGTATGTCTTTTAATACAAGCTTCGCTGTTCGTCGCAAAAATGTCATCAGAGATGTAACAGGTAATTTGAGTTTGTGTTTCTGAGCATTTTAACTGACTATTAATTCCTATTGGAAGTAAGTAGCAGTAATAAATTGGCTTATACAATTTATTTGCTAAAATGTTATAGTTTTCCTGCCATTTTTTTAATCACTTTTCATATTTTGTTAAACGATTCCGGTCAATATTTCAAAGAAAAAACCTCTCATTATATTAAAAGGGCGGTACAGGAAATCTTCTAAACAACCACCACTTCTATCGGCTACAGGCATCAACAAATAAGAAATTTAACGTTTTACGAAGAGAAAGCATTTTAAAACTATCCCATTATCGGGAAGTGTGCAAACGTTCATTGTCTAAATTTCATAAATTTGTTAACATAAAGAGATAACCTTTTCAAATTAAGTACAATTATCAGTACTGGAAAAATCGAAGATTATCTTTGACATGGATATCTAACATTTAGTCAAGTATTATGTAAATATTCACACGCCTAAAAGGAAATATTATCTACCAGAGGAATGTGATAAATTAAGATCAATTGCCATCAAAATAAGAAGGTCCATGCGAAACGAGTATCTTTCAGTGGCGGCTGCTGCAGGGAGGGCAACGGGGCACTGCCCCCTCCCCGTGACAAATTTCTTTTAACAGATAAATTAATTATAAATACCTAATTTGTATGTTATTTTTCTGATTTGTTTGATGACAAATAATATGTTTTCGGAAGTAACAGTCCGTCTTTTCAGCGCGTTTAAAAATCGCAGTCTGACGTAGGCTCCGGGGCATCTCGCGCGACTGCCACGTCTGTATTAGAAATCGAGCGATGAAACTGACGCGGGTAGCGTGCCTATACCTATATGTAGGAGGCGGGGCACTACTCTATGGTGCCGGGCCCGGGTGGCGGTCCAGTATGTAATATACAGCGGTGAGTGTATGTTGTAATTTCTATCGGTGCAAATGCAACTATGAATTGCTTTAGTAACATTAAGACAGAATTAAAAAATCTAGGCCTCCCTAGACCAGATTTATTGATTAAACTAGATCACAATTTGAAAACTAATAAAACCGTGACGAAAAAATTCAACAGAAGCTCTTACAGTTTATCAGACTGGTTGTGTGGGTGTAATGTGCAAAATGCTTTTTTCTATTTCGGTGCTATAAAGTTCACTTTACGACATTCGTTTTGGTTGCAAAAGTATTTCTTTATCGCACGCTAATTTTGTTGTTTTGACGTTGGTAACAAAAAAAAAATGGAACCAAATTATATTTAAATGTCAAAATGTAAGCCTTTAATGTAACAAACATGTGCAATAGAAATTGTACAAAGAATAAAAAGCACACATGCTAACATTTTATTTACTAATTAACAATATAAATTGTTAAGCAGAGTTGGATGATATCTTTTCGGATGCTACTATTGTAATTTACTTCCAAGGTTGAATAGTACAACTGTTATAAAAGTTTGTTTTTGATAATATGTCGAGACTATGTTGGCGAAAGATGTTGTAAATTGTCTTCTGCTATTTTGCGAATCTCTGGGGGCGTGCAAAATAGAAAAAATCAAGTGAACGGTGTTTTTTACTTTGAAGAGAATAAAAACATTTTCTAGAAATACTATGCGGGAAAGCAGACTATGTGCCTTAGCAATGTGTTAAATTGAAAAACAATTACTGACATCAACACCAAACTTCAATGAATGAGTTATTAATCATTTTGCTGATCGTAAGGAACGGCGGATGGATTTTATTTTCAAACAAGTTAATTAAATAGCATATTGGAGTTTATTTTTTGTCTGTACTTAATTTTTGATAATAAACACTCAGACCCCCGGTGCCCTCCCGTTCCAAAAAATCACGGGCCGCCCCTGGTATCTTTAAGTATAATATGGATGAGCAATAGTGTTCCTAGTTGGTATGTTAAACTCCATACAGGGCGTGACAAATTGGCGAAGAAGTTTTAGAAGTATCATTTACAGGAAAATATGAAGCCACTGTCCTCATATTTTCCGTTTTTGGAATTCCTGTTCGTAGTTTCTTTTCGGAGTCCTTTTGCTTTAAAAGAATTTGTTTTGAGGGTTTGTTTTGAGAAGTTCTTCGGAGGTGTGAAATGACTATAATTATGTAACCAGTTCTGTTGTTTTTATCGTTGTTGTATTTGTTGTTATTTTATTTTCATATACGTAGTATAAGGAAGAATTGTGATGATAAATATTTTCGACCTCGAGATTTTTGCAGATGTCAACATTTTAAGTGATTTTTAAAAAATGTATATGTGTGTTTGTGTGTGTGACCACGATAGCGGTCAAACCGCTACAGCTATCAATTCCAAATTTTGTATGAAAAGAATGTCAAAATTCGGACTAGAAGTAACTTTTACTCTTATCGAATAGCGATTTTTTGCAAATATGTCACAAATTATGCATTCTATATATATATTCATCAAGAGTTCAGAAGTACATATTTAAATTTAGATTTGGAATATTTTTTGTATAAATAAAATTTCAAATTCGGACCGGAAGTAACATTTTTACTCTTAGCGAGTAGCACTTTTCTTTTAAATATCTCGTAAAGTATGCATTCTACAGAGATTTATTAAGAGAATAGAAGTACTTCGATTAGGATTTTTAATATTTTTTGTGTAAAAAGATTCTTAAAATTTAGACTTGAAGTAACACACTTATAGGTTTATTTTTCTAAGAAGATAAAAGCATTAGAACAATTTAGAACAACTTGTATAAAATTTGAAACGCTCATACGTATAAGAATGTCGAGTGGTGACCACACCTCGTTATTTACAATCGCAAAAATATATTTATGTTTCAATTTGTAGGACTAGTATAGATTTGAGAGGGCAAGATAAATCTTAATAGATATAACTTTGTTTGGTTTATTGAAGCACATTATTTAATCGCTGTAATTTTAATTGTCTTATAAAATCACGTTGTTTAATATTAAATAGTTTCCAGTTTTGTGTAAGAAGTAGTTTTTTGTTTATCGCAACCCAGTAACCCTCACGCACAAAGAGTGTATTTTTTAGACTAGCTCAAAACGTTAAGCAAAGATATATGACGACGTTACGGGTTACACATTTGGTGAACCGTTAACATGTCTGCGCTTAAAAAGAACATACATTTCATAAGTTGGGCACATAGAGTCATATCAGCAACATCCTGTAAGTAATTAGGAAAATCCTAAGGATTGCTATTTATAATCTTACTACCAGATGTTATGAATATGGACATTTCCCTTGCTGCCACACAGGTTTGATTCTAACCATTTAAGAAAACTAATGCCATACAAGCAGTTCTATTAAAAACGAAACACCCTAAATAACTTTTGAATTAACTATTTTATAAATATAATTGCTACAAAATAAACCTATATATGTATAATGAAAGTTAACTAAGAAATTGTTCAAAAAACCCACTACTGTCTCCCATATAGGAGTACAAACTTTGTTTAAAATGTTGACGAATTGCTTGCAATATCTCATATTTTATTTGACGATAGACCTGAATAATTCGTTCTCTTAACTCCCCTAAATGAGAAGCTTTAGTAGCATAAACTAGGAATTTTTCACGTCCCTATAAAAAGAAATTCATGGGGATCGAATCTGGGTTCCTCGTCATTCAATCAATCGAACCTTTTCCACCGATCTATCTCCCAGGAAACTGTGGAATATATCGTATCTTCTTCTTCTTTTATTTTAGATCAACCCCTGTTTTTCTTCACTCATCCATCATGGCCTTTCAGTGGAAGTGAAGACCCAGTTGTCCTTCTATCTTTTTAATTGTCTCCAGCTGGTCTTTGGTTTCTTTTTATTTTTATCAACTTCGCCTCATGTGCCCTTTGGATGAGCTCGTTCCATGCTTTCCTCCTTGCCCTAATGAATCCAACGACGTCTCCGAATCTACGATCTTCTTTTATAGCTACGCCTGAGGCAGTTGTAGTCTGGATGAGTAGCTCTACAGCTGTCACTACCGACTCCAAGCCCGAAGCAAGGAGGACGGTTGGTGGAATAGATTAGCAATCTATCCACCATAAAAGTAAGCACACGCTCAAAGAGATATCGTATCTTCTAATAAATTTGACAAAGTTGTGTGAATGTTATTGCTTCGATCTCTCTTAAATGCTAGTTTCTTCATAACATATTTTCATATTATTGTTTTATTTCAGAGCGTCGTGTACCACAAAAAATACATACTTAACAAAGCAAAGTAGCTATCAAAGGTCTTAATATGATTCTGTAAAAAAAAAATGGGTGTTTCATGTAAGGTAAATCAGATTTTTTCATTTAAACTTTCCTCAGATTACCAACTCGTCGCAAACACCCAGTATATATTAAAAGCCCTGCATATAAGTTTAATGATAAATAACACAAAAATTATTAATTTTAACCGTTAATTATACCTACTTCACAAAAAATATTATTTCTATTTTAACGTGAAATCAATATTTGAACTTATTATATATGGGTGCCAGTGATTTATGAATCAACCTGTATAATACATATAAATTTTCAGCGTGTGAAGCAATGTCAGCCCTATCAACTACAGTGCGCGATGTTTTTATTATATTAACCATTGAAGAGTGACGTTACTTTGTCAAAATGTGAATCACCCGGTATATCAAAGATTTTCATTTTTGAAGTAGTTATAAATAAATTTCGTACATACTGCTATATTTAGAAATAAAACACGTTACTAATAATGTACTACTATAAACATCTGCATTTACTTCTTATCAATCCTAACTTAATTAATTGATAGACACAACAAAGCAATGCCATAGAATTACAAGGGTAAAGATGTTTACTATTTTCATCTAGTGATGTGAAAAATGTAAATGTACAGATAATTTTCACAGATAATTAGCTAGTCATTCTTTCCTGTCTTTATTATGCCTGGGCATAGTACAAATGGTCTTTTTCGGGCGCCAGTGTTTTCATTTTATACATAAATTTACAATAATTTACGACTGTTCTGAAGTCAAGCATTTCATTTCGACTGGTTAAAGCCATTAACCCAATATAATCGTTTTATTTCTTAATAAAATATTAATATAATACATTTCGAAATATATAATTAAGGCGTCCCAGCCTGACAGTCTAAAATCAGATTGAAAAGTGTACAGAAAAATAAATATTTCTATTAAATTTTGTAACAGAAATGGAGAAAGTCGTTGGACCTTTTATAACTAAATCAAAGTGCTCATTGGAGCTGTAGAAATTGCTTGCAATAAAATCAAAAAATATTGATTTCTTATAATATTTAAGGCGTCATTGAAATATCTCTGTTTTTTTTTTAAACAGGGCCATTTAATTTAATATACGTACGCAATGAAAACAAAAATATATATTTTAATTGCTAGAGCATGTTTACTTATTCTAATTATTATTTTAAAATGTTACGTACTGAGAAGGAATTAAGCATTTTTTACATCTTCCGAAATTTGTCACGTGTCGTCTATTATTTCCAATGAAGGGTAACAAGCCAAATAATAGATCATTTTAGTACTAAATGATTTTCAGTATTTGCGACCACAGGACTTATCATAACGACAAACTTTTAATTAAATACAAACTATATTATACACAACACAATGTTTACTAGTATAATGTCATGGAGGAAAAATACCTTTAATATTGGATTTTCCAAAAATATTAATATCGAATGATGATGATGAAGAAGATTGTTTTAAGGAGATTCAACAGAAAATTCTGTTGTCATATTTTTAGCAACAGTTAGTAAGTCATTTATATGCATAAGCATATGAATACAAGCAGGCCTAAAATTCTAGTACATATCCATGAAAACTTTAGTTTAATAATCAAAAATGAGGTGTGGCCACCACACGACTTTCTTATACGTATAAGCGTTTCAAATTATAGAAATTTAAGAATTTTTTTTACAAAAATTATTCAAAATCCTATTCTATTCTCTTAATAAATCTCTATAGAATGCATACTTTGCAAGATATTATCAAAAAAGTGCTCCTCGCTAAGAGTAAAAGTGCTACTTCCGGTCCGAATTTTAAAATTTCATATATACAAAAAATATTGCAAATCCAGTTTTAAATACTTTTGTACTCTTGATAAATATATATGGAATGCATAACTTACGACATATTTGCAAAAAATCGCTATTCGATAAGAGTAAAAGTGGCACTTGCGGTCTGCATTTTGAAATTTTATTTATACAAAAGATATTGAAAATTATGTTTTAAATACTTTTATACCCGTAACGTACTTGTCTAAAAAGCATGATTTGCGAAATATTCGCAAGAAAGAGTAAAAGACCTACTTCCGGTATAGGAATTTCGAAAAACTTTTTAAATAAAATTATTCTCAATTTTAATTTTAAGTATATATGAATTCTTTATAAATTTGTTTAAATTTAGTAGTTGACGAAATATTGGCAAAATTCGATTTTTTCGCTGAAGTAAACTGCTACTTCCGGTCTACCGATTTTACTGAAAAACTAATCAGATCTCAAGAGGGAGATTATACACGTAAATACAAAATTTGGAATTGATACCTACAGCGGTTTGACCGCTATCGTGGTCACACACACAGACACACACACACACACACACACAGAGAGAGAGAGAGAGAGAGAGAGAGAGAGAGAGAGAGAGAGAGAGAGAGAGAGAGAGAGAGAGAGAGAGAGAGACATTTTTTAAAAACCACTTTTTCGGTATTAGGGGACTTCAAAACGTGGACATCTGCAAAAATCTCGAGGTCGAAAATTTTCATCATCACAATACTTCCTTATACTACGTATAAGAAAGTAAAAAACGACTTGAGAACCACGCTATCATCTAAATGCCTTTGAAAATAAATAAACATACGAGATATGATAAAAAAATATGGTGAAAACTCCATCAAAGTACTCTCCTCGGCTAGCTACACACGTATTCCAACGTTAACTCCATAATTCGAAGCATTTCTGGAAGGATTCTCTCGGAAGAGCCTTCAGCTGCTCCGTATTGGCCCTCTCAAAGTCGAAAATGGTGCCAAAATGTTTTCTTTTTGGCACGGTTTTTATTTTGGTGAAAGCTAGAAGTAGCATGGTGCTAAACCCGGAGAGTAAGGCCAGTGCCGGATCTAGGAAAATTCTTAGGGGGGCCAAGTCAGCCCCATGCCGCCCCTGTAGTTTTTTTTCACTATTTAATGCAGTAGTCAATAAAAGGAAAAAGGTTTTTAAATTTATTAAAATAAAAACAAATATTTTTCACTTAACACTACTATAACACATTAAAAATAAAACCCACCACTATCCTCTGGCACAAGCAATGATGGTCTTCGCAGCTACCTTTCATTTTGCTTTAGAAAATGTGTTGTGTGCAGATATTTTTACAACATTTTCCTTGATTTTCTTTCAGAAAATGACTTAATGACTTCTTTATAATTCATTGAATTAGCCTCTTGGCTTTCTATATAGACAGTATTGCGAGGTTTCTCAATCTGTCTTGAGTCATTGTTGGTGTGAGATAGTTTTTAATTTTTTCCAGTTTGCTGAAACTCCTCTCGCAGCTTGGTAATGTAATTGGATGCGTTAAGTAAACTCTCAAAGCTACGCGCACATTTGGGAAGGAGTCAAATCTCTTTCTTGGATTAGGTTTAGAAGATCAAGTTGATTAATTTTTATCAAAATTAACGGTTGAATTCTGTAACTGATGACGAAGAACTAGGATTTCAGTAGGGAACTCATCCTTACTTACATCTTCAAGATATTTACCAGCTAAGTTTGTAGCAAAAGTTTTCAACTTCTTGTCATTCAAGCTTTTCAAATCTTTACAATTTAGAAAAGAAAGTTGTTGAGTACACTTATGCTCTGCATTCTATATTTCAACTAGATCAATATTACATCGATTACTTCCTTCACACTATGGTAAAAACTTTATTATTTTCCCTTTTGGGATTCCGCAAGTTTCCATAGTTGGCTCTGCTTCAATTTTCTGCGTTATTTCTTTGGCTGTCTTTATCCATTCATTTCTTTCGTTTCTCTGCCTTTCTATAGTTTTGGTGAGATTTTCCAACATTTGTATTGTTTTTAACAATATTATGTTATGTTTCTGTATTTCCTTGTTAACTCTGTTAATTTCTCTTAAGATATTTTTGCAAGGAACCAAATACGAAATAAATTGGAAATATTTTAATATACGATTGAGATAGGTGGCATCAGATTTTGTTTCTGGTGTATAGTTTCTTCTTGGTTCAACTCAGTGAGAGTGCTGATTACTCCTTGAAAGTTTTTTTTTACAAGGGCATGTACAACCACAGACCATCTACTGTACTATCACTAGTTTCTTTTAAATTCATTTTTGTATGCTTCTTCATGATTTCCCACCTTTATGTTGATGAAACAAAATAAGTTTATAATCTCTAGATTACTCCAAATACGTTCGCTGTTAAAGGAGAAGATGTAGTCCCATCAGATTTAAGGAGTGGGGCTGTGCACAAGACAAATGTTGCTCATGGGTTGATATATACTTATAGCACTATGAAATTATAAAAAAAGATCAATTTTTAAATTCCATTTTGCCACCCTCCAGACATGCCGCCCTGGCCAGTTGTCCCCTTTTGCCCCCCATCAATCCGGTGCTAAGTAAGGCGGATGGGACAAGAGAATAACCTTATTTTTTTGGCCAAAAACTCGCGGAACTTGGAAGAAGCAATTCAAAAAATTGATCAAGGAGCAAAGAAAGAAACCCAACAATAAACCAAGTAAAAAGTAAATACGTGGAGAAAAGCAGAGGAAATAGAGATACAACAACCAAGGAAGTAAAAATAGGAAATTACGATTTTGAAATAGTCAAAAACTTTAAGTATTTAGGAGTAATGATAAATAGTGAGAATAAAAGAAACATGGAGATAGATCATTGAGTACAGGGCGAATATAGAGCTTATTATATACACAAAAATATACTGAAACAAAGAGGATAAGCCTAAATACAAAAATTAGGGTATTCAGAGTAGCACTCCGACCAGTAGTGACTTATGTGGCAGAGAGGAGGATAACTGAGGAGACAAAGTAAAACAACAGTTTAAGCTTTAGAGTAAGGGAAGAATGAAAAAACGTGGAGTAACTCGCCAAAGGATATGAGTTGCTAGAGCGCAAACGAGAAATGAGCTGTCACAATTCCTAAGGAAATGTATGACACCATACATAATATATTAAAAATTTAAAAGGCCCGCTATTCAAATTATAGTTTCACTGCGCGCCTAAGATGGCGTTGCCAAACGAATGTAAAATGTTTTAATTACCAATCTACATAGAAAAAGAAGTACAGTACTTATACTAGATAAAGATCTATGTTTAGTGAATTGTTCTGAGGTGCATTGTCCGTAGAATATTCGCGGAAAAGTGTTGACATTTTGCGACATTCGCTTAAAATTCATTAATGTAATTTAATGCTATTTTTGTCAAATTGCTTCCTACTGACTGATTTCAGTATATGCATTGCGGGAAGAAATTTAATTTTAAATTTGTGACATTTGTTTAAGTTGAAATATATTTAAATTTTTTTAGCAATACGGATATTTTCCACATACACATATAAAAATGAGGTGTGGCCACCACACGACTTTCTTATACGTATGAGCGTTCCAAATTATACAAAAGTTGTTCTAAATTAAGTGTCAAATACTTTTATCTTCTGAAGAAAATAAACCTGTGAATAAATGTTACTTGCGGTTCGAATTTTGAGAATTTTTTACATTTATTATTTATTTATTTAAAATTCTACTCTAAGTAAAAGACCTATTTCAGGTAGAAATTTCGAAAAATTTTTTCAATAAAACTTTTCTCAAATTCACATTCGAGTATTTTTGAATTATTTATAGATTTGTTTAACTTAGTAATTGACGAAATATGTGTAAATGTCCCTTTTTTCCCGAAGTAAACTACTATTTCCGGTCTGCTAATCAAATCTCGAGAGAGATTATACTCGTAAATAAAGAATTTGGAAATGATGGCATTAGCACAAGCACACACACACATACATACACACACAGAGAGAAATTTTTAGAAAACCACATTTTCTGTATCAGGGGACATCAAAACGTGGATATCTGCAAAAATCTCGAGGTGGAAAATTTTCATCGTCACAATACGTCCAACTACGTATAAGAAAGTAAAAATGTATGATATTAACAAACGTATTTGCACTTTAATTAAACCCAGTTTTGCTTCACGTCCCTTTGTCGCTACTTTACTAGTAGAAAAAATTTTCAGTCCTGATTTAACATGCAATTTACGTTATGAAAATATGCGTTAGTTAAAATTAAAAGCGTACATTTTAGTGATGTGTTGTCTTTCCACTTCACGACAAATATGTGTGAGGATAAGCAAACGTAAACAGTTTCGCTTAAAATGAAATTGTTGGCTAAAAAACATTTATGAAATCATGACAGCAGACCATCTAGAGATAAAGTGTACGTGAAAAAGTCCAATGTTAAAAGATGATGCTTTTTTCGCTTGAGTATGTGTAAAGTCGATTTTTAGTCCTGCGGACCGCAATACATAAATTCATTTATACAAAAAATGTATTCGATATTCCTACCGGAAGTGTGTAGGTCTTTTACTTTGCTAGAAAGATAGTATTTTATCAGTATCTCACAAGTTATGTGTTCTAGGTCTAGTAAGAGCATAAAAGTATGTAGAACTTGACTTGGAACAATTATTGAAAAGAAATTTCAAAATTCGGACCGGTAGTGAAATTTTTGCTCCTATCGAAAAGCAGATTTTTGTTAATAATACGCAAAAGATGCTTTTCATAAAGATTTATTAAGAGTATGAAGACGTATTTATAGGTGCATTTCGAATCACTTTTGTATAATTAAGATTTTGTCATTTGAACCGGAAGTAACTTTCACTTTTATCGAAAAGCTGCTTTTTTCCAAAAATTTTAGAAATCATACATTCCGAAAAGCTTATTAAGAGAATGAAAGCATATAAAACGTAATTTAGAGAAACTTTTGTATACAAATTCGAACTATACATACGTAGAAGAAAATCGTATGGTGCCCAGACCAATTTATTTAGACTTCACATATCTTATATATCAAATTGATACGAAATTACTTTGAACCTCATTTATTGCATTATTTATTTTTTTTCTAAAAAATGAGGTGTGGCCACCACACGACTTTCTTATACGTATAAGCGTTTCAAATTATAGAATTTTAAGAATTTTTTTTACAAAAATTATTCAAAATCCTATTCTAAGTACTTCTATTCTCTTAATAAATCTCTATAGAATGCATACTTTGCAAGATATTATCAAAAAAGTGCACCTCGCTAAGAGTAAAAGTGCTACTTCCGGTCCGAATTTTAAAATTTCATATATACAAAAAAAATTGCAAATCCAGTTTTAAATACTTTTGTACTCTTGATAAATATATATAGAATGCATAACTTACGACATATTTGCAAAAAATCGCTATTCAATAAGAGTAAAAGTGGCACTTCCGGTAGGAATTTCGAAAAACTTTTTAAAGAAAATTATTCACAATTTTAATTTTAAGTATATATGAATTCTTTATAAATTTGTTTAAATTTAGTAGTTGACGAAATATTGGCAAAATTCGATTTCTTCGCTGAAGTAAACTGCTACTTCCGGTCCACCGATTTTACTGAAAAACTAATCAGATCTCAAGAGGGAGATTATACACTTAAATACAAAATTTGGAATTGATACCTACAGCGGTTTGACCTCTATCGTGGTCACACACACACACAGAGAGAGAGAGAGAGAGAGAGAGAGAGAGAGAGAGAGAGAGAGAGAGAGAGAGAGAGAGAGAGAGAGAGAGAGAGAGAGAGAGAGAGAGAGAGAGAGAGAGAGAGAGAGAGAGAGAGAGAGAGAGAGAGAGAGAGAGAGAGAGAGAGAGAGAGAGAGAGAGAGAGACATTTTTTAAAAACCACTTTTTCGGTATCAGGGGACTTCAAAACGTGGACATCTGCAAAAATCTCGAGGTCGAAAATTTTCATCATCACAATACTACGTAACGAGTATAAGAAAGTAAAAGAAGCCTTTCTTTAATTTTTTTTAAATATTTTTAAATTTATAATTCTATCCCCTCTTCTAAATTGGGGATATTAGACCATGACGGAAGTGAAATACAAATTTTAACAAATAATAGAATTTATTAAAGTATTAAAAATAAATTATCATTCAACTTGAATTCAAATGTAAAAATAAATCGAAGAAAGTCGTGTGGTACCCTCACCAATGCATTTACATTTCATATATTAATTTGAAACGAAATTATTTTAAACATCAACTTTGCATTAAATATTTTTTCGAAAAACAAACGTTTATTTAATATTTTACTTTTATTTTAATTTATAATTCTCTCCCCCTCTAAATTGGGAATATTGGACCGTGACGAAATTGAAATACAGATATACTTAAACTTGTTTTTATCGATAAGTTGTAATTATGAATTCTACAAACGAAAAGAAAAAATCTTATTTATTTCAAATTAAAAATATTCGAACATATTTTTAAAAGAATTTTTAGAAAATTATAAAATTTGATAAAATAGGAAAAAAGACAATTCAATGACATATTTGCAAAAAGATAAATTTTACTTATATCAAATTAAAAATATTGGAATATATTTTTAAAAGAATTTTTAAAAAATAATAAGATTTGTTAAAATAGGATAAAACGATAATTCAATGACATATTTGCTAATGGAAAACTAACCCCCCCCCCCTCTAAATTATAATTTAATGATAATTGGATACGAAATTAGTTTAAACATCAATTAATGCATTACATATTTTTTCGAGAAACATTTATTTTGTATTTTAAAATTTATAATTCTCTCCCCGCCCCCTAAATTGTGGATGTTAGACTGTGACGAAAGTGAAATAAAAATACACTCGAACTTGTTTTTTCGATAAGTTATAATAGTAAATCCAACAAACGAAATGACAAAACCTTACTTAAGTCAAATTAAAAATTAAGAATAATGAAAATACTCGAATATATTTTTAAATCAAATTTTTAAAAAGTAATAAAAAAATCTAAAATAGAAAAAAAGGTCATAATAATGCAATGACAAATTTGCAAATATTAAAAAAAATATTTTGATCAATTTATAATTCTTTTTCCACCCTCCATCTTAAATTAGGAAAACTGGACGCTGACAAGAGTGAAATACACTCAAATTTGTTGTTATCGATAACTTGTAATAATGAATACTACAAACGAAAAAAAAGAAAATAAAAATATTCGAATATATTTTTAAGGCAAACTTTTAAAAGATAATAAAATTTATAGAAATAGGAAAAAGAATTGATAATTCAATAACGAATTTTACAATTGTAAAATATAAAAATTTAAAATAAACAGTTCGTGCGATACTGGAATTTTTAACGCACCAAATATATGAATAATAACAACTTGTTCGAAAAGATATTTTGAAATTGTTGCATCAAATATGCTATAATAAGATTTGCAAGTATTGTATTTTATAAATGGACGTCAGTATCATATCAATGTTTTCACAATATGTATTCTTATATGTTTGTTTCGCTTAACTAATTAGTATTTTTCACGATCAACTTATTGAGCATGATTCGATGGAAATATTTAAGTGATTATAAAAGTATACTTAATACTACACTGTCAATTTACTTTATAACGTGTACTAACCATAGTCAACTTGTTAATTTTACATCAATATTTGGAGAAAATATATTTAAAAAAATATCCTTCAATATTTACTTTAAAAACTAAAATTCCATGTTTGACTCAGTACGTCACTTAGCTTAGGCTAAATTTAAATTTTCTATGGAATTAATTTTATTGCCCTGTTTTATCACTTTGCAATAATTAATTAAAAAGTTGTTTATCGATGTGAATAGAGTGCACTTTGTTCGAAATTGTATCAGTTTACAAAACATCGCGAATACATGTAAGTATTATGTAAAAGCGACTGCACAAATTGACTTACGCAATTGGTTTTCTAATTTACATCACACTCATGTATATGTCGGGATTGTTTCGTTGATGATACATGTAATACGGATTAATAAACATGTAAAGATTTGCACGAGACCACTCAAGCACAACTAATTGTAAGGAGAGATCTTGACGCGCAGATATCTGTAATTCAAAGTGTCACGTGGTCGGTTCCCCAAAGACAAAATTGCAAAAGTAAACGAAAACTGTCCGAGGCGTTCTTTCATTGTTGATTTTGTGGAATATTTTTCGTTTCTACGCAATCGTTAAATGTTTCCTATTACTAAGTGTTAGAAAAGAAAAAACAGGTAAATTATTTCCTGATTGCATAATGCTTTATCACTACGTGATCTAATCAGCATAATTTGACTGTTTTTGAATAAAATATGCTTTTTTTATTGCTGATACTTTTTCTATTTCCATCGTTTCTGCGGCAAAGATGCATTCCGATGTTTCGGCAACGAATATGTTATCGTCTTTAGGACAGTCCTAATAAATGCTAATTGAATGTGACATCAGTTACATTTACTGAATTTATCACCGCCGCCCCTTTTTGACCATAAAATGAATCTCATTACGGGTGTCGCGATGATTCATTACTTTTTATAAATCTAACACTATGCCGATGAGAGAATATGGCTTCACATTTCAACCCAAGGAATATGAAGATAGATTTTAAAACGTTGACAGTATTAGCATGTAGAGGAATGTCACCTGATTGCAAACCCAAAGGTTGCAATTTTAACTTTAACCAAATCATGTGACGAAAAGTGTAGGAATTGGAATTGGTTAAAAGATGCAAGGAAGACAAAGACATTAAGAAGCATCAAAATTGAAAATTACCGGTTATACTACATTAACTTTGTTGATTCTTCCTGTTTTGAAAGACTGGAATCGTTTTTCTTTCACTTGAATCTTCTTGTTTTAGAAGTAGTAAAGAATAACTCCTCACTGAATTTATGGTTATACGTGGTTATTCAGAAATTAAATAACACTACACTGTTATATACAACTTTATTTACAATTAAATACAATAACAATGCGAATAAATGTAGGCTTCTTGCATTGGGTAAGTTGAACCGTACATGATTTCAATTTTCTGTTACAAAGAAATTCAATATTTAGAGTGGGGTGGTAAGTTTACAAAACCGTACCTCTTCTATTGTTGTCTGGAAAAACCGAACATTAATGGGTTGTAAGTTTACGGGTTTCTTCAAATACAGAATATCTATAATTCCGAAATCCGGCAAATGTTTATGAATTTTTAATTACTACAACGGCATGATGTTAATAAAAGAAAGAAAATAAATGGTAATTTAGACAAAGAATTTTACCGATTTTCTAGAACGGACAATAGAGACGTTTCTAAGAAAGAGATTGCATTAGGAGACTGATGTCCATCCTGGTATTTCCAGATTTAATTTTAAATATACATTATTTTACGATTATGAAGTAATAAAATGACTGTAAGCACTTATACTAATTAATTGTACCTTTGTAAAATAAAGCAAATTAAGATTAAAACTGAACATACCGGGTGTAGAATGGATTTTCGTACATAGGGATTTTACATGCAAAACTAATAATTTGCGAATATTCCCTCCCCTAATTTTTTTATAGGAAAATGTTAAACACAAAAATTATAGAGCTTTAAAAATAGGTCCCATTTTTTTCCTTCTTTGCTTACTATCACCCTCCGGGTCATTAAAGGAAAAAGAATTGAAGAAATGATACAAAATAGCAACAGCCGTGACATGTGACAACAAAAGTAACAAAATTCATTCATTTAACACAATAATGTGACAATTTTAGTAGAGGCGTTTAAATCTGTTTTAAGCATAGGTTTCAAGTCGTTTGCAGAAAATAAAAAACGTGCTGAAGAGATTTTAAAATTTTATTGAACGTGGTAATAAAGGTAGTTGTAGTAATAACTAAATTAAATGCTCAAACAAATCTCCGTTGACAGCTGAGCAGCACCCCAATCTGTCGTAAAAATTTCTTCTAGTTGCGGCCAGTTGATAGTGTGATATTTGACGACATTCTGCAAGTATTGCAGCTCTTAAAGCGTCGACATTTTGATACGTCCTTCCATTGTATAGCCGATCATGCAATGTGCCCCACAGAAAAAAATCATTTGGCAAAAGATCCGGAGATCTTGGAGGCCAATTAATTTCTCCACCTCGACCTATCCAGCGATTTGGGAATACATGATTTAAGTACTCTAAAACATCGCGCTGGTAATGCGCCGGACATCCATCATGTTGGTACCAAAATTCGTAATTAATTCCCAATTCGTCGATAGCTGGCCCGACATCTTCTTGCAAAAAATTTAAATACGCAGCACCAGTTAAGCGGTCTGCAATAAAGAACGGTCCAATTATGTGAGGACCTAGTATGCCAGCCCAAACATTGACACTACCCCGGTATTGCGTATGAGTCTGCAACATTAAATGTTCATTTTGTGTGCTCCAGTAGCGATAATTTTGTTGATTTGGTTGACCAGTTAACTGAAATCGACACTCATCGCTGAATAAAATCCTAGATAAAAAGTTTCGGTCATCATTGGCCATCTCCATCATTATTTCACAAAACTGCATTCTTTTTTCTTTATCCTCCTCGAATATTTTTTGGTGCTTTTCGTATTTATAAGACCGAAACCGCGGATCTTGACTCTTTAAAATTTTCTGAGCAGTAGTAAAATGAATCCCCAAATTATTACCTATTTGTCTTAAGGAGACATTTTTGTTCTCTACAACGCTCAAGAGAACGGCATCTACCTTCTCTCTACTTGCACCAGCTGTTACATTCTGGCACTTACATTTCTTATTAACAGTGTCGTTGGTCTCAAAGTGCCTGACAATTCTATTCAGGGTGTTCAAATTTAGAATTGGTCGCTCCGGGTAGAATCCAGCAAAAGTTGCTTGTATGTCCCTAAAAGACAATCCAGAGTAGTACCATTTAATAAAGTTGACTTTCTCTTCTTGGCTATAGCAATTCATTTTAAGAATCAGCAAACTTATTTTGATTGTCAAAACGTGACATTTATTGCTGACAGGATTCATGGCTAGTACTAATCGGTTCATTGCTAATACTTTTTCTTCAAGTCTAGCAGGACCAGAAGGTGTTAGAAAATAAATATCAAAGAATTTAGATACATTTTTTTTGTCTACAACTTTTGTGTTTAACATTTTCCTATAAAAAAATTAGGGGAGGGAATATTCGCAAATTAATAGTTTTGCATGTAAAATCCCTATGTACGAAAATCCATTCTACACCCGGTATATACGTTTTACATAGAACACAGAATAATACTTTATAAGAAAAGAATAAAAGAAATATAATAATAATAAACGTCCTTAAAAACCGTTGACACTGGCGTGCCCCATGGATTAATCTTAGGCCCAGTTCCCTTGCTAATATACACTAACTACCTACCAAATACCCTTCAAAACGTACAGAAACTAGTACTCAGCGCTGATGATACTAATCTAATAAAATAAAGTCAACCAGTTTAAACGAATTAAACAGTACAATGGCAGATATACTTTCCGTACCGTGCAGTAAAGGTGCCAAATAAAATTATTCTTACCTCGAGAAATGCTCAAGTTTAAGTGATGCACAACAGTGCGAAATAAAATTAGGTCATCAGATAGTACAGCAGATGTAGCTGAAATAATATCATCAGTAATTTTAGTTAGCGCGGTGGCACAACTAAAACCCGGTCGAAATCCTGACTGAAAGGATAGAAGAATGTGAAACCTAGATATATGAAGTCTCAATTGGCGCCCAACCATCCTCTCTAAAACCTTCGACAGAGTCGGCAGAATACTTATTGGTCGCAAGTCGGCAAAATCATTGGGGATGCTATTCTTTGGAAGAGGTATAAGATGAGCTACCTGTCATATTGAAGGAAAAACACTATTAAATAAACAAAAATTGATAATGTAAGTCAAGTATGGAATGATATTAGTGTTACCCAATCTGTAATTCCAGTACGCCCTTTTCTCTGCCTTGATGGCAGTAGATGTATAATTGCTAAGACTTTTGTAATAATCCCAATCAACGGCCAAGCGGCTTTTTTTTTAATATTTTGTAAGGACCCTATAGTGAAGAGACTTTAAATATTTGAGATTGGCCGTCATCCAAGGACTAGATAACCGTGCACCGTGCATAGGTAATAGTAGAAGCATGAATGTCAAATAACATACTAAGGCAGTTATTTAAGTAAACAATTTTGTCATCAATATTAACAATGTTGTAAATATTTATCCAATAGTACAGAATCGTGTATAGAATCCTGCGGGATGTTCCGTTTTATGCTCTCCTAAGAGAAAGAATTACCATTCTATGCGTTCGGTCAGATAACTTTCTATAAATCTTGTCTTTACTATGTACGTATAAATAAATGAATGTCGTTGAACAAAGATCCTTAATTCATAACAAAAATTTATTTTAATATAAGTTACAAAATAGGTTAATTTTCTTAAACTGAGAGATACATCTCGTTTAAATTTCATTAACTTTTTATATCTGTGAAAAATCTAAAGACGTTGCCATCGCAGACGTAGACGAGAATATAGGGAAATCGAAACATTTCCACTGTTTTTATATTTTAATTACCTCGGCTGGGGGCGAATAAATGAATAAATTCAACTTAAACGTTCCGACGGCACGTGAAAGGTTTTCTATTAATTTCGGGGTTCGTCACTTTAATGCTTCTTCCATAATTTAAAGGCACAAGAGGAAACTGTTTGTAGATTTTGGACAGGCAATTAATTAAGTATTCATCCCACCCGGGATTCGCGTAGCTCTTTTCTAACCAGATGTGTGTGATACTTTCGATACGTAACATACCTATCGTTTTTGACAGGACGAAGGGGAATAACCATACTTTGTGATATGAACAAAGCCAGTAATTTCATCAGGGTAAGTGCAAAAATGAGTAAGAAAAAAACTAAACGAAATTAAAATCGATGTATATGGTAAAATTACACTTTGATGTTATTTTCCATTCTTGTTGAAAAACAGTGGCGGCTCGTCCACAGTTAAAAAGGATTCAGACTATGTACGCGGTTCAAAAGCGTTGGTTTCCGCTTGGTTGAAAATTATGTCGCCAAATTTAGAGAATTTAAAATTTAGAAGTTGCACAGAATATTAAATTAAGTTCTTGCAATATAGTATATTATTGCAACTTAAATATATTTACTATTCAACTAAATATATGCAAATTAATAATTAATACTTTTATTTATGTCTAAAATTAATACTTTTTGATAATGCACATGTTTGTGAAAAAACTCATTAAATGCTGTTATCCAGGTATTAGTTTAAGTACAAATTAATTCAGCATATATGATCCCTGCCTCACTAAGATATATCCAATAATTGGTGAAGACTCAAAATCAGAAACAAAATGCAAAAGGAAAAATCCCTTACCACAAAAATTAAAAAGATATAATAAATCTATATCTGTATTTCGGCAACTAAGTTGCCATCTTCAGTAGAAACATGTAGAAAAACAGAAAAGATTGTTTATCGTAGTGTTTTTGGCTGTGGTGTAACCTTAGAAGATATGCTATTCACTAAATCACCAGACACTGATTGTTACCCCACTGGCGATTTGGTGAAGAGCATATCTTCTACGGTTACATCTTATACTCTATTTTTAAAGTAGCGAGACGAATTTCTGAACAGACCACTTTGACCGTGAAATCGCATTGGTTGAAAGCAAGGCCGAATGACAACGTATCAATCTTGCTCAGATTCTGTCAACTGACATTGTTTATGGTTAAGCCTTGTTGTTGTTTCTATTATTTCTCCGTTATTTTATTATATACTTTACCAGTTCTTTTCGGAGCTCGACAGTAATAGTTATCAGATATACTCGTAAGTAATATATAAGCAATATATTGAAATAAATTAAAAGAGTTTTATAGTTGGTCTCCAATATGGATGCACAACCAAGTACAAGGGCCGCTGGTCGTGTACATGCTTGTTCTCCACCGAAAAAGTGTGAAAATACAAGTCACTTGCATTGTAAGCATTGACCCTGATCAATGCTTACAAGAAAATTATAGCTGATACACCCAATATCAAGAAACTTGACATGATAAAACAAATTTCTGACATAGTAGGCAAGTGAATACAATTTATTACATATGATCTATATCTTACAGAGTATACTTACAGGAATTTCAAGAGCAACAGTATATCGGGTGGTTAAAGAGTATAAAGCCTCTGGAAAATATGCGGATCCTAAAAAGATTACTGATAGGCCCTCTTTACCGAAATCCTTTGATGAAACTGTGAAGACTGCTATACGCCAAATAGTTCACAATATGTTTCGACAAAATGAACCTCCGACATTAGATAAGGTGCTGGTGCAAGTAACAAATGACGAAGATTTGCCAGACATGAATCAATCTGTTTGTATTTGCTAATAAAGCAAATGAACTTTAAGGAAGAATTATTTATTATATTGAAATACATGTATATAATTGATCTATGTCCTGTAGATATTTAAAAAGGAACAGAAACAGAATTTTGACCGAAAGAGATGACATTGTAAGATGGAGGCGACAATATCTCAGAGATATTTCACAATATGAAACTCAGGACAGATCAATTTTTTATTTTGATGAAACTTGGGTAAATGAGGGTCATACAGTACAGAAAGTGTGAACTGACACAAATATTCACAGTCGTAGACAAGCCTTTTTCGAATGGATTACAACTGGATTAAAAAATCCACTGCAAAGAGACGTCATCTTATTTTGTTACACATTGGAAGTTGTAAAGGCTTTGTAAAAGACGGCTTATTATTGTTTGAAGGAAAGAAAACCACCGATTACTACGATGAAATGAATGCTATTGTTTTTGAAGAATGGTTCTCTCGAATATTAAACTATTTAACTGACAATGCTTATAGTTATAGATAATGCATCATATCATAGTTGAAAAATTGAAAAGCCACCATCATCATCATGGAGAAAGGTGGATATTCAAAATTGGCTAACAAGCAAGAAAATACAGTATGATGAGGATATAGTCAGAGCTGAACTGTTAAGCTTGGTTAAAATTCATAAGAATAATTATAATTCCGATGTTATTAATGAACTAGCAAAATCATAAAATAAAACTGTGTTACGATTACCTCCTTACCACTGCGAACTGAATCCTATCGAGCTTGTTTGGGCCCAAATAAAAAATGTAGCGGCTGCCAAAAACAAAACCTTTAAATTATCTGAAGTGAGACAATTATTACTTGACGTCTTGGGAAATGTAACAGCTACTACTTGGCAAAAATGCATAAACCATGTTATAAAAGAAGAATCTCGTATGAAGATCTTGATGCAATAATTGAAATTATAATATATATATGCATAATTATAAATATTTTTATGACATTTGAATTTCTGTAAATAAATATTTGATGTAATTTTTGCTGAACCAGTAAGTTTACAATAAATGTATATTTTGTATTATAATAAATAAAATAAATAAATGTTATGTATCTTTTTTTCTTCCGTTTACACTTTCTAATATTTACTAAATTCTTTCCTCTTCTGTCATCCTAGATAAATTCCTGTTGCTAATTTCTGCATAGGTCTATACTTAATATATACGTATCACAAATGCAAAAATTATTTGAATTTTGCCGCGTACAATTTGTTTTCAAGATTTTCGTGCATGTAATTTGGGACAATTTCAGAAATTCGTCTCGCTACTTTAAAAATAGACTATAGTCAAAAACACTAAGTTAAACACCCTTTTCTGTTTTTGTACAGGTTACTACTGAAGATGGCAAATTAGTTGCCGAAATAGGTATATAGATTCTTTTAAAATCTTTTTAATTTTTGTGGTAAGGGATTTTTCCTTTTGCATTTTGTTTCACTAAGATATAGTTTTGTCAAAAAATAATGTCTATATTAAAATCAGAAATAGTACGCATTTTGACAGCGTTCGTCTTTGACATTACGCTTTGACGTTTGTATTTCATCGAATTGTTTATTTTACATTTGCTATAAATATTTGTTTCACAATTTCTTGCGGTTTGTGGATTTTGCAGCAAGACTAATGAAAATCAATAAAAATTTTGTTTTTGAAAAAGGGGCGTGGTCAACAGTATTAGTCACTTGACTTTTTAAATTATTCTATTAATAAACACAGATTTACCTTTCACTATAATTTGAGGAGGGGAGGTAGGTATTGACTTAGTAATGTCTATACTTCAATATAGTCAACATACTTTGATAATGTGCCGAATCCGACCAATGCCGCTCACTGTAAGTTTGTGAAATTTGGAAAGCTTCTAAATTTTCATCATATTTACTAAGTTGAGTTATCAATTCTTTAAAGTTTATCCACGCAAACAACGCAATAAAACAGATTCACATTCATATGCGTCAAAATCTATAATTAAAATACTCATCTATGTGTATCTCAAACAGTTACAGTTCTTTCTCTTTGAAAATCTCATAGTTCTCCTTCACAAACTTCACACACTCAAGAACATATAAGGCCGTCAATGTAAGTATTTTTTGCCTTTAAAAATTTCTTTGCACGAATATGTCTTTCTCACACCAAAGACATTACGCAGGCAAGACTTCTGGAGGATGACCATGCATGAACCGATTTTCCCCACAACATGATACCATAACTAAGTCGTGATTGCACATAAGCATCTATTTTAGTTCTTATATTTACCGAAGTGTCATCAGCGTACAGTATGGTTTTATGTTTAGTCCTGCGGGGAGATCATTCACATACATTAAAAACAATAAAGGACCCAGGACAGAGAGAGCCCTGGGACTCTCACCTTTTCAGCGTCCCCCAATCAGAAGCAGTACCCGCACCACTATCGATTAAGCACTGCTTCCTATTACATAGATAGGACTGTATCAATTGCAAACAATGTCCCCTTATTCCAAATCTTTTCAATTTTTCAAACAACACACAGTACTCAACACAGTCAACGGCCTTACAAAGGTCCATGAAGATAACAATTGGACACTCATCATGATTCAGACTGTCAATTATCTCATGCATTGCTTGATAAGCAGCTCTGATAGTAGATCTGCCTGTGATGTAGCCATTCTGGTATTCACTGAATATATCATGTTCCAAAAGGAAATCCATTATGCGTTTAAAAATAATGTCTTCAAATATTTTTGACAAATGTGTCAGTATAGATATAGGTTTGTAGTTTTCTAGTTTTGTAATTTAACCTTTCTTGTATATTAATCTAATAATAGATGTCTCAATTGATTTGGGAATATTCCTGACTATTGGTTCTAGTATAACCGCAAGGTCAGGCGCACATTCTTTTATTATTTTCATCACAACCATCTAAATCCTTTATCCTGGTTATATTATTACACATTTCTATCAGTTGTCTGTTGATTGTAGACAACCTTCATCTTATTCCTGTTACTTCATTGCCATCAACAGAGATTTCCTCAGATCTAACAGAACTTGTGATTTTTTTTACCAGCTGCCAAGTTGAAATTAATGAATAGTTATTTCAAAAATTTTTTTCCTCAGGATATTATAATAATAACTCATTTTCCGATTTTAATTCTGCTAAGAATCTGGGTAGAGGAGGCGCTGCCACCCTTGCCTCCTCTGACGAGCCGCCCTTGATTTCTTGCATGCTCTTTATTAAACTACAGTGTAAAGACGTGGTAGAACATTACATTCACAATCAATCTTTTAAATATGTTGCAATATTTCCACAAGAGGAAATCCTAAATTTAGTAAATTCTTAATTCTGTATATTTTACAACTATTTCGGACATAAGAAAAAAGGATTTGCAAAAATTGATATTTAAAGAGTTACGGGTCTTCTGCACGCTCCTAAGTTCATCCTTTTTGTAATAGAGTTGATAACAAAATGAGTTTTAGAATTTATTAGAATGATTTTAACAGGGCAATTTAAAATGTGGTAAATTTCAATTATAAGGACAATATCTTGGAGAAGATTAATTAATGTAAGTTTTTGCCTATATAACATTTTTCGAATTTCGCGGGTATTTCAAATTTGCACTGGACGCAATAGAATAACACGTATAGAGTAAGGTGGCCAGATTTTAACATTGGTAAAGCGGGAAACCATTGACAGGGGGGGGGGGGTCCTTGATAAAAAAATTTGGTCTATATGGGACAACAAAAATTGTCATAGAAGGCAAAAATAAAAAAAATCTCAATATAAGTAAAATTTACAAATATAATACATTAAAAAAAATGAGGTGTGGCCACCACACGACTTTCTTATAAGTGCTACTTCCGGTCCGAATTTTGAAATTTCATGTTTACAAAAAATATTGCAAATCCAGTTCTAAATATTTTTGTACTCTTGATAAATATATATAGAATGCATAACTTACGACATATTTGCAAATAATCGCTATTCGATAAGAGTAAAAGTGGTACTTCCGGTCTGAATTTTCAATTTTCTTTTATACAAAAGATATTGAAAATTATGTTTTAAATACCTTTATACTCGTAACGTACTTGTCTAAAAAGCATGACTTGCGAAATATTCGCGAAAAACTGATTTTCGATAAGAGTAAAAGACCTACTTCCGGTAGGAATTTCAAAAAACTTTATAAATAAAATTATTCTCAATTTTAATTCTAAGTACATATGAATTCTTTATAAATTTGTTTAAACTTAGTAGTTGACGAAATATTGGCAAAATTCGATTTTTTCACCGAAGTAAACTGCTACTTCCGGTCTACCGATTTTACTGAAAAACTAATCAGATCTCAAGAGGGAGATTATACACGTAAATACAAAATTTGGAATTGATATCTCCAGCGGTTTGACCGCTATCGTGGTCACAGACAGGCAGACAGACAAACAGACACACAGACAGACATTTTTTAAAAACCACTTTTTCAAGGGACCTCAAAACGTGGACATCTGCAAAAATCTCGAGGTCGAAAATTTTCATCATCACAATACTTCCTTATACTACGTTTAAGAAAGTAATTATGTGCAGTATTGTTTTATGCTTAGGCATATTTTTCATTTGAGTGAATTGTTTTTAGTAGATTGGTATCGTTGTTTAAAAAGTCATGAAATGTTTCACAAGAATTTATTAAATTATGTTTCACAAATAAAATGGCTTTCAAAGTCTCAATACTTAATTATGATTTTTCTGATGTCCACACTTTATTTACCGTAGAAAAAGCGTGTTCAATTGCAGCATTAGTTCCTAGCAAGGACAGTGCGTATTCCACAATTTTTAGTGCGTTATTGTATGAAGCACGATTTGTTTCAAAATGATGAAATATTTCTAACCATTTGTTTTCTATTGTGATTTTTGCTGATGCCCAAGATTTAACCTTTTCGTTTTCAATATTTTTTTTTAATAATGATACCTCATTAAAAAGATCATTTTCGGAAATATTACTATATGGGAAACTTTGAGTAATATAATCGAATGATTTTTGCACATCATTTCAATTAAGTTCTTGTTTTAATGTTCCCGTTCTACCGCCGTTCCCTAGCTTGCCGCCGTGCATTCTTTCCAAAAATCGGGACTTTTTTAAAACGCCACGATATGCGGGATAAATTGTTAAAAATTGGGTCTGTTCCTCCAAAAGCGACGTCTGGTCATCTTGGATAGAGGTGCAATCTACTCGCTGATATTTCACTGTAAAATTGGTGAATAGAAATGTAATTCTGTCAATAAATATTTCTACATATTAACATCTGTTTGGTTTCATAACACTTATTTTTAGTAACTTAACAATACCATCTATGTATACCATAATAATAGACTGTTACATACATTGAAATTTTAATGTAGATAATACGGACATAATTGTTTGAAAAGAGCTTTTATATTTTTAAACAAAATATTGCTTTTGTATAAAACTACTCATGTTAACCGACCAATGGGAATATTTACACGTGTTTTATAAGATAAATAGACCGGTATCTGGGAGTATTATCAAATTATATGTAAAATCTGTCAACGGCAAAATCATCATTGTTCTTGCCTCTCTATGTCGCGCTCTCTCTAGTAAATCAAGAGCTCGTACCGCTTGAAATGTTCGTTTGTTTGGATTAGTTTTGAGGGTATAGCAAACAACAAATAATATATATTCGTACAAAGGAAACAAACGTAATCTACATATTTACATATATATATATATGCATATAGCACTAGGAAATTTTCATACAGAATTAGGTAATATCAATCAATTCCTATACAGAATAAAATAAATTAATCAATAGAAATAATATTTTATTTAAGTTTATGTAATTATAATAATTTATGTTTAATTAAAAAATGACTATTGCTGTATGAACAAGCCTTATATATGCTCATTTAAAAAAATATATTCATAAATAATGAAGTAGGTACCTCCGCTCTTTTCAAAATTGAAAACTTGACTGTTTTCTTCTAGGTTGTTCGAGGTTTGTTCTAACTTGTTCCAAAGTACTTTAAAAAGACTCAAATTATTTCGCCCAGCCATATTTCTTTTGAAAATCGAAATTCAGACAGTTTTTCAAGGTTGTTCCAAATAATCTGAAATAAACAAGTTTTTTCAATCCCCCTTTTTTTGAAACTCAAAATTCTGACAATTTTTCAAGGTTGTTCTAAACTGCTCCAAAATAATGCAAAGAGAAAATCAACATCGGATGAGAAAATGGGGTAAAACAAAATCCAAAAATATGAAGTCAGTCCCCCCTTTGTTTTAGAAAATTTAAATTCTGAAGGTTATTGCAGTTATTATAGTTGTTTTAAAAGAATCTCGAAAAAAAAAATCGAAATAATCTGAAAAAATAAGTTTTCTCAGTCCACCTTTTTCTGAAAATCGAAATTCTGACAATTTTTCAAGGTTGTTCTAAACTATTCCAAAATAATGCAAAGAGAAAATCAACTTCGAATGAGAAAATGGGGTTAAACAAAATCCAAAAATATGAAGTCAGACCCCCCCCCCTTTTTTTTTTAGAAAATTTAAATTCTGAAGGTTATTGCAGTTATTATAGTTGTTTTAAAAGAATCTCGATAAAAATCGAAATCATTTGAAAAAAACAAGTTTTTTCAATCCCCCCTTTTTTGACTCTCCAAATTCTGACAATTTTTCAAGGTTGTTCTAAACCGTTCCAAAATAATGCAAAGAGAAAATCAACATCGGATGAGAAAACGGGGTTAAACAAAATCCAAAAATATGAAGTCAGACCCCCCTTTTTTTTAGAAAATTTAAATTCTGAAGGTTATTGCAGTTATTAAAGTTGTTTTATAAGAATCTCGAAAAAAATCGAAATAATTTGAAAAAAACAGGTTTTTTCAATTCCCCCTTTTTTGACTCTCAAAATTCTGACAATTTTTCAAGGTTGTTCTAAACTAAACAAAATCCAAAAATATGAAGTCAGACCCCCCTCTTTTTTTAGAAAATTTAAATTCTGAAGGTTATTGCAGTTATTATAGTTGTTTTAAGAGAATTTCGAAAAAAAATCGAAATAATTTGAAAAAAACAAGTTTTTTGAATCCCCCCTTTTTTGAATCTCAAAATTCTGACAATTTTTCAAGGTTGTTCTAAACTGTTCCAAAATAATGCAAAGAGAAAATCAACATCGGATGAGAAAATGGGGTTAAACAAAATTCAAAAATATGAAGTCAGTCCGCCCCTTTTTTTTTAGAAAATTTAAATTCTGAAGGTTATTGCAGATATAACAGTTGTTTTAAAAGAATCTCGAAAAAAATTCGAAATAATGTGAAAAAAAACAAGTTTTGTCAATCCCCCTTTTTTTGAAACTCAAAATTCTGACAATTTTTAAGGTTGTTCTAGGTTTTTCCTAAACTGTTACAAAATAATGCAAAGAGAAAATCAAAATCGGATGAGAAAATGAGGTAAAACGAAATCCAAAAATATAAAGCCAGGCCCTTTTTTTTAGAAAATCGAAATCCTGAAGGTTATTCCAGTGATTATAGTTGTTTTAAAACACTCTCGAAAAAAATCGAAATAATTTGAAAAAAACAAATTTTTTCAGTTCCCCTTTTTTTGAAAATCGAAATTGTGACAATTTTTCAAGGTTTTTCCTAGACTGTTTCAAAATAATGCATAGAAAAAATTAAAATCGATGAGAAAATGGAGTAAAACGAATGAAGTGAGTGCCCCTTTTTGTGAAAACTGAAGTTTTGACGGTTTTTCCAGTTGTTCTAAGTATGTTCTAAATATTTTGGGAAAAGACATAAAAACCGTACTCTTATACCGTGCCTTCAAATACTTTCTTAGATTAGAGACAGCCATGCTTCTTTTTAATGGTTGGTGACAGTGCACGCACACACGCATAAATTTCATATTTTGGTTATGTCATGTCATGTAAATAATAATAACTGTCTATAATTCGAATTTAAGTATGCCAACCGTGAGAATTTGAAGTTTTCAAAAGCTTAGCTTAGCATGTACAACATTAATTACTTTAAAAACTTAAAAAAACAGACTTGTCTAATGAGGAAAGTATTTGAAGGCACGGTAGACCAGAAGATGTCGCCAAAAAAATTTGTTTTCGAAAATCAAATTCTGACGGTTGTTCCAGATTGTTCTAGCTTTCTAAGCCAAATTTTATATTTATGAGTATAATCTTCCTCTTGAGATCTGATTAGATTTTCAGTGAAATCGGTAGACCGGAAGTAGTAGTTTACTTTAGTGAAAAAATTCAATTTCCAACATTTTGACAACTACTAAGTTTAAACAAATTTCTAAAGAATACAAGTGTGGGCAAATGAAAATTTCAGAAAATCTTTTGAAAAGAAGTTTTTCGAAATTCATACCGGAAGTAGGTTCTTTACTCTGATCGAAAAATAGTTTTGTGGAAATATCTCGCAATTACTTTCTAAATATGCAAGTTATGCTTTCTATTAAGAGTATGAAAGTATTTAAAGTTAGATTTTGATTAATTTTGAAACATTTCAAAATTCAGACCGGAAGTAGCACTTTTACTCCTTTATATAATAGAAGTTTTTTTTGTAAATATTTGGCAAATTATGCATTCTATATACATCTTTTGTAAATGCAAAAGCATTTAGAGTTGAATTTGGAACAATTTTTGCTTAGAAAACAATTTCAAAATTCAAACAGTTTTACTCTTGTCGTAGAGCAGTTTTTTGCAAATATCTCGCATATTATGTATTCTGATTGAAGTTAGAACGGGATTTGAAATATATTTTGTAAATAAAAATTTTAAAATTTGGACCGGTTAGTAACACTTTTACTCCCAGATTTATTAAGGGAATAATAGTAGTTTATACAACGAGTCAATAATGACAGTTATTATTCCCTAGAGCCGAATTTACGAACCGAGCCGTGAAGCGGCGAGGGAGTAACTCGGCTCGAGGATATAATAGTCATTATTGCGAGTTAGTATGCACTACTTTATCTACGAATAACTGAGGATTTCTAAAAAAAATCAAAATAATTAAACGAAAACGTCAGGTTACTATATCGATATGACGTTTGACGGTTAGAAATTTAGTAAAATTGCCAAACTTGTCTATCGTTACTACGACAACGTTATGTTCTTATTGGCGGAATGCAGGGAATAATGGTAACGTTATGTCTCATTATTCCCCGGTCGCATTTCATTATTTCCTCTGGGTATTATGAGCCCTATTATTAACCAATAGCGATTAATATAATACCTACTTTATTGTTTAGTCGTCGATAAAAGTATTTGAAACTTAATTTAGAACAGAATGGAAGTCATATGATGACCACAGCTCATTTTTTAATATTCCTTTGTCAAGTCGTAATACGAGATAAGCGTATCAAATGTATCTCCAAAATTTTATTCAATTTTTTGAGTTAATCAAATATTCTTTTCATACAGGGCAATACTTTCTTAGATTATTGAAGTGAAAGAAACCGCAGGGTGCTGCCTTACGAGTTTCTTGTGAGAATTGGGTGGTTATACGTCCTGCAGTTATCGGAAATAAACAACTTTTCCCGATCCAGGAGAAATTCTAAAACGATTTTTTCATAGACAGCTTTTAATAATATTAATTTTTCTTGTTTCCAAATTTAAGTTAGTTTGAATTTTAGACCATTTTAAATCAGCATCCTAGTGCATGGTAAGAGCAAAAAAAGTAAATTTATTGTTTAAATAACAAAATAATCGAGGATGTTTATACATACAACTATTTAGGATATTAATTTACTTCGGTTTACCACATATTGTCTATAAATAGGGACTTTTTGATGTGTTACAAAGATAACCAAATAACACAGCACACGTTAATGACGTTGGCAAATATTCCCGTAAAAGATGGGAATTATCACGTTCCAGTCTACCTACGCGAATCAATTCATAATATTCTATATGAAAATACGTTTTGCAAATAAATTACTACAGATGTTGTGTGCTGATATTTACGTCTTGTTTGCTAGGGGCATTGTGTAAAAATGTGTAACGAACGTTACAATCATGCAACCAAAATCAGCACGATAAATAAAAGCGCGTGATATGTTTACCTCTTTAAAGAAAGCAAAAGACACATACAAACTCTTTATTTTTAACTTGAGGTAACCGTTTATTTCTGTATACAATCCATTGCAAAGAAAAGAATTTGCAGAAGACCTAAAATATTATAAATTCTAAGCCGGCGGAAGTAACAAAAAATATGTTTTTCCTCATCTCACCAATTGTTTCGTGCACTAATTGAGCATAATTTAAATTAAGTAAATTATGTTCATATAATGCTTTAACACTAGAAGCGCCGAAGGGGTCATTTTGACACTTTTCAAAATTAATTTGTCTGGATATTTTTGACTTTTATTTTTTATATGTTATACACATATACAAGGCATCTAAGCGATGTTTGGCATACCACTCCTAATTTATTATAGCTTCTACCTATTAGCGCCGAGGGGGTCATTTTGACCTTTACATTTTAGAAAGCAAAAATCATGATAAATCGATTATTTATTTGTCTAAATTGACAAATAAATATATCTGAACAAACAACGAGAGATTTTCCGTTGTCAGAACTCAGAGAGGCAGTCGGATTGCCCCGGCGACCCCAAATCCAAATATATGTGTAATGAATTTCCCTACCTGGGAAAAAATGGAAATCGCCCTGCAGATGAAAGCCACCCTGAATATGTGGTATGGCGTCTTATGGAAGCATTTCTAAACAAAGGCAGAAACGTCACTACATCTGTAAAAAGGGAAGCTAAAACTACCATCGTAGGCATAATAAATAGGATTCGATAGGAGGTTCCAGTTGAGGTAAAATCGCGTAAAGCACCTCTTTACGATACAAAACATCTGCAGCATGAAGACTTGACATTGACTATATACCAGGGGAAGAAATAGAAAAACGTTCTGGCCCTGAACACCATGCACTCTATAGAAATTGGCTCATCTGAGAAAAAGCTACCGGAAAATGTTAGCTTTTATAATAAAACCAAATATAGAGTCGACATTATTGACCAAATGACTAGGCAGTACACCACCAGAGCTGGTTCACGTCGTTGGCCCGTTCAGTTTTGGGAAGTCACATAATAATAATAATAATATAATAAAAAATTATATGGGTCCTAATATATGTTCTTGAGGAATTCCCTATTATATTTTAAATTTTAAATGTTGTATGGGAAAATGAAATATACTTCAGCATCATGCTTCCTCTCATATGTATTCCAAAATGAGATAATTAGTATTGTGCACAATCTAAAAGGTAAGAGGTCCAAAGACATATATGGTTTTACTGTAGCTCTTTTAAAGGATATAATTGAAATAATAGTAGATCCACTAACAATTATAGTAAACGCATGTATAAATGAGGGTAAATTTCCTGCGGAACTAAAGTCAGCTAAAGTGGTACCTGCCTATAAAAATGACGATAAATCTCTTGCGAGTAATTATAGACCCATATCGATATTACCGGTATTATCTAAGGTTTTAGAAACAGTAATAAAAAACAGAATTATTTCATTTATGGAGAAACATACCTTACTGACAGATTCCCAACATGGATTTAGAGCTGGAAAATCTACTATAACAGCTATGATTGATATGATTGAATCCATATATGAAGCAAGGGATGAAAAAGAACGTACTGCAGTTGTTACATGTGACCTAAGTAAAGCCTTCGATTGTGTGTCACATGAGATCCTGCTGACAAAACTATGGCATGAGAGGTTTGACCCATAAATTATTAGCCTCATACCTACAAGACAGAACTCAAATGGTATGGTGGCAGACTGGATATTCGAAATTGGGAAATGTTAATACTGGTGTGCCTCAGGGATCTATTCTCGGACCTCTGCTGTTTATTGTGTACATAAACGATCTACCGGCTAATATCTTAAACTGCAAGGCTATAATATATGCAGATGACACTTCGATCGTGGTCCGCGGGAAACACAATGAAAAACAATCCATTGAAGATAAAGCCATTGAGAATGCGGATACTTGGTTCAATGCAAGTAAATTGAAGCTAAATCAGGAAAAGACTCAGACAATGGACATACTTTCTAAAAATGAAGAAGGGAAGGGTGTAGTGACGTATTTAGGTCTAAGTATAGACAATAAACTGTCTTGGAACAATCATATAGAGATTCTCAAAAGAAGACTAAGCACAGCTATATTTTCAATAAGAAGAATTAAAAATGTATCCACGCACCAAGCTGCAAGAAGTGCATACTACGCGAATTTCCACAGCATTGCTGCATATGGTATACTCATATGGGGCATGTCTACAAGAGCAAAGGAGGTCTTAGTCCTACAGAAAAAGGCAATAAGAACACTATGTGGACTTGGGTATCGTGACTCGTGTCGAGAGTATTTCAGGCGGGAGAATATACTCACAGTGGTCAGTATTTATATTTATTCGAGTGTCAAATTTGTTCACGAAAATAAATCAAAATTCGCTCAAAATTGAAACTTTCACGAGTACAATACACGGAAATCTGACGCTTTGGTTGTTCCACATCACAGACTGAGTGCTACGCAGTGTGGAGTTGACTACTGGGGTGTAAAACTTTATAATTCTCTGCCACAAAGCATAAAGGACATGAGTCTAAATCATTTTAGAAGAAGTGTAAAAACAATATTGGTCACTGCCTGTTTTTACAGCATAGACGAATACTTGGAAGCATATGCGTAGTAACATGTCCAAGTGACATGTTTGATTGTTTTGTTTGTTTTTTATCTAGGATGTTTACAAGCGTTTCCTAGATAACAACTGTGTATTTGTTTTATATCTACATCTGTATGTTTTATTAATATGTTTTTTAAATATTTATCTTCTGTATCTTTTGCTATTTGCAGTATTTTATGACATGTCATGTAAAGATTTTTTTGATGACCAATAAACACTACTACTACTAAATAGTTACCTTTCACTGTTTGTGTTGGATCACTTAAGTTGAGATTTAAATTATCATGAGGTCCATGCTGCAAAAAGGAATAACTCCATTTCTAATCGAAAATGGCCTTTGTATATAATAATAACACATACCGGGTTGAATGGACTTATTCCTTAGTATCGTTTGGAATAAAGAGGGGATATCTACGGATTTATCTTGTTCTTGCTCCAAAAAAATGTAATAATCAACTGGTCGTTACCAACAAAGATGTACTTCCAAACCTCGTACTATCAGGTACTCAACACAGATTTCAACCACAATGAAGAGACCGATGTTACAGGTGATGATGCCCATACATAGTGACATGTTTGTTAGTTTAAATTACCAACTTTCAGTGTTCGTTTTGGTAAAGAATATAAGATAGTTTATGTTATTTCTATATTTCTTCTCTCTTTCAACTCATGGAAGGTAGACTGTGCCTGTTTTCAACCTCCCTATGTCTCTTCGGATGTGGATGTCCAGCACTCTTTCCAGCGTTTTGATGACCTTCCCTGATTCTTTTTTCCGACAGGGTTATTTAGCTGAGCCCTTTTCGCAAGCTGTTGTCGTCCATTTTGTTTATGTGTTTATTCCAATATTTTCTTTGTTGTCTTGGCCACTTCTTATGTCTTGTATGTTGCTTTGTTGTCTAAGGTTTTCGCTTCTAATTCTGTCATGTAGTGTTTTTGCGTCGCGTATGTTATAATAGGTCTTATTGCAGCTTTGTATATCCTAGTTTGACTGTCTGCTTTTAGGTATCTGTTTCTTCATATTATGTCTCTCAAGCAACCCGAGATTCGAGATGCCCTCATTGATTGTTCTAGAACTTGACTGTGTAAGTTTTGGGAGCTTGTTATATAGGCTCCCAAGTATTTAAACTGACTTACTTGTTCATTACATTCTGGTCGACCTCTAATTTGCATCTTACCGGTGCTTCGGATGTTAAAAGGCACTTGATTGTCAGTATTGATGGTTACATTTAGTTGCTTTGCTGTTTGATTAAATGAGAGAAGAAGTCTTTGCAAATTATCTTCCGAATCAGCAATGAGCATCGTGTCATCCGCGTGGCAGACTGCATTGAAGTAGGTATTGTCTGCTGTTTTAGGTAGTTCTCCAACTATTTTGTCCATGAATACCTGGAATATGAACGGGGTAAGCCTTTCCTTGTTCACCGCACCTGTATTTCTTCAGTTAGTCTTGCATTGGCTGTTAAGCTCATAGTTTAACTTTTTCAATTTCTGGGATACTAAATTTTCTCGTTAGTTAAATTTATTAAAAATATATTGTTTTCTTCTGTGATGTCTGATTTACTAAAAATATAACTTTGTGACAAAAGGGGATAACTCCAATATTTACATATACCGGGTGTCCCAGGTAAAGTCTATTATTGGTATCTAATAATGTAGATAGCGAATAATTTTTAATTCAAAAATTGTAGATAATCATCAGCTCTACAATTTACAATTATTTTCATTTATACAGAGTGTTCGACAATGACGAACCAACACAAACCTATGTTTTTTTAAATGAAATCTTACGATTTTTTTACAAATTATGATAGCCCTTGAAGAGCTGATTAAACTGACATCAACTTGTCTTTGTCGATTTTCAACTGTTTCTGAGACATGACGATTTTTCGTTAAAAAATGTACCACATTTGAAAAGTTGCTATGATATAACGATTGATGATGAAATACTTATTATGGGCTCAATTAGTAGAGGCATCTTTTCAGTACGTGAAATTAATGTTTATTTCGACATATCTACTCATGTTCTTTAGAATTACATACCATTCGCTAAACTTAAAATTCTAAAAAAAAATATAGGGAACACTCTGTATATATGCCATTTAAAAGCACTTAAAATTTACTAACTAAGAATGTATACTTGCTAGTGTCTGTGGGCGATATTGTAAAAGTTATAGGATATTATATCTGAATAAACCCGATTACGATTCAAAAGTATGAGTTGCCTTGACTTAATTACACATAGCATAATTAAAATTAAGAGTTAATTCTAATATTTTCTTTTTACAAATAAGTAATTTTTATTGAAAGTTTTAAACTCATAAAATGAAAAGTTTGGAAGTTCATGAATTAACAATAGTTAAAATATCGCAGTCGCTCTGTGTCATAAAAATGATTATCGTCATACTTAGGTTTATAACTCTACTTGAAAAGCAAACCGTCAATAATAGTTATTTACGAACCAAGTGCGTGAAATCATATTTCGCGAATGAGTGACCAGTTTAAAGCGCGAGCCGAAAGGCGAGCGCTTTATGGACACGAATTCGCAAAATGTTTCACGCACGAAGTTTGTACAATATTTTTTGTACGAGAACTATAATAATAATACATATTGTTAAATACGTTATCGTTTATGACACACTACTAATCTCTTGATATTAATTAAAAAAAATTGAATTGGCAGTATTGATTATTTGAAGTGACATTTAATTTAAAATTATCAAATTCAAAAAATTCTATTTCATTTCCTTTTATTTTCATAGAAAAACAACGAACTGGGTAGCATATTATTAAGGTTAGGAATTTATGATTTTAAAATGTCATTAAATTAATCAAGTTCTAGGAAGTACCAACTTTACTTTTACGCACTCGTGTTTAAAGTGACTTTTTACGCACGCAAATCGAATTGTGAAATGACAGGTTTTGATAAGCGAGTACAAAAAAGTATTTAAATGTACGTTATTGAAAACTTCTATAACTTTCGCAATATCTTGAAGAACATATCAATTACTATTTTCAAGCAGCACAGTAATTATAAGTTATCATATAACAAAATAAAAAATCGTCTTTAAGATTTTGTTAATAAAGTTTTTGCTAACATCAAGGACTCTAGAAAGTTTAATGTTTAAACAATTTTTGACACATTGCGTGTGCGATATTTTTTATATTATTGCTAATTCATGAACTTCCAACCTTTTCATGTAGGTATTTCATCATCAATCGTTATTTCATAGCAACTCTTCAAATGGTGTACAATTTTTAATGAAAAATCGCCATATCTCGGAAACATTGCATTTCAAAATCGATAAATACAAGTGATGTCAGTTCAATCGGTCCTTCAAGGGCTATCATAAAATGTAACAAACTGCATAGCATTTCATTAAAAAAAAAACATAATGCTTTTTTAAATCCTACCTGACAAACCGCCAGAATTACGTCTATTATAATGGCTTCAGATCCCTTCAGTATGTGTCATCATCTGGTGTACCGCAGGGTTCGAATCTTGTTCCTCTTTCATTTAATCTGTTTATTAACGATATTATTAACACGATTCAATGTCCTGTTTTGGCTTATGCTGACGATATAAAAATTGAAACTTGGATATAATTTTTGCCTGGTGCAAGAACAATAAGCTGCATCTCAATATAGACAAGTACTGCTCTGTCACTTATACTAGGAAGATAAATTTCATTCGTTCAGAATATCATATTGACAACATATATATATCTACTTTGTCATCCGTCAAAGACGTGGGTGTTCTTTTTGATTCGGCAGTTAGTTTTCTGAGCATATATCATCCGTTACCGTTTCTGCGCATAAAATACTTGGCACAATTTTAGAGCACTATCCGAATGAAGAACTGCCATCAGCGTCTCCTTCATGAATAACTTACTGTTCAGTATATTGGATGCTCCGGAATTGCTTTCTAGAGTGAACATCCTGGTACCACGTCTTCAGTCGAGAGCAAGCAAGTTAATTATGGTTCCGACGCCCAGGACGAATATTCTATACAAAGTACCCTTATACCACGCTGCTATAAATTTCAATAATCGACATGAGTAACTTTTGCGATTTTAGTGTCAATTTTCCAATTTATTTAATATGCTTGTTGTTCTTGTTGTAATCATGCGTTACATCATTTCGTAATTATTTCTTAATCTACATTGTATTATCGAACATTCTTGTAGTTATATTGCCCCATTTGGAAATTTCTGTTGGGTAATTAATAAAATTATTATTATTATTATTATAAGTTTGTGTTGGTTTGTCGTCAACTCTCTGTATAAATAAAAATATTTTTAAATTGTAGAGCTTATGATTACGTATAATTTTTGTATTAAAAATTATTCGCTATCTACATTATTAGATACCAATAATGGACTTACCGCTTCGCTGGGCCACCCGGTATATAAATAAGTAAAAGTTATTTTTTTGATATGTCGACGTTTGATAGCATAATATTTCAGACAACAACTAGAAACTATTTACTACAAAACTAAAATATTTGGAGAGTTATTCCATTCTTGCAGCATGGACTTCAATTACTGTTGAAAGAGTTAATATAGAACATATTCGTTGCATTGATAACATAGATATTTTTCTTTCACGTATTCCTAAATATTAACAATATATTTAATGCTTGAACATTTATGAATACCAAAAATAGATCTCTCAAATAAACCTGATATGATCTGACTTGCAATCAGTATCAAATGATTTGTGGTCCGAGTCATTTAACCCATGCAACACTATAGTATTCTTCTATCTTCTTTTGCGCGCTAGTGTAGAAGCTTCTTCATCATTATCACGCGTATAAATGAGTATTTAAGGTCATGTTTACCGATGATGGTGTGCAAAGAAACGAGCATGTGACATCTGTTACTGTTTATTGATTTTTCTTATTTTCATTTGAGAAAAAAAATATTTGTAGGCATACAAAATAAAGGAAAAGTAAAATTCGAACGTGCTAAGCCTCAGAGAAATTACTAATTGTGTATTCATATATTTAACGGTCAATACCTATTGGTACAGATATAGTTACATCTTCGCCTGACACGTATAGTATTTCACAGCTTAAATGATCAAGATTCAAAACGTTTCCTAATGTAAAAGTAATGCAGGTGTTTATAAAGTGCACGCAAATTAAATACAATTTTTTGTAATTGACGAAATATTGGCAATATTCGATTTTCTCACTGAAGTAAACTGCTACTTCCGGTCCACCGATTTTACTGAAAAACTAATCAGATTTCAAGAGAGAGATTATACACGTAAATACAAAATTTGGAATTGATATCTACAGCGGTTTGACCGCTATCGTGGTCACACACACACAGCGAGAGACACACACACAGAGAGATAGACACAGAGAGACAGACAGACAGACATTTTTTAAAAGTGAAGTTGGCACCACAACTTGCGGCGCAAATGTTCGTTTTAGTGCCAAAAGTTTGCGCCTAATATGCGCCGTCAATATCTGAAGAAAAAAACACTGACGCCTTAATTTGTTACAAAGTTATAAACAAAAATATTTTTTGATGCCAACTTCACGCGTGAAGTTAGCACCACAACTTGCGGCGCAAATGTTCTTTTTAGTGCCAAAAGTTTGCGCTTAATATGCGCCGTCGATATCTGAAGAAAAAAACAAGGGCGCATTAATTTGTTACAAAGTTATAAACAAAAATAGTTATTTAGTATCAATTTCTTCCCAGACCAAAATTTTCGGCGCAAACTTTCAAACTAGTGCACATCGTTGGCGCACAACTTGCGCAGTCGATATCTGAAGAAAAAACACCGAAACACTTAATTGTTATAAAGTTGTAAACAAATACAATTATGTAGGTGCGTGAAGTTAGCACCACAACTTGCGGCGCAAATGTTATTTTTAGTGCCAAAAGTTTGCGCCTAATATGCGCCGTCAATATCTGAAGAAAAAACACTGACGCCTTAATTTGTTACAAAGTTATAAACAAAAACATTTTTTGATGCCAACTTCACGCGTGAAGTTAGCACCACAACTTGCGGCGCAAATGTTCTTTTTAGTGCCAAAAGTTTGCGCTTAATATGCGCCGTCGATATCTGAAGAAAAAACAAGGGAGCATTAATTTGTTACAAAGTTATAAACAAAAATAGTTATTTATTATCAACTTCTTACCAGACCAAAATTTCCGACGCAAACTTTCAATCTAGTGCACATCGTTGGCGCACAACTTGCGCAGTCGATATCTGAAGAAAAAACACCGAAACACTTAATTGTTATAAAGTTGTAAACAAATACAATTATGTAGGTGCGTGAAGTTAGCACCACAACTTGCGGCGCAAATGTTCGTTTTAGTGCCAAAAGTTTGCGCCTAATATGCGCCGTCAATATCTGAAGAAAAAACACTGACGCCTTAATTTGTTACAAAGTTATAAACAAAAACATTTTTTGATGCCAACTTCACGCGTGAAGTTAGCACCACAACTTGCGGCGCAAATGTTCTTTTTAGTGCCAAAAGTTTGCGCTTAATATGCGCCGTCGATATCTGAAGAAAAAACAAGGGCGCATTAATTTGTTACAAAGTTATAAACAAAAATAGTTATTTAGTATCAATTTCTTACCAGACCAAAATTTTCGGCGCAAACTTTCAAACTAGTGCACATCGTTGGCGCACAACTTGCGCAGTCGATATCTGAAGAAAAAACACCGAAACACTTAATTGTTATAAAGTTGTAAACAAATACAATTATGTAGGTGCGTGAAGTTAGCACCACAACTTGCGGCGCAAATGTTATTTTTAGTGCCAAAATGTTGCGCCTAATATGCGCCGTCGGTATCTGAAGAAAAAATGAGGTGTGGCCCCCACACGACTTTCTTATACGTATGAGCGTTTCAAACTATACAATTTTAAGAAATTTTTTATACAAAAATCATTCAAAATCCTATTCTAAGTACTTTCATTCTCTTCATAAATCGCTATAGAATGCATACTTTGCAAGATATTCGAAAAAAAGTGCTACTCGCTAAGAGTAAAAGTGCTACTTCCGGCCCGAATTTTGAAATTTCATGTATACCAAAAATATTGCAAATCCAACTCTAAATACTTTTGTACTCTTAATAAATATATATAGAATGCATAATTTACGACATATTTGCAAAAAATCGCTATTCGGTAAGAGTAAAAGTGATACTTCCGGTCCGGATTTTGAAATTTTTTTTATACAAAAGATATTTAGAATTATCATGCCTAGAAAGCATGACTTGCGAGATATTCGCAAAAAACTGATTTTCGATAAGAGTAAAAGACCTACTTCCGGTAGGAATTTCAAAAAACTTTTTTAAGACAATTTGTCTCAAATTTAATTCTGAGTACATTTGAATTCTTTATAAATTTGTTTAAACTTAGTAATTGACGAAATATTTGTAAAATTCGATTTTTTCACTGAAGTAAACTAGTACTTCCGGTCTGCCGATTTTTCTCAAAATCTAATCAGTTCTCAAGAGGGAGATTATACACGTAAATACAAAATTTGGAATTGATATCTACAGCGGTTTGACCGCTATCGTGGTCACACACACACAGAGAGAGACAGACATTTTTTAAAAACCACTTTTTCGGTATGAGGGGACTTCAAAACGTGGACATCTGCAAAAATCTGGAGGTCGAAAATTTTCGTCATCACAATACTTCCTTATACTACGTATAAGAAAATAAAAGAAAGGAACATTTTTTAAATGCATTATTATGTGTGAGTAGCTTTGCAATTATAATTGCACCATTTAAGCTGTGAATCACTGGACGTATTTTATAATGCGTAATCAGAGTCTCCCACTCTTTCTCTTTGCCAGTTATTTATAGACACTGGAGTTATATATAAATTGTATGTGGTCTTTAAATGGCTCTATTTATAGACGCAGATATCTAAAACCGATTTCGATTATGTTTTTGTTTGTGAATCTACAATCACTGAAAATAAGTATTATCCCCCTCCAAAGGATCGCCATTGTTCATTGTTTGTTTAATGCGGTGTTGTCTCAATGTTGTGATGACAATGAGAAGAAACATAAACAGACAACTTTTTTCGAATTTCACGATCTTGACACTATTTGGTACGACTCAGACGAGACGAAAGGATAAATTAAATGAAACTAAATATTAACAGCACCGGACTCAGTTTCTTTTATGTTTATGGAGATAGGAAAATTGCTTTCAAAAGGTTTAAATGAGCAGGCATTGTTTGACAATTTTGATAAAAAAAAACACCTAAGGATTAAGATTAAGCATAATGCCTTGTAAATTGTAATAGCAGAAACAGCAATAGTCTTGGAAGATATTCATTAGGATAATGGACGTCGGCAGCCCTACGACTTAAATTCACTTTAATTAAGCACTTGCATTCTTTTTATAATTTTAAAACGCAAAGTTTAAATTTAAGTTCTTACAATTTTTATGGTTATATTAGTTAAATTATATCTTTTACACCATTAAAAGACTTTTAAAGGCCTAATATTTTGTATACTTCTAAGCCTTCATAAAAATTCAGAATTACTTTTACTAAACATAAAACTCTATTAAACAACTAATAGCCATTAATTTCGGTAATATTTACTTAGGAGCAATTATATCAAAAGGGTTTCCGCAAAGGTAGATCAGTAATGAGTGGTGTAATAGATGTTATAAGTTACATACATGCCTCATTTGACCAGAGAAAATGTGTACAAATGAATATGCAGGACTTCTGTAAGGTTTGTTCTCTATGAATGAAGTACATCCTTGTAGAAAGAAAACGTCCTTTCTACATCGTAGCTGGTTATAGGTGCGTACTGGAAATATTCTTTTATTTCAGCGTATTTAGCAGTTAGATTTTGTGTCATTATCGTCATGTGTCCCCATACACAATTGCCGCAATTTTATTAAATCTGAATTTCTATTAAAAACTGCGTCTGCCACATCCGAAGTCACTTGGAATACTTTTGAAATTATTAGTAGCCACATCTAATGTGGTTAATTCGTCTTTGAATTCGAGATTTCGATTTTCAAAGTATGTGATTAGTTTAGGCAAATTTCCAAAGTGTTCCTGAAGGAATAACTAGTTATAACTGGCGAGGGAAGCAGTGAAAAAATGGACGTTTTTCCTTGTAAAGAGCTACTCTCAGGGGTGCTTTTCTGAAAACTTCCTTCAAAGCGGATGAAAACTTCTTTTAAAGCGGATACAAGTTTATCAACTTCCGGATAGGTGCAGCATACAAGGAAATGTTTCCTTTAAACGCCTGCCTGTTTTTAACATATATGCGACACTGTCACTAACAAAAGTATTTTTTCCTTCTACCTGTCGTCTGAATGAAGCATTTTGTGCAAATTCTCGACAATGGTTTTAGCAACCGTTTCCGCTTCAACTGTTATATGGAATACTTTCATGTAGTACACCAGCTACAACATTTACCACACAGCATCCCAATATCTCGACAGTTTCGTCGGCTGTTATCCATAAGTACTGATTTGAAAGATGTCTTCTAATGCATTCTACTGTTTTCGTGAAGCACTTAGAAATATAATATTTGCGTAAGGTGGATTCATATATTTCGACCAGTATATTTTTGAAGAAATGTTTTGAAAGCGGGATTGTCAAGTTTCTTTAATGGGATACTAGCCGCCATTAAAGCTTCACAGAGTTCTTCGTTAAAATTGTCAGCTTTCAACGGGTCCAATGTCTGTCTATGTTTTAGCGATGCTAAGTGACGTTGTACGTGCACATTTTGGGCATTATGTAACGATATTTTACAGACTTTGCAATAAATATCGGAATCACTAACAATGGACATACAATCAGTATGACCCTCAATCCAACTCGCCATTGTTTCACGATGTATTTCTCGACGTTCTTCCATATCATAGTAACATAAACAATGTTCTAGATCAAAATAAATGATAACTAAAACTGTATGTGCATCTTATTGAAACTAAATGAAATCCAGTGCACACTTACGTCTAGATAATTGGGAGAAGTCGATTCAATGAAACGGGATTAAACAGAAACTATTACATAAATTACGAAGTACGTACCTAATTAACAGTCAAAACAATGAAAAAACGAAACTAACGTAAGTATGAATAGGTATATACATATATGTAACTTTATTATATAAAGATAAGATAAATATAATAAATGTTAGAAACCCCTCGCGCTTCTACCTACGCCGATGAAGAAAGGATTTTACTCATAAATTCCTTTTTTGATGGTCATTTTTTGTTGTCGTTTTCAATAACATTTTAAGTAAACGACAGGTGTTGCAGTTCATCATATGAATAATGCTATTCAATAAATGTGTGTTGTTTACATTATTTCTTTGCTCCGTTGTAACTCCGTCGAAGTTTAAACCTGGGATGTCCGCGCCCTACTTATAAAAAGTGTAATAATCATATACGAAAAATATGGGCGCACTACATATATCTATATAGTATTTAAATAAGTATTATATTAATAATACTTTATATTTCTTGGCCTTTATTATATTCGTGTAGGTAAATTCTTGGTATTTAGGCCTTTTTGGAACGAAATGCAATAAAATACTAGGTTTAACGTTTCGACATTTTTAATATAAATGTCTTCATCAGAATACTGAAATTATAAGTATAAGTTACAAATAATGCTTCAAAAATTAATACAATACAAGATTACGTACTTAAAAATAGGTATAGCAGCTAAAATTGTATAAATAAAATGTTTCTTTTAAAATTTTGTCAAAAGACTTGACATACATCAAAATATAATTATAAATGTCAGCATATGATTTCTAGATTAACAATTTAACATTGTTGACATATTCTAATAATAATGTCATTACAAAAATTTTTACAATGCAAGTATCAAATAAGCATTAAACCAACTGATTTTTGAAAATATAGAGGGAAATATTTGTTTATGTAAGTAATGACAAATAAATTTCTGAAAGTGCATTAGTTTCACTTCGGTCATTCACACAAACTGATTCATTTTGTTAATTTGGATGAGTTCTAATATTGATCGAGATTTATTGTTAATTTCAGTATTTAGAATTTTAGTGTTATCAAAATTGAAATTATGTTTAAATTGTTGACAATGTTTTTTTAAAGCCGTTGAATTTTTGCAATATTTATGACCTTTAATTCTTTCTTCTAAATATTGCATAGATTGTCCAATGTAAATTTTGTTACAATTACTACAAGGAATACTATAAACAGTGTGGGTTTTCTTTAAAAAAGGAGTTTTAGATTTAATATTAGTATTGATAAACTTTAAATTATTATAATTCTTTATGTGCTACTTTAATATTAAATTTACTAATTTTTACTGATAAAAGTAACACAACCGTTATAATGAACACTAATGATTATGAAAATAAAATGGAAACTATATTAAATGATAAAAGAACTTATACACAAATTAAAAACAATCCAACAACTATATTCCAAAAACTTAATAATGATCTAATTAATAAGTGGGAACAAAAAAATCTTATTTCTTCTACAATTTCAAAATCTCTCAAAATACATAATGCATATCCTCCTAAAATTTATGGTTTACCAAAATTACATAAAAAAGACATTCCCTTAAGACCTATTGTCTCATGCATTCAATATCCTTTTTACAAATTATCAAAATATTTAGCTAACTGCATATCTAATATTATAGGTAAAAATAAATATTATATAAAAAATTCATTCAGTTTTAAAGAATTTATCGATAAAATAGATTTAAACAAAGATCACAGATTAATTTCTCTTGATGTTACTTCAATGTATACAAATATTCCTATTGATTTAGCTAAAGACATTATTAAGAAACATTGGTGTAAATTAAAGGAATTCACTTATTTAGATCTTAATTCTTTCTTAGAAGGTTTAGATATTTCATTCACTTCAACATTCTTCCAATATAAAGATAAGTACTATAAACAAATATATGGATGTGCTATGGGTGCTCCAATATCAAGTGTTATAGCACAATTAGTAATGGAAGATCTTGAAGAAACAATTATATCAAACATTAATTTTGAAATTCCATTTTATAAAAGATATGTTGATGACTGTATTCTAGCAATACCTGAAAACAAAATAGATGTAATAGATACATTCTTTAATAGTTATCATAAAAAAATTCAATTTACAAAAGAAATAGAAATTGATAATAAAATCAACTTCTTAGATATGACTTTAATAAGAAAAGACAATAAAATTTTAACTAGTTGGTATTCTAAACCAACATCTTCAGGTAGATTAATGAATTTTAAATCATGTCAACCATTATCTTTTAAAAAAAGTGTTATCATAAATCTTACTGGTAGGGCAATTAAGTTAACAAGCCCAAATTTTAGAAAAGAAGTTCTAGAAAACATTACCATAACTTTAACAAATAATAATTATCCAATAGATTTAATTAAAAATATCATTAAAAAAAGAACTTATAAATTTTACAACCAACAACAAAACAACAATCAAAATTTAAATAATAGTCAAATTAAATATTTATCTATCCCATATGTACCAAAATTATCAGAACAATTAACTAAAATGTTTAGTAAATTTAATATTAAAGTAACACATAAAAATTATAATAATTTAAAGTTTATCAATACTAATATTAAATCTAAAACTCCTTTTTTAAAGAAAACCCCATTGTTTATAGTATTCCTTGTAATAATTGTAACAAAATTTACATTGGACAATCTATGCAATATTTAGAAGAAAGAATTAAAGGTCATAAATATTGCAAAAATTCAACGGCTTTAAAAAAACATTGTCAACAATTTAAACATAATTTCAATTTTGATAACACTAAAATTCTAAATAAGTACTGAAATTAACAATAAATCTCGATCAATATTAGAACTCAGCCAAATTAAGAAAAATGAATCAGTTTGTGTGAATGACCGAAGTGAAATTAATGCACTTTCAAAAATTTATTTTTCATTACTTACATAAACAAATATTTCCCTCTATATTTTCAAAAATCAGTTCGTTTAATACTTATTTGATACTTGCATTGTAAAATTTTTGTAATGACATTATTATTAGAATATGTCAACAATGTTAAATTGTTAATCTAGAAATCATATGCTGACATTTATAATTATATTTTGATGTATGTCGAGTCTTTTGACAAAATTTTAAAAGAAACATTTTATTTATACAATTTTAGCTGCTATACCTATTTTTAAGTAAGTAATCTTGTATTGTAGTAATTTTTGAAGCATTATGTGTAACTTATACTTATAATTTCAGTATTCTGATGAAGACATTTATATTAAAAATGTCGAAACGTTAAACCTAGTATTTTATTGCATTTCGTTCCAAAAAGGCCTAAGTACCAAGAATTTACCTACACGTATATCTATATATATACCATTCATAGGAAATGCAATTTTTTTGCACTAATAATAATAATAATAAATATGCAGAACATGCATGAGATCATAAAAGGTGGGTATTTTTATATTTATTGTTTCTGTGTGATATTTGAAATAACATTTATTCCATGTTTTTACTACCTCTGAACGTGAATAATACCTACTCGAAAATTTTTATCGATATTTGTTCTTTTTAACCACCATTATAATATAACACTTTAATGCGATTGTTGTACTTGAGAATTTCCTTGTTCGCATACAGGTAATAAAAAGCGATAGCTTTTCGTGCGCATTTTTCGTGGAAGAACACCAAATTTTTTTAGCATATAAAGTGGCTGCTGTTACGACAAAATATTACATAATTCGAAGCTCTATATTTCTCTAGGGCATCGACAGCTCGTCGTGTTCATATGGTATTTTGCGTTCCATCTTTTTTGTCGTCGTTGAAGAAGAATATTTCCGTTTTCGTGGCTGCAGATATTAAACATAAGATTCTTTTTGTAATATCGTAAGAGTTTGTCGATTCCATTTGCAATTCAGAAAAATATATACATAGGTACTCTGAAACAATAGGTTGATAAAAAATTTCTATGAATGAAAATGTCAAAAATTAAATCGATAGTAGTCATTTTACAGAACAAGGGTGGTTGGATAAGTATCATATAATGTGTTGTGTTGTGGAAATAGCGGGAACACAAACCCATCCACGCCGAACTGAGAGACTAGTTCCCTAAGGACTGGTGCTTGACCCTTTCCTCTTTTTATTTTTTACTAGTGACAGTAGCAACTCAAAATTTAGTTTAATTTCGTTCTAAATTGATGTGATGTGTCTGTATCTATAACTTTTCGATTCACTTGTTAGTTTTTATTGAGAAAAAAGATTACGTACGGATTTCTTAACGAAGCTACTTTTACGATTATACCTATATGAGATGTACTTAACAGTGCCGAGATAATATGCCCGGCGGGAATTCTTTATGTATAGTCTTGGGAATTTAATGTTCTTTTGTGAAAACAAAGTTTATGTATTCCTTTTTTGCAAAATAAATAGCAGCGTAAAATCACCACCCACTTACACTAAAAGAAACCTCTAAAGTCCATTTAGCTTTGAAAGGAAAGAAAAGATACTAGGAGTTCTTTCTAAGTAAGTATATCTTAGTAATTTATTCTTTTCTTTCTAACATAATGTATATTGTTTCCAATAGTTTCCATAAATTAAATACTTTCTTTCATCCAGTGAAAACTTATTTTAAACTAGGTACAACTTTAGATAGGTTTGCCCACTTTACAACATATTGTGATACCTACGTACATAGCTGTTTAATACATATTTTTAATGATCCGTTAAGCTATTGTCTTTGTGTTCTGGTCATTTCATCCAGTAAATTGTTTCCGAAAGTTTGCCATTTCATGCAAGGCACAACAAACAGAAAGGAATTTCCTTCAACGAATACCTTTGATCATTGGCATTCTTTCATCTGTGCGGTTTTAACTGAAGTTATTTCATATTTCAGATATACATCTACCCTTTGTTATATATAATATCTATTTGGTATTTTGAAGAATTTACTGATTTTTATATACTTAAGTAGATCTTTTTAACAAGTATTACTTTATGTTATAACGTTTAATAATTCAGTCATTTACCACAATTATTTTTATGAACTTAATTACCACAGAATAAACCCACGGAAATAAGACATCTGTGTAGTACATAATACAACTTTATTGAACACATGCTTTGAAAATAAAAATGTAAGCGCTAGAAACCTACCTAATCGATAAACCGCCTTGGATAACTGTCATGATACAGTTAGCACGGAAGCTTGAGCGCAGAAGTCTGTTTGTTTACATAACCAAAAAATAATTTTATTAATTATTATTTAAGTTTTATTTCTCTACGATATGTTTGTTGATACAACATGTTATACATGCTTAAATGATGAAAACAATGATGTTATTGATATACACACAAATGATATAGATAGAATGTCTTATAAACATAAACTAATGACCTGTTTATCCACTAATTTGGTAAGTAAGATCGTTTTTCATTATTAGAAAAAGTTAATAATCATCATACTCTATTGTAGGAAGAAGTAACTCAGATGAAAATGTGCCTGAAGTGTCTAAAGCATTTAAGAATATCCTATGATTTTATGCAAATGATAAGAAATACTCAAGAAGTGATTAAACAATATTTAAAAGACGATAAGTGCGTGGATATAAATCAGGAGGAGGACGATAAAGATATAGATATAAAGGATGATGCTTTTGGAGAGGATACTAATGATTTTTTTTTAAAAGTAAAAATTGAAGAGTCTTTGAATTGTAGTAAATGTAATAAACAATGTATGACCTCAAGTGAGTATGTAGAACATGTCTGTGAAGCGAAAGAGGAATTAATAATTAAGTATGAGGCATTAACTGATGATCAATTTGTTATTTTACCTCCTAAGAAAATTGTACGAAAAGACACAACTAAATTAAAAAAGATGTCAGAAGATGATACAACATTACAGCATTTCGAATGTCAATTATGTGATAGTACCTTTTCTAAGCAGTGGCAATTAACGAAACACATGACACAAACTCATAACATGAAGAAGAAATTTTGCTGTACGTATTGTGATAAGGCATTCAAACAGTTATACCATTTACGAGAGCATATAACAGTGCACACTGGTGAAAGAAAATACGTATGTCCTATATGTGATAAGACTTTTCTCAGGGCTTCTTCGCAACGCAGGCATATAAAATCACATGATGCAGCACCTGGTCATAAAACAAAACGCACACCTTTTCTCTGTACAATCTGTGGGAAGAGTTTTCCGTATTCAAATGGGGTCCAGAGACACATGCGTGTACATTTTGGCATAAGACGGCATGAATGTCACATATGTAAGAGGAAATTTATGCAATCAACACACTTATATGTTCATATGAGAACACACACGGGTGAGAAGCCGTACATCTGTGATATTTGTGGGGATGCCTTTTCCTTTAATTGTAGCCTGCAGAAACACATGAATTCACATAATAAATCTCGAAGAAAGCTCGAGCACCTGGATGATACTGATTCATTTAATAATGATGAGGACAGTTAAATACTAATTGGAAAAAGTGCATGTGAATATTAATATTGCAGGATCAACAATAATATTCATTTGTATATATCAGTTTCACCAAATAAAGTCTTTTTTTTTATTTTTTTTCAATCATATTATTTTGAATTTGCAGTAGTTATAGGTATAAGATCAATAAATTACAGGTATTTATAGTTATATTTTTACTAATTATTCCTTTACTTGTTTGGCTTTGTTTTTATTTAATTACATAACTATATCTTTTTTGTTCCATTTTTTCAATTTTAAAGAATAAAATGTGTTTAAATAGAGACTTTTTTACTGGCCAATAAGTCCTATACCTATCTAATACTTTTTCTAATGTTTCTAATACTATAGGTATATTTACTTTGATGAAAATGCAGTGTTAAAAATCTATTAACGTAATGTTGTAAGAATGAAATCATGTACTTAGCTATATGTTTTAGTTTAGGCAGTAATCTTATTGATAAATCTTGTTTTTAGTAAAGCCATTTTCAATGATTTTTATCATACATTATTTTACTTGCAAAAAAAAAAGAATGACAAGTAAAAGAAAATGTTATAATGTGTTGGTATAGTATACAGATTGATCAAGAAATTCGGCACATGGGTAGTAATAACTTTTGAAATATTGACGTTTTGTGAAAAAATAATTAAGATAATATGTTTTATAAATCATACTCTATAGAAATATGAATTTAAATTTGTCTTTCCTATACTTACTTTTTTTGCTGTGTTAGCCATCTTGATTTTTTTAAATGTAACGCTCTAATGTTACATCACCCAATTTTTGATAGAATTGCGTTTGAACTTATTTTAAATTAATTAATATCGTTAAAAAGTATAGTAGAGACTTTTTTTTTGGAAGACGAAGATGGTACAATAATATTTTGGCCTTACCTTTTAAACAGCTAAAGGAAGTTCAACGTGAAGAGAGAAACAGCGTCAATCTGTAAGCAATAAATAAGTTTTTATTAATTTTTATCTAACGAAACAAGAGAATATCATTAATATTGTTAAGCAACATGAAGCGCTTTTTACTTTTAATTTACAGACATATAGAGATTCGACGTTTAAAAACATTGTCTATTCCGCTTCAATTAATACATTAAACATGTGCAGCCGCCTCCACAGAGTGTTTTGAGAAATGCAAACAGGAGTAAAATGCTCTGTGGGATCAATTTAACTTATCGTAATTACTTGACGATTCTTAAATGGGTATTTCGTACAGCTTCATCACAATCATTTTTAACTTTTTTTTACTTTACTGTTTGCAAATTAAAACGTGTAGGTACCTGTATTTCGAGTACTAATAGAATAAAAATAATTTATCTCACGTGTGGCAGTATAAATTATTTTCAATATGCCTCAAACAGTAGATAAGCTATGAGAGTTCTGGCGCAAAATCCCATATGATTTAACATAGGGGTCTAAATTTTACTTTTCTTCCCCACCAAGGGGGTACCCCTCCCCGACACTTTGATTCTGTGACGCGCTCACGCCCAGAACAGATTTGAACAACTACTGAACACCTTTTGAACAGCTTCAAAATTTGTTTGTAGCACTTTTGAAGAGCTTTTGAACAGCTGTTCAGAAGCTGTTTGTAGCACTTCAGAAGCTGTTCAGTAGCTGTCTGTTCTGGGCTTGTGCGCGGCACAGAATTAAAGTGTTGGTGAGGGGTACTCCCCTTGGTAGGGAAGAAAAGTAAAATTTAGACACCTATGTTAAATCATATGGGATTTTGCGCCAGAACTCTCATAGCTTATCTACTTCAAACAAAAGTACAAGAAGAAAAGCAATTTATCTTACACCTATTTTTTTTAAAGGCATTGCGGACATTGCCCATGCAGCCAGACCCTAACTACTAAAGAAATAAATTTGAAGATACCACAGGTTTGGACAAAATCACTTTTTACACTTAGAGGCTTATCAAGGCGGCTTTTTAACGTCATTACTCAAACGAAATAAAGTCGTCGTCTTTGAACGTGGCAATAACGTATTTTTTGGTCATTGTATAAGTACAGTATGATTTTTATCTGTAACCATGCCTGTAGGTCATATTTGGCAGCAATCTTATAGGATAGTTGTGTTTACAACTTTTCGTATTTGAACAAAGTATAGCCGAAGAATCGAAGATTGTATATAAGTTTGACTTCCATTATCGGAAAAAAAAAAGGGTAATGAAAATAAAGATTATTTATAATTGCATCTGCAGCATCCTAACGAGCTGTATATTTAAATCAACAACAAAATAATTGTCCTCTTTGTGATTTAATATTTTTGATTTAATATTTAAGAAATACATATGTTATAGTTTGCATTGTGGAACGGCCCTATTTAAATTTATGGACCAACATGACTCATGTTCACAATTTATATTGGTTTAGCAACAGAAAAGAAATTTACAAAATCTGGACGCGACCACAGCGACACCTGTGGTCGAGTTATTAATAAATTTTATATTTATCAACAGAATGTTGCCTAACCTACAATCGCACTAACGACCTCTTCTGTACAGTCTTTAACCAAATCAAACTCATCGCGCCTCCTAGCGGAAAGGGCAGAACAACGTCTGCGGGCCAGCTAGTATTCTTATAGTTTCATTTTAACATTTTCACACATGTTTGTTTTATTATCGCATTTTACCATCTATACATAGAACGACATTCTTTCAGAAAACCTTAGCGTTTCTGGGTTGTAAATTATTTAATGTTTTGCCAAATTATCAGAGCATGTCCCACATTATAGGTTTTTAAAATAAAATTGAAGGACTACATTTTTCAAATTTGTTGCTATAGTGATTTTCTTAATTATTTTAAATAACTCTGTATTGTATAGTTTATTTCTTTTTCTTTATTTTCATGCACTGTGTTAAGAATTAAGAAATAAAATAAATTATTACTAATAAATCGTATTTTTTAGTCGGTCATAGAAAACAGAAATAATAAAATTAATAAATAGTGCATCACGGTACCAAAGTTACCTACTCGATTTTCTCGAAATAGGTATTTAATCCGAATTATATTTAAATTTACTAAATTATTTATTCGAACGTTGAAAATCCACCATAACAATCCACTGCAATCTTTCATTTAATCCGCACAGTTTCGAGTTTTGAATAAATTACGTGATATTATTTCCTACTGCAAACATCTTTTTGATTTAATTAAATTCTTGGAGCGAGAGCGGATGGCGTTAACGTGTTAGGAAGAAAAGGTTTTAAAGCCCTGTTTTTATTTTCCTAGTATTCCCTTATTTTTATTTATGATCTTTCCCGTCGAATGTTAGTTAAGAGGATTATTTACCATCACGTGTCACCGAATGTTATTTTCAGTTATTTCCGAGTATTTCTCATCCACCGGCAAAATCTTGTGTGTCAATGGAAAAATGTATAGTTGTACGTGTTCCAATATCAGAATTATTGATGGTGTAATCATAGAATATATATTTTTGTTTGGAATATTGTTTGTTCCGACCAAACGGAAAAGTATATATCCAATGCGAAATCATTCAGAAAAAGTTCAATATGATGTGCGTATAGAATTGTTTTAAACTAGGAATACTTTTTACTTTCTTATACGTAGTATAAGGAAGTATTGTGATGATGATAATTTGCGACCTCGAGATTTTTGCAGATGTCCACGTTTTGAAGACCCCTGATACCGAAAAACTGGTTTTTAAAAAATGTCTGTGTGTAATCTCCCTCTTGAGATATGATTAGATTTTCAGTAAAATCGGCAGACCGGAAGTAGTATTTTACTTCAGTGAAAAAAATTGAATTTTGCCAATTATTCGTCAACTACTAAGTTTAAACAAATTTGTAAAGAATTCATATATACTCAAAATTAAATTTGAGAAGATTTTATTAAAAAAGTTTTTTGAAATGCCTACCGGAAGTAGGTCTTCTACTCTTATCGAAAATCAGCTTTTTGCGAATATTTCGCAACTCATGCTTTTTAGACAGGTACATTACGAGTATAAAAGTATTTAGAACTTAATTTTCAAAACCTTTTGTATAAAAAAATTATCAAAATTCGACCGGAAGTAACACTTTTACTCTTATCGAATAGCGATTTTTGCAAATATTTCGCAAATTATGCATTCTATATATATTTGTCAAGAGTACAAAAGCATTTAGAGTTGGATTTGAAATATTTTTTGTATAAATGAAATTTCAAAATTCGGACCTGAAGTAACACTTTTACTCTTAAGGAACAGCGATTTTTGCAAATATTTCGTAAATTATGCATTCTATATACAGGGTGAGTTTTTTTTCATTATTTGTATGGGGATCTCGAAAACCATAAGAGATACGTATTAGGTTAAATGGAGAAAGATTTGCTTCTTTATAAGCCTCATCCAGATACGATTTTGTCAATTTAAGAAAATGCATGGTTTACTAGTTATTTGCAAAAAATAGAAATTCTCCAAAACCTTTTAAGTGCTATAACTCTTTTATTCTTAAAGTCAGAAAAAAAATTTTTGAATATTGTTTTTAAGAAATTCAATTTTAAACAACGACATCTTCTTAAATTTTTAATTTTGCTTAACATTTTTGAGTTAGCAAGCAAAGTCTAATTTTTTTAAATGGAAACCATAACTGGCTATGACATATTCTAATAGTGCATTTTTTTCTGCTTGCAATGATGTAAGGGTTATAGAACTTATTTTAATAAATAACAGCACAATGCACTATTATTATGTTTAACGAAAATCATGTCTTGCCATGGAAAACGCGATATTAATAATTGAAGCATTATGTTTACTTCATCATTGACAGTTCGTTCATTAGGGTGACTATAGTTGGTTTTGTTAGTGATTTAGTTGCCTTACAAAGTTAGTTATGGTGTACACAAATCTTGAGAAACTTGATATGATTGAATGTTACATTATTTGTAACAAAAATAGTAAAGAAGCTGCCGAACGCTATTTTTTATTGTATTTTGATCACCCTCAACCATCGTTAGACACCTTCAAGAATTTATACAATAATTTAAAAGAGTATGAAAGTTTTGTTAAACCTAGAAATAAGGGTAATATTGGTGAAAACACGCAGATAAATGTTTTAGCTGCTGTTAATTCGAATCCATCAACATCAACGCGGCAAATTGCACAAGGCGCTGCTACCTCACAACGCGCAGCAGTGAGAATTTTATCAAAACATATGTAACATCCTTAAAAAAAATTAGTTGGTCAAACTCTACACCTTGGAGACGATGAAAGACGATTACATTTTTGTGCATGGTTCGTAAATATGTGCCATGAAAATAATAACTTTCCGATGCAGATCTTATGGACCGACGAAACACGTTTTACAAACTGCGGCATGTTCAATCGCCATAATGAACACCTGTGGGCGTAAACAAATCCTCACCGTTTAGAAGAAAGGCGACCCCAGATTATGTTTGGCTTCAATTTATGGTGTGGTGTTATTGGTTCGCAACTTGTTGGGCTATTTATTTTTAATGAAACTTTAACCGGATAACGATATTTGCAATTTCTTAGGGAAGTTTTCGACAATATCCTAGATGAATTAAATTTACAGACCCGTACAAATTTACGGTGGTTTCAACACGACGGTGCCCCGCCTCAATATCAGGCAGATGTCAAAAGATATTTAGATGAATTATTTCCAAACTCGTGGATCGGCAGAAATGGTCCTGTTTTATGGCCTGCACGTTCCCCAGATCTTTCACCGTTAGATTTCTTCGTCTTTGGAGCAATAAAAGATCTCGTATATTTGCGATCATATGCAACCCAAGAGGAGCTATTGGAAGCTGTTATTAATGTATTTGATAGCTTAGATGGGTGCAAAATTAGGAGAACTCAGTGTTCAAAAGGTGCCGTACACTTAATGTAAATTTAGCGTGTTACGTGTTGTTAATAATTAATTCATTTAGCGTTTTTATTGTTTCTTGTATTACAAGACATGATTTTTGTTAAACATAATAATAGTGTATTGTGCAGTTATTTATTAAAATAAGTGCTCTTACATCATTGCAAGCAGAAAAAAATGCACTATTAGAATATGTCATAGCCAACTATAGTTTCCATTTAAAAAAAATAGACTTTGCTTGCTAACTCAAAAATGCTAAGCAAAATTAAAAATTTAAGAAGTTGTCGTTGTTTGAAATTGAATTTCTTAAAAACAATATTCTAACTTTAAGAATAGAAGTGTTATAGCACTGAAAAGGTTTTAGAGAATTTCTATTTTTTGCAAATATCTAGTAAACCATGCATTTTCTTAAATGGACAAAAACGTATCTGCATGAGTCTTATAAAGATGCAAATCTTTCTCCATTTAACCTAATGCGTATCTCTTATGGTTTTCGAGATCCCCATACAAATAATGAAAAAAAACTCACCCTGTATATTTGTCAAGAGTACAAAAGTATTTAGAGTTGGATTTGAAATATTTTTTGTATAAATGAAATTTCAAAATTCGGACCGGAAGTAATACTTTTACTCTTAGCGAGTAGCATTTTTTTGCAAATATCTCACAAAGTATGTATCCTGTAGAGATTTATTAAGAGACTGGAAGTACTTAGAATAGGATTTTGAATAATTTTTGCATAAAATAGTTTTTAAAATTGCATGATTTGAAACGCTCATACGTATAAGAAAGTCGTGTGGTGGCCACACCTCCTTTTTGTATATTGAAATGTTATCTCATGGCGTGTATTATAAAGGATGGAGTATAATTTGATATGTTGCTTGCGCTATTTCTATCAAATAAAATGCAAAAGGAAAATCCCTTACCACAAAAAATATATATCAAAAAATCTAAATACGTATTTCGGCAACTAAGTTGCCATCTTCAGTAGATATCTGTATAACATGGATGTTATCCCACTGGTGATTTGGTGAAGAGCATATCTTCTAAGGTTACACCTTAGCCAAAAATACCACGTTTAACACTCTTTTTTGTTTTATACAGATATCTACTGAAGATGACAACTTAGTTGCCGAAATACGTATTTAGATTTTTTGATATATATTTTTTGTGGTAAGGGATTTTCCTTTTGCATTTTATTTCATATTTTTAGCCACAGTCTCCACCCATTATTGGCTATTTCTATCGTTTGTTGGATTTTGAAAACCCACGTTTTGGCAGAAATTCTTCTGTCTTCTTCATAGTAGGCCTGTGAAAGACTGCTTTTTGCCAAGAAATGAATTAAACCTGTGATGTAAAGTGACAGTTGGCGCATGTGTAGCTCGACCGGGAAATACGTTTTCCCGGTTGAGGCGACTGTAAAAATTGAAAAAAAACACTGACACTTTGGGACATTTAAAAAAAAATCTAACTTGGTAGTAATAAAATTTAGTCTATAAAATACTACTTCCCTACACTATTCTTCACGAAAAGTTGGGGAAATAGGAGTAATAATTAAAAATTCTTCCAAAAAAATTGTGGCGCCATCTATTTTACGACATTTTAAGCGACGTCGTAAACAAGATTCAAGCGCCATCTATTTGAACCACATCGACATTCATATTGGCAGTTCGGAATTGTTTGTATTTAAACCAAAAAACGCAATAAATGTACTATAAATTTATAAATATAAGAATAAATACCTCATGTTTGCATTGTGTAAGAATATAATAACTTAATTTTAGGGAAAGGTGAGTAATAGTTACGTACATGAAATGCTTAAAGTAATTAGGTAATCTATGTTAGGTTAGGTATGATTCCAATGACATTAATCAATAAAAAAATTTTAATTTAATGTTCGTACAAAAAATATTGTACAAACCACTTGCGTGAAGACATCTTCCACGCATTCGCGCAATTAAAAGCTCTCGCTTCCTGGGGTCGCTCGTGCTTACAATGTGCGCTCATGCGGGAAAATAGTCTTCCCGCACTTGGTTCGTAAATAACTATTAAAAAGCGCTTACGACATTTCTAAATAACAGTGTGACGAATTATGTCATACTTGGTGTCAATCTATCCTGTGTGGTGTAGTATTATTAGATGTTCTATTATACATTGTGCCTGAATAAGAAGGCTTGATTCAAATATTGTGCCAAAATAGTTCAAATTTTAAAAATTGTTCACATTTTACTTTAAATTTTACAATCACACCTGATATAAATATCAATAATTTATGATATGTGCACATATTGCTTTCGTATTGAAAAGAAAATTTCATGAGATGTTTATAATATTAAATTTTATTGTCCAACAGACAGAATTCAGTTGCAAGACAAAACAATAATTAAAGTAGAGTGCAGTACGATCAAAAATATTAGCATATTTCCAACAACAAAACAGTATTATATTAGCACGTAAAGGACTAAGAATTGAATATTTAGGCAACATATATACCAGAATATATTGCATAGTAGATATTGTAACCATCAAGCACCCTGACTCATCTTAAAAAAGTAGTGACTGGTAAAATTACTAATAATTTTATAGGAAAGGAATAAGGAAAAGCCATGGGTGGAAGCAGGCAAAGAATTGAATGTGGAAAAGGTCAGAATTCAAAATATTTGCATTTCTTGTCATATGAGTTAATGGTGCTGTGACCATAATATTGGTTCGTGCTCTGGCAACTAAAAATGTATCAGTCGAACGCGTAGCATACGTTGGCACCAAAAAGTCCACTGCCGACAGAAGACAGGGCTCGTCAATTGTATTATTAATTAATTTTCTTAAATACTCCACACTGGCTATATTCCTTCTTGAAGTCAGCTCATGAAATTATGTGTATTTAAGAGTGCATCATAATCAGTAAACGCATTGGGCGGGGGGGGGGGGGGGGGACGCTGTTCATTCTGAATGATACATATTTTAAAAATCTCTTCTGCACTCTCTCCAAAGCTAGTTGCTCCAATTTTGGACGAACCAGTGTGTAATATAGGGTGGTAAATGTTGTGATATTCGAAATGCGTCTACATGACCTGCCAAGCGTGCGTGAAGCACAAGAGTAAATTGATTGTTTGTGGCTAATAAAGTCCAAGCGGGTATCAAATAACTCACCCAGATCTTTAATTTTGGTCTGTCTAGCTATAATTACTAAGTCCAGCGAGTAGTTAAATAAGACCGGCTTGTTAATTCTTGAGTATGTCACAAATGCACATTTATTAATACTCACCTTAATCTGGTTTTCTTGTCACCAGTTGATAATAATTGTAAGGTTTCTTTGTAATTGATGGCAATCGGACACGTCATTAATTTTCGAGAATATTTTCAAGTCATCAGCGTAAGCAAGTACCCCGCAATCCAATCTATTTAATAGATCATTAATATACAAGTAAAAATTGAAATAAATTCAAATTGAGTTCAAAACAGTTTTATTTAATTCACAACAATTGTTTCACCCTACTAGGGCTTCATCAGGTGATGAATATTATAATACAAAATATTTGTAGACGTTCTTATTTATGTCTTTTCCTAAATGAAGAGGGGGGAGTTTGTGACATTAGGTTAAGAGCGGGAGTAACTTATATCTTTAATGTAATATTTAATATATATATAGGGTAAAACCACCAATGAATGAACACTTAAGAGACGAAGCCAAGACATTTAAATAATTTTCGGTGTTCTGGTTGATCAAGTAAAGTTTTTTATGTGTTAGTAGGTTGCTTAATAGTTGTTATTTGCAATTATGCTTCAAAATTACGTTTTCACTAAAAATTTGGATAGAAATCACGAAAAATCTTCAAGAAGTGCAAAAAACCCACTAAATGAACACTTGCCACCAATAAATGAACATATTTTTCCAGTTAATGAACATACAAATTTCTACATATCCTCATGCAAATTGGACAGAAAAATAGGATATAACAAAGATTTTAAAAGAAAAAAAAACAGGCCTAGGTATTTTATTCTTATCGTAAACAAAACTACAAAAATAAATAAATAAATATTTTTTTTTTCACAAAAAGATGAAGTTTTAAAATGACATTACCTACCAAAATTTATTGCTCGCAATAGATAGGTCAACGGAAACTGTTTAGGTATTATTCATTAGCATATTTTTTCATTTCTGGTACAGAGAATAAATCGTTCGATGCCTGGGGAATGTTTATTTTTTCTTTGATAGATTTAAATTTATACCAAAGCACATCCCTTTTCGATGGCCATTTAAATTTATCGTCTCCACAAGGCCACATAACTGAAACTTCGTATTCAGCTTTTCTTATATTTTTAATAACACCCGGAAAATGTGAATTTTCATATTGCACAATAACATAGTCACCAGCGTTATATTTACTGTCACTTAATATTTCTTTTCTATTATCTGTTGGATTTTCTTGCCAACTTTCTCCTTCAATTTCGATGACATTTTTTTTTACTCGTACATGAGTTTTCATTTTCTTGTCCAAAGTAGGACCAATTTTATCATCAACAGAAACCTTTCTTTTTGGGTCTTATCTTTTTTAGTATTCGGTTCTAGCTTCCTCTTTTTCCTAGCTTCACGTTTTTTCTCAATTAATCTTTGTTTCTCAAGACGCTCAGATTCTTTCTTTTCCTGAATTTCTTTCCATTTCTTGGACGTTATAGCATATGGCATTCTAATTTTGTTTTCTTTTGACTTCTTTTTTGTATTACTGTCATCAAGTCTGGGCCATGAGAGATGTTTAGTCCATAAATCATTTACTGAGGAACTTTCCGCATTCTCGTTTTCTTTTCCTAATTGATCTTTTTCCGGTGTTGTATTTGGTTTATCTATTTTTTTCTCGACCAAAAGTAAATTAAAGTTCACGTTGTTTTCTTCTTCTAGAAGTTCATCTGAAGATTCTTCCTCTTCAGTAACAACATTATTGTCTTCGTTTTCAGCGTTTTTATCAGTACTTTGTGTTTCTTGTATTACTTCTTTCTCTTCAACTTTTTTCATTTGACACTCTTCCTTCTCTAACTGGAAATAATGTGCTTCTCCCGGTAATTCTAGTTCTTCATTTTTTTCAATTTTATTTTCTTTTTCTTCTTGTTTGTCATCTTCAAGATTGCTGTTTGCTCCTCCAGCTTCCACTCTTTCCGCGTTATATCTTTCTCTTTCTGCTTTTACTGTTTCTTTTTCTTCTGAAGTTGTATTTTCTTTCATACAAGGAAGTTGAGTAGGAGTATTTGTATTATGGGGCTTTAGAATTATGTCTTGCAAAATATGAATTTTTTTCTGTTCACTTTGTACAGGATTAAAAAGATCAATATTTTCAAAAGTATCGGAAATGTCAAAATCATGTAGACTGTTATCATAATTGTTCTCACATGCATTGAATATATCAGATGGATGAAACAATACACCGTCTATTTCCATTGGCATACTTTGTATATCCAAAACACTGGATAGATCGCTACTGGTGTCATCATTTAGGTTTTGTTGTCTTATCATACTTCTTTTTTTTATTTTCGTATAAATTTCTTTAAGTTCGTTATTTCCTGTGCTTCCTAAATTCTCCTGCCCGATTACATAATCCAAAACTCTTTTGGCCGTTTTATAATCATCTGCAGTTGGTGACTGACTGGACACAGGAACTGATTCTTCTGAGGTCAATTTATATCTATCGGGCATACACTTTGAGTAATCTATCGAATTTGGGTCGAAAGGAAACAGGCCACAAACTCTAAAGGCATTTTTTATGGTGTCAGTAGATATCATATCGAAGGCCGTTTTAAAAATAGCTGTGAAATTTGTTTTGTTTATGGGTACTTTTGGCTTTTCAGATCTGTGACTTTGACATGCTTTCTTCCAATAGGTTTTAAGTGGTTTAAATATAGCCACGTCGCAAGGTTGAATGATATGCGTCGCATTCGGGGGGAGACAGTAAAGATGAATTCCTTTTTCTCTGCAAAAATCTGCCAATGCTATACTTAAATGACTCTTATGTCCATCTAAAAATAAGATGACTGGAAACTGTACTTTTTTATCTAGCAACCAGGGATGAAGTACGTTTGCAACATACTCGTAAAAAGTACTAGAAACTATCCAGCCTGTATCCGAACGACCAACCGCCCAGTCATCGAACATATTGTTGATAATATGAGTAGGTAATCTTTTGAATGGAAAAATTACCATCGGTGGTAATCGTTCCCCGTTAGCATTAAAGGTGCACAGCACAGTAATGCTTTCTTTTTCTGAACCTGTGACCACTTCATAAAAATTTTTCATGTTTTTAGGACCTAGCAGTTTTCCACTCTTTGGGCAAGTTTGTACACCGGTTTCATCGCAGTTCATAATTCTGCTTGGATCTTCCATCATTTCGAAGCAGTTATTTTCTCTTAAAAATATTTCAAGCTCACTAAACCATTTCCTTATGCTCTCTTCATTCACTGTAGCTCTAGATTTTGAAATTACTTCGGCGTTTTTCAAAACAATATGTTTGTGACGTTTCAAGAATAAATTAAACCATTTTACTCCAGGTCTAGAATCAGTAAATGGATTTGGTCTCTTGCTGCTCTTTAAAATTTTTTGCACCGAATCTCTCACAGCATCAGGATGCAGAGGAAAACCAACTTTGGCATTTTGTAGAATCCATTCTTCAATCTTATTTTCCTCTTGCTCGGTCAGAACTGTCGGAGGACCCATTTTCCGTTGCCGTGGGACCTTTTCTTTTAATTTGTTGTGCAATGTGCCCTTTGGAATTCCATAATCTTTGTGAGCTTTATTTAGTGATATTTTACCCTCTCGGATTAAATTTAATGCCTCTTGTAATGTGGCTTCTGTGTAACAGAATCTTTGGTAACGTTTTGGCTCCATTGATTGCAGCAATTTTTATCTAGAGGTAGGAAACATAATAATTACAAAAATAGAAATACCTGTACACGTATTTAAGTGCCGAATTTAATTAAAAGATATTAGATTACACAGTGTTTATTTACTGGTAACATAGAACTAGTCAATGAACAGCCTGTGCAGGCTTGTTTTATACCCCGTTCATTTACTGGAAATCGACATTTCTTACATATAAACAAGTTGAATAAGGATGAAGTAACTTTCACACTGTTGGGATTGCATGCTAAAATGAGACAAAAGTAATGGCGCGAAATACCAGTAAATGAACACCTGTTCATTCACTGGGTATAAGCAAAATCTATATACCAGTGAGATGAACACGCATTTATTAATTTTGGAAACAATTCTAAGATAACATTTCTATTCAAATTACTCTGAAAAACTATAAGACACCTGTCAAAATCATAATCTTGTCGCTTCCGTTCAAAACTATTCAGATAAACCTTATTCTATAAACTCACCTTAGCGGCTTCTGTAAACAAAATCTCAACGCAGTCGTTACCACCACAACGCGCATGACCATTGAAATTTTTTTACGCAGAGGTTAAAAAAAGGCGCCAAATGAAACAATACAATATGTAGTTCAAAGATGGCAGCATCATTATCGAAAAAGAAAACTGTAATTTGTTGGTAACAAAGCTTATTATAAGTCTTTTTGGTGTAACATGTTCATTTACTGGTGGGTGTTCATTCATTGGTGGTTTCATCCTACATAATAATATGATTAATAATATTAAAAATTTTTGAAAACTGATTGTTTACTGTTATTATAAAATTAAACAATTTATAAATATATATATAACTATAAGAATCATTAAGTTGATTTTAAATATTTAAATTTAACAACGGTGAATTATTCACTTCTAGTTGGTCATTTAAAATAAGGTTTCATTAATATACACATTAAATAATAAAGGCTCTAGGTTGGATCCTTGAGGTACACTCAATGTGGTAAGAGATTTATATGTTCGAGTCTAGATTTTTCCAGAATAAGTTATGTTAAACATCGCATTCAGTCCTAATTTTAGTAGATTTTACATATTAATCCAATAAGTCACTCGCTACAATCATTTTATTGACATAAATTCTTTACTCTTATTAAAAAAAAATAATAAAATATGAAAATGTTGATAAAACACTACATTATCGACTGGTTAGATGTCATATCAAACATCTACATTTTTAAATATGTATTTGGGGTTAGGCGGGAAATTTAAATCACTCCTTCTTATTCTGAGACATGGTATAGATGTCGCAGGCTAATAGTCATTTTCGGCAAATAGCTTTTGCCTAGGCAAATGATATCTACCCGGGCAAATAGCTCCATATCATATATTTCTGCTCGAAAGCTATTTTCCTAGGCAAATGTCGTGGGCGAATAGTTGTTTTAGGCAAATAGTATTTGTCAACAACATTTTTTAGGCAAATGGGTTTTTAATTTTTATTTGAGGTTATGTTTATCCGTGTTTACCTAATGTTTATGTGCTTCGGTTCTTCATTTAGCAGTTTTCTACCTATAACATGTAAGTTAAAATTAACACCATGGTAGATAATAATAATAATAATAATAATAATAATAATGTCTTTATTGTAACTAGAAATACAAAAGGCAATGTAAGATACAAAACACAAAAATTACATTTAATTTACTCAAGTTCAACCAGAGCTGCTTTTCAATTTAAGCTTGAAATATAACATATATTTATTAAAAAAAACAAGTAATTTTGAGAAAGAAAAGATATATATATATATGGTAATGCCTAATAATTTTTTCTTTAATTTTCTTTAATGTACAATCACAAGGAAAATCCAGCAATAGCTGTTCTATCTTCCTTGAGTCTCGATCATGGTAAACTCAACAAAAAAAACTAGTCCTAACCTAAACTTAACTAAAAATTTAACTAGAAATGGAACTAAATCAAGACAGAAATTCGGCACCGTGCAGACGAAAAACAGGGGTTGAATTGCAATATACAACCGAAAGTTACGAATGATTATGTGTACATGATCAAAATTTGAAAACGAAAGGAGCAAGTGTCAAGTGAAGCTATCGCGACATCAACATAAACTTAAGCTCGCGTTTAAATCTCTCCAGCGGTAACAACTTGAGATGTAAAGGCAAGGCATTGTACTTAGTGTAAACCTGAAACGAGAATGATCTCTGAAACAGGGATGATCTGTGCAAGGGTGGAGAAATTAATCCACGAAATCTTGTGTTAATGCTGTGCACGTCAGACCGATATCTGATTTTATAATACAAGTATGGAGGAGACCTGTACAGCATTATCCGATGGAAGAGAGACAGAGCCAAGCACTCCCCGCGGTCATGCATGCTAAGCCACCCCGTCTCGCGAAGCTTATGGCTAACGCGATCATACTTTCTGAGGCCATGTATATACCGAAGACACGCATTCTGTATTTTCTGGATACGACCCTGTGTTAGCTGATCCAGGGCCCCATGATAAATTGCGGAGCAATATGTAAACCGTGACAGAACGAAAGTGTCGCAAAGACATTTTTTATTGACTTATTTAAAATATCCCTGTAAGGAAAGAGTTTTTTCAAGTTGATATAAGCTATTTTTATATATTTGGAAATTTGAGCTCGAAATCTAAACGTATTATCCAAATGGAGCCCAAGACTCTTAACCTCATTCACCACAGGCAATTGAACGTCATTTATTGAAATATTAATGATTCTGCTAATATTTCTGCAGGCTTTTGCAGGTCCAAACAAAATAACTTGAGACTTTGATGGATTTAAATGAAGACAATGGTTAATTGATGATTTATATAAAGAATCAAGATCTGAAGTGATGTTAGTAGCAGCTGTACGCCAATCAGATGGGATGAAAGAGCAGTACAGCTGCGTATCATCGGCATACGTGTGTGTGTTGCAATGTTTAATGCAAGACAATAGTTTTGAGGTGTAAATGGTAAATAAAATAGGCCCAAGAACTGACCCCTGTGGAACTCCCCGCGATTCAGCAAGGTATTCTGATACACCGCCATCCAATTTGACAGCTTGTCTGCGATTAGACAGATAGTTTTGTAATAGAGTGACTGCTGCATCGCCCAAACCTATATATTGTAAAATAGATCCAAGAATACCATGATCAATCGTATCGAACGCCTTAGTATAGTCCAGTAATACAAGGCACGAAAGGTATCCCTTATCTGCAGATGCAATCAAGTCATCAGTAACAGACAGCAGAGCTGTCTCGCAAGTATACCCAGGCCTAAAGCCTGACTGTGTCGATGGTAGGACGTTATTTCTTGATATAAAATCCGTAAGTTGTGCGCCAATAATTCGCTCGAAAACTTTTGACATGGTGGGTAACAGACTTATAGGCCTGAGATCTTTAAATTGGGTTGGTTCACTTATTTTAGGAAGGGGGCAGACCAGGGCGTACTTCCAGCAATCCGGGAACACAGAATCTAGTAAGCAGGTATTAATTATGTGCGTTATATAAGGAAGTATATAAGGACAACACACTCTAAGCATGTCTATGTTAATATTGTCACATCCAAAGGAAGTTGACGTAATACTCCTGATGACTTTATGAACCGCCGTAGTATCTACCAATTGGAAACGGAAATCCAGTGTACTGGAAACATTATCGTACAGTGATTTGGTAGAGAAAGCATTACTGCTAGAAGCAGGGATGCTATTGATAAAATAGTCATTGATCTCACCAGCCTTTGCCAAGTGATTAGGTAATACAACCTTACGCCTTCTACCCAAACCAATTTCTCCCAAATTATTCCAAAGAGCACGACTGTCTTTAGAACGTGATAAATATTCGTAGAAGGCCTTTTTCTCTTGCCTAAGTGTACTAGTGCAGAGATTACGTAATGATTTATAGTAATCCCAATCCTGCCGCGCACCAGACTTGCGATATCTTGACTTAGCCCTATCCCTCAAAGATATCAATAACCTCATATTGTCGGTCATCCAAGGAGTATATGGTCTAGTAAAACACCGTGTGACAAGTGGAGCATGTTTATCGAATAGATTTAAAAAGTGATAATTGAAAAAGTCAATTTTATCATTAATATTGGGAATATGAAAGATATGGTGAAATGGAATAGTTAACAAGTCATTCTCAAACATACACCAATCAATCCTGCGTAAGTTCCGGTACGTTTTTCTTACAGACTCAGGTGCAGGCCCACAGCGCTTAAGTGTGAAATATACAGCATCATGATCTGTAAAATTGCAATTCAGGACACCACTGCGCGCAATGAGAGTTTCATCACTTACTACGACCAAATCTAGTAGAGTGGCAGTAGTCGCAGTGAGCCTTGTTGGTTCATTGATAATCTGTTTAAAACCGATGGTGTCCAGAAAATTCATTAGATAAGCGGTAGAAGCAGTATCAACCTTAAGACAATCCATATTAAAGTCGCCACACAGGAATATGTTATTCGTAGATGGAAGAATCGAAATTATTGCGTTTTCTATGTCGTCAATGAAAAGTTTATAATTTAATTTTGGAGGTTTATATGCCCCGCCCACAGCGAACTTAAAATTGTGAAACCTTAAACTGACCCATAATTGTTCAGTGTCACCGTCTGTATTGATTACTGAGTAATTAAATTTTTCATGGAAATACATACAAACCCCACCCCCACGTCCAGAACGATCAGCCCTGACTAATGTGTAGCCACGAATATATAAGTCAGCATCAGCAACAGAATCACCCAGCCACGTCTCAACCACCACCAGAACATCAATGCCATTACCGCGAATGAGACCAATTATATGATTAATTTTAGGAAGTAAAGAGCGTATATTGACACATGCTACCTTTATACAATTGCCAGTCATATCAACTAAATCAGAAAATATTCAGTAAAATATACATAATTAAATATAACTGAAAATGAAAATAAAAATCAAATGATATTAGTCAAATTTAACAATGAATTAAATTGCAATTAATATTGTATAAGTAAATTCAAATGTAAAAACATACCTACGTAAAAATAAATATACATCAAAAAAACTATATATACATATTTTCAAGCACACCTGCTTTCGTGACTGCAAGAAAAGAAACAAACACAAAAACTCTATAATCTATTTGTTGCTGTTTCTTTAAATAGCAAGAACTGTAAATAGCAAAAACTGACAGCCAACACAAAAAGAACATTAGATATTGAAAGAAAGCAAGTCGGAGGTCTTTTTTAATTTAATTAATTTATCATTTAATTTAAACATAATTTTACCGTCCTGAGTCCAAACATTTTTGATATTATATTTCTTTTGTACTTCCTTGAGTAGTTGAAAACGTCTCGTGGTCAGGTCCTCCCTTATGGATATGCCAGTGTTCTTAAGTTTCTTTTTATTGTTGTATACCATACTTTTAACATGCCTATCCGTAAATTTAACAATAATAGGCCTGCATGTGTTTACGGTTCTGCCGAGTCGATGGCAGATATCGACCTTGTTCTCTTGAACGTCGATCACCAGTTTTTCTCGGCACATGGAGAGAATTTTTTCAGTTACATTTTCATTCGGTGATTCAGGTAAACCGTACACTCTAATGCTATTTCTTCGGGAATATTGCTCCAGCTCATCAACGGCATCATGGGCAACGGAGAGTTTTGTCTCAAGATCAGTTACCTTCGCAGTGAGGCTCTTGAAAGTGTCGTCTAGATGAGTTTTTATTAGAGAGCTCAAGGAATCCATAAATGTCTTGGATGTTAACACTTTTTCGACGACTTTTTGTATCATCGTTTCATCACTACGTGTCACACGATCCACAGACATGTTAGTTTAATTTATAATAATATAACTAAAATGTATAGAGGTATTTACAATAAACGCCGACTTGCAGATATAATAAATAACTTTGCGCTCGCTGTACAGTCGGACACGTCTACTCAGTACGAATGCACATTGCCGAATGATAAAGATGAATTTTATTTAAGGCTGAATGCAAAGTACGAAAACAAACAACAATTAAAAAGCCGTTGACCCTGCAAAGAACCAATGAAATTAGTGCGGTTTTAAAAAGTTTTCGTTCAAAACAAGTTCAGAATAATACTCAGGTCTTCTCAGCAAAAGAAAAATATTATGGCGAAACATATGACCTCCTGGAGATATCCGGCGTATCAAAAGTTATTCGGAAAGTAAAATCTGTTAACGACGACCTTATTTATGTTACACCAATTGAAGAATTTTTTGATAAAATTGACGAACAACACAAATCGGCAACCTGTACAAATATAGTACAGGTTACCGATTCCCAAATTAAGACGTACGTAGGAGAAACCATTGAGAATATTCATACGGTGACAGAGCACATTACGGCAGATGGTTTAGGCACTAGTGAAGACTGTAACACAAGTCTCGGTGGCATAATATATTGCTGTGTTTGCGGCAACGAAAGTACAAGGGCTCACGCTTGTTCAAAGTGCAATAAAATAGTGCACGTAATTTGTGGTGTTACTTCTGAAAACGATGAAGGGTTTGGAAGCCAAGTTATTTGCAGACTCTGCATCAATGAGGAAAATATTAGAATTAATCGGAAGAAATCCTATGAAGGACAAGCCAAAGCCGCAGAAGTAATGAGAAAAAGGAGCAAAACCATCTTTGGCGAGATAGAAACAGGTAAATTTGTAACTATGTTTATTGCAAAATTTGACAGAGGACCATAAAATAAAAAAAGAATGTAGAAGGAATTATAATTGAAAAGAAAAATGATGTTTATCGCATTGGCATCAAAAGTGGTATTTTAAAAAACTGGCTGACTAGGAGTGACATAACACCTGTTTCATCAATTAGTTTTATTTGTGATGAGACAAGGATTTTCAAAATGCCAATGTAGACCTTCAAAAACCCAGTGCCCCAAGACTGGAAATTTGTGCAACCGTAGATGTCATTCCAGCAATACATGCTAAAATAAATTGTCCAATTGAGAGCTTCTTTTGTCCAAAAATACAATCTCCCTGGTTTATTTGTGTTTATTTTATTGTTTATTTCGTTTTAAGTGAAGAAGTCTATTCGCCTATGACATTTATCTTATTGTGAATCTTTTTGCCTAAAAGCCCAGCTGGCAGATTCCATTTGCCTAGGAAAATAGGTTTTGAGCAGAAATAAATGATATGGGGCTATTTGCTAAGGCAGATATCATTTGCCTAGGCAAAAGCTATTTGCCGAAAATGACTATTTGCCTGCGACATAGACATACATAGAAAAAACAGCAACACAATTGCAATGCAATTGAGCTGACTACGTTTTTGCTTAGTTCATTTACTAATTCATACAAATTGTGACAAATATATATCTTCAAAATAGTCGTTTCTTTCTGTATGATATCACAATGATATTTCTTCACTCGTTTAAATTGCCAAAATTATATCAAAAAATGACAATAGCTCAGTAATGGTGACTTTTAAAGTAATAACGCTGTACATGTTTATGGTGCGAAATTTAGTAAGCAATTCAAAAATGAAGAGATATACAGTATGTTCCACTTAAAAGAAGTGACTTTTAGAAAAAAAAGTGTCATATAATTGTAATCTAGTTTTCTGGCAATTAGTTGTTAAAAAAATGAAACATGCTTGCGTCAGGCCCCTGTATTATGAACAACTTTACCAAAAATTGTGGTCATCTGGTTCATCGTTTTAGAGAGATGTAATTTTTTGGAAACATGGAATTTCTCAGTAATAGTAATACATATATCAAAAACTTTAGATTTTAGGGCTATACTGTCATATTTCTTTTTTACTAAGGATTATACGGGAAATACAAAATGTAGTAATATTGAGGGTATTCCATTTAAGAAAGTATAACTATGGTCAGCCACCAAGTTATGGAACACTCTGTATAATACAAAATAAATTTAATGTGCTTCTAATGAGTGGATATCTTAGGAAGAAAGCCGTTTCGACTTCTCTCATAAAGTTACAATCGGTCTTTCCCGCGGAGACAAAAATAGATTTCATAAAAGCAATACTAAAAATGAGGTGTGGCCACCACACGACTTTCTTATACTTATGAAAGTGTTACTTCTGGTCCGAATTTTGGAATTTCATTTATACAAAAAATATTCCAAATCCAACTCTAAATACTTTTGTACTCTTCATAAATGTATATAGAATGCATAATTTACGACATATTTGCAAAAAATCGTTATTCGGTAAGAGTAAAAGTGATACTTCCGGTCCGAATTTTGAAATTTTTTTTATATAAAAGATATTGGAAATTAGGTTCTAAATACTTATAAATTCTTCATAAATTAGACTAAACTTAGTAATTGACGAAATATTTACAAATTTCGATTTTTTCACTGAAGTAAACTACTACTTCCGGTCTGCCGATTTTGCTCAAAATCTAATCAGTTCTCAAGAGGGAGATTATATTCGTAAATACAAAATTTGGAATTGATATCTCCAGCGGTTTGACCGCTATTGTGGTCACACACACACACACACACACACACACACACACACACAGAGACACGCAGACATTTTTTTAAAAACCACTTTTTTGGTATCAGGGGACTTCAAAACGTGGACATCTGCAAAAATTTCGAGGTCGAAAATTTTCATCATCACAATACTTCCTTATACTACGTATAAGAAAGTAAAAAATGAGGTGTGGCCACCACACGACTTTCTTATACGTATGAGCGTTTCCAATTTTAGAATCTTAAGAATTTTTTTATACAAAAATTATTCAAAATCCTATTCTAAGTACTTCTATTCTCTTAATAAATCTCTATAGAATGCATACTTTGCAAGATATTAGCAAAAAAGTGCTACTCGCTAGGAGTAAAAGTGCTACTTCCGGTCCGAATTTTGAAATTTCATATATACAAAAAATATTGCAAATCCAGTTCTAAATACTTTTGTACTCTTGATAAATGTATATAGAATGCATAACTTACGACATATTTGCAAAAAATCGTTATTCGATAAGAGTAAAAGTGGTACTTCCGGTCTGAATTTTGAAATTTCTTTTATACAAAAGATATTGAAAATTATGTTTTAAATACTTTTATATCCGTTACGTACTTGTCTAAAAGGCATGACTTGCGAAATATTCGCAAAAAAATGATTTTCGATAAGAGTAAAAGACCTACTTCCGGTAGGAATTTCAAAAAACTTTTTAAATAAAATTATTTTCAATTTCAATTCTAAGTATACCGGGTGTCCACACGAAAACTTTATATTGAATTATTTCTGGTGTTTTTGAAGACAAAAACTTGAAATTTTGGGTGGTTGTTCAGGATATAGGGGGACAATGAATAGTGTATTTCATACCGCCCCATCGGGTCACCCGCCGCCGCCGGCCACCCCCACTCCAATATTTTAAATGACACCCTGTATTTTTTTTTGGTGGTTTTGAAAGAACACAATTTTCTTGATATTCCTATGTGAAAAAACTAGTAACACACATTATGACATTTATGAGATATTTAAATTTAAAAGTTTCAGATATCAGAAATTATTAACTCCGAAAAATCATAAGTTCATGTCAAGTCATGGAAATACTTAAAACAAGATTTATTCACAACATTTTAGTTAAATTAAATGCTCAAATTGTTCACCGTTTACATTTAAACATAAATAAAGTCTATTTTCAAAAGCATTTCTAACATTTTCGAACACTTGTGGCGTTAAATTTCGACATTCCTCTGTTATTCTATTACGTAAATCAGCTATTGATTGTGGCGGTGTCTTATAAACAACAGACTTCAAATGTCCCCACAAAAAGAAATCTAGGGGAGTTAAATCGGGGCAGCGAGCTGGCCATTCAATAGAGCCCCTACGTCCAATCCAATGTCCTTGGAAAATATTATCCAAATAATTCCTAACGTCTAAACAGTAATGTGGCCCAGCTCCATCTTGTTGAAAATATAATTGCTCCTCCTCTATTTCATTCAAGTTTTCTTCTAGACACTGTATGATAAGAGGATGTATTAGCTCTTCCAAAAATTGTAAGTACTTAGGTCTATTTAAATTTTCCTGGAAGAATATCGGGCCAATTACTTGGTTATTAAGAATTCCAGCCCATACATTAATTTTTTGGGGATATTGTGTGTTGCCTTCTCGGAAAAAATGGGGTTTTACGTCGCTCCAATATCGACAGTTGTGTCTATTCACAAGACCATTTAAGTAAAAGCAACTTTCATCACTAAAGCAAATACTTCGCAAAACATTTCCATTTTGCCGAATCATATCTGTCATTATTTCACAAAATTCGACTCTTCTGTCGAAATCACCGTCACCCAACTCTTGGTGAAGTTGAATTTTATAAGGGTGCATTTTGTTTAATTTTAATATCTTATGGCAGGTTGATTTTGGCACTCCCGAAACTTCGGATAATTTTCTCAACGAAAGCTCTGGGTCTAAATTAATATGCCCAAGAACTGCTAGTTGCATAGCTTCATTTAGTACACCACAATTATTCGTATTCCGTTTTTTATTATTTACAGATCCAGTTTGCAAAAATGTTTCTATTAGCGTTCTGACATAAGCAACAGATACGTTTCTGTTTGGATGGTTTTCATTGAATAACGTCGCCGCTTGGGAATAATTTTTGTTTGCAATCCCATACAAAATCACTATTTCAGTTCTCTCTTCAAGAGTATAAACCATTTCAGCGAAAAAGCCGAAACTTTAAGAACAATTTTACAAGTATTAATATTAATGAAACACAAAAGTCACAATTTTGACAATTCTAATTTAAAGCAAACTATTTCCATGACTAACTTATGATTTTTCGGAGTTAATAATTTCTGATATCTGAAACTTTTAAATTTAAATATCTCATAAATGTCATAATGTGTGTTACTAGTTTTTTCACATAGGAATATCAAGAAAATTGTGTTCTTTCAAAACCACCAAAAAAAAATACAGGGTGTCATTTAAAATATTGGAGTGGGGGTGGCCTGCGGCGGCGGGTGACCCGATGGGGCGGTATGAAATACACTATTCATTGTCCCCCTATATCCTGAACAACCACCCAAAATTTCAAGTTTTTGTCTTCAAAAACACCAGAAATAATTCAATATAAAGTTTTCTTGTGGACACCCGGTATATGAATTCTTTATAAATTTGTTTAAACTTAGTAGTTGACGAAATATTGTCAAAATTCGATTTTTTCGCTGAAGTAAACTGCTACTTCCGGTCTACTGATTTTACTGAAACACTAATCAGATCTCAAGAGGGAGATTATACACGTAAATACAAAATTTGGAATTGATATCTACAGCGGTTTGACCGCTATCGTGGTCACACACACACACACAGACACACACACAGACACACAGACATTTTTTAAAAACCACTTTTTTGGTATCAGGCGACTTCAAAACGTGGACATCTGCAAAAATCTCGAGGTCGAAAATTTTCATCATCACAATACTTCCTTATACTACGTATAAGAAAGTAAAAACCAGTGATCAAAACTAAAGCAATTTTCAAAATGTATTTTTTCGCCTGTCTAATTATCACCTTGTTAGAGATAATACAAACTTTGTTCTATTCTACAGTTCTCGTCTTTAAAATGTTGCAGTCGACGATGATTTACTGTTACGTCCACATTCCGCTATAAGTCGCCATCAAATATTGTGAAGATTGCAGGTTTGCGGGTAAAATCAATGAACCGTCGAAAAAGAGTGGAAAAAAAAGCTTTTTATGTACACCATTTTTACGAGGAACTCCGGTGAGACAGCCAGGTGGATTATGTACATATAGATATAAACTTTGTTGAAAATTACTTACATGAACGTAAACATTGTATAATGGATGGTGAAGACAGCAAGTTTTCTAATATCAATTTGTACACATCATAAGCTACGAGCGTGATAAGTCGAATATTACAAGGAAACTAATATTACTGGTTCATTTTCTTAAAGAGGTTACAAATCATATTTCTCATGTTGTAATGTAACTTACACACAATGTCAATTACTACTTATTTGTAGGTATATACTATTAGATTTCTTTAGATTAGTTAATTGTGTAGAATATGTTGAATAGAAAATTTCGTTAATAATATGACATTTCAGTTTGTCATATATTATTTAATTATGGGTCCTATATAGTGGATCTGTCAACAATGGAAAAATAGCAAAATTTAGATGCAAGATATTTTTGTTGATTTTAAATTTGGAGAAAACCTTTCAACGTCAACTTATGAAGAATTTAGAAAAAAATTATCGAATTAAAAAAAATTAATTAATATGTCAAAACATTAAAAGCAAGTTTTCTCAAAAATGCTTCGGAGGGGATTTGTTTGCTTGAGTTCACGTTATAAATTGAATAAAAAGCTACCCCGCTCTGCACTTATTTGTCGTACAACTATTCTTTACTTTGTTTTAAATGAATATAAAATAAATTAAAATTAGGCAACCCACATTACAATGAATTGTTATTCTAGTAAAAATATTTCCCGTGGTTACAAATGTGTAAATATTTGGTCATAAATGAATTTTTATTCGCTTAGATATTGAGTTATTATTTCAAATATTTATTATATATTCCCTATGTGTAATAAGTACTCGGATATCCTTGGCTTATTAAATTATGTGCTATGCAACCAATATTACATTTCCGGTCCACTATATAGGACCCTTAATTAAATGTAAGTTTACCAGATTTTTTTTCCCAAAAAACATCTGATATGAATAATAAAAATTTGTATGCTGTCAGTTGATAGACTTGTCAAAATTACAAGAAAAAATTTGAGAAAACACGAAATTTTCTAATTAAAATTTAGAAAAATATAATTGTGATCGTGCCGCCAGCTAAGGAGATCCAATCGAAAAGCAGCAAGCCCGTGTATGTGTTAGTATGTGGAGTGGAGAATTCCCTGACATACTAACATTCACTCCTTCAAACATTTTAATATATATACGAAGCACACGTGCCAAATACAAAACCCCGCGAAAAATCTCGCGGGAGGCGTTCCCCTGGACAAACTAAGCCGAATCCATCGGCTTCCTATTGGATATTAAACATTCAGCATAGCGAATAACATCTCAAAATATAATATTAGATAAAAACGGTCGAAAGAATGACTCCGCCACCATGGCGGAGGAAAATCAACCAACATCAGGTATGTTCCTTGATGCGAATATATTAAATTCAAATGGAAACTCAGATTTAATGGATATTATCCATTTCATTCATAAAATACTAGTTCAAAGGAATTACAGTGATGAATATCTAAACGAACCACAATTTTCTCCGCTCCCGCAAGAAACAGAATACAACATGGAAACTGACGAAAATGTAATCACAAATTCAAATTTAAATAAAAATTCTAATGACAGAGAAGAGCAAGTCAGTGATCAAAATGATGACGAATTTCAACCCGTCACATATAATAAAACTACGAAAAGGAAACACACAGAACACGTTCAAAACAAAAAGTATGGGCTAGGGACGATGCAGAAGTATCCACTTCACAAAAAACCACAGAAAATTTAAAAATTCCAACCAATTCACAAGAAACAAACCAAGATGCACAACAAAATCCAAATTCGAATGAACCTAAACCGAAAGAAAGAACCCCACTTATAATAATACACAACAAACAAAAATGGTTACTATACTAGAAAAGCAAATGCAGCAGAAAAACATAAAGATAATATCAGCTAAACTTACTGACGAAAGTATGAAAGTACATACCGAATCATCTACTGATTTTAGAAATCTAACAAAATTCTTAGATGAAGGGATTACTCCTTACCACACCTATAGACTAAAAGAAGAAAAAACTCTCAAGGTAGTACTACGTGGAGTCGCAGAAGATTTCACAAATAAAAAAGTCGTAGACGAGCTAAATGCAATAGAATTAATACCAATCCAAGTATCCAGACTGTACCATCCGACGACGATTTAGTAGAAATAGAAAGAAATTTTGCCCCAGAGATGTATGAAATAAGACACCTAGGAAAAATTGTAGTCAAACCAGAATCATTGCAAAGAAAAGCAGCTTTGGGACAGTGTCACAGATGCCAATTATTTGGTCATTCACAGGCTACATGTAAAGCCGTGTGTGTCAAATGTGACAAAAACCACGATTCAAGAATTTGCCAAAAACCAAAAACCACCCCAGGCATCATGTGCCAACTGCTTAGGAGATCATACTGCAAGCTACAGAAGTTGCCCAAAAGCTCCCAAAATCGTACCAAAACAACAATGCTGCTTTTAAGTTAGCATCCAGAACACACTTTCCTCAATACAACATTCAACAGCGAGAGTCTCCCAATACAATATTCACTCTAAACGTACCTAGGTAACACGATGGTTCAAATGGTTCAAACAATGGAGGACAACAATAAACGAAGACAAATCCCAAGCAATAATCATTTAAAGTAATCGGAAAACAACAGACAACAAAATAAACTTTTACATTTCTAGGATTTTCTCTTGCTCCTCCACCACTTTTTGCTTGCCCTTTTCGAGGACTAATCTTCTTCGGGTATCGCCACTGGTCACCATGTGTCGGGCTGCTAATTTACATTATGAAGGTATATTTTTTGTTTCTAATTCAGCAAGCAATGCATAATTCTTCAACTTTATATATAAATATATGTATAAAATATATTACAATTCTTTGCCAATTATACAAATGTATTGAAAAATTGAAAATCTTCTTGGTAGTAGTGGCATAAAATGAATTAAAAGTAATAACAATATGACAACTGGTTGTCAATTAGAAAACAATGACAAATATAAAATGTAAATCAAAATGTATAAATGAAAATGTAATCAATAAGCATAGGACAGTCGAGATTATTTCTATAATCACATTAAAAGGCTTGGGGTCTACCACAAACTGTTCAGTCAATCCAAATATACAAATAACAACGACGCAACTATGTAAAGAAAAATTAAGAGTAGAATTGTTGATAATATAATAATATAGAATGTAAAATAGTCAAGTATAAATGTAAATGAAAGCAAATAACCATAGGACAATCGATAATTACTCATGTAATCCTATCAAACTGGCCTAGGTTCACCTAAACATGTACAAATTTGATTGAAATACACAAACAATTAACGATGCAACTATGTATGTGTTAAGATGTATTTGTAGCTACAGACATATAATTCTACCTAGTTTGGTTTCGTCAGTGCAGCATAACAAAGAAAGTGTATGTTAAAGCATTAATATGTGAATAAAAAATATAGTATTACCTTAAAATGTCAATCCAAAATGTCCAAGTGTAAAACAACTGTGAAAATACCTAATACTGTGTAATGCCTTATTTCAACCAGGCAGTTAATAAAATATATTACAATTCTTTGCCAATTATACAAATGTATTGAAAAATTGAAAATCTTCTTGGTAGTAGTGGCATAAAATGAATTAAAAGTAATAACAATATGACAACTGGTTGTCAATTAGAAAACAATGACAAATATAAAATGTAAATCAAAATGTATAAATGAAAATGTAATCAATAAGCATAGGACAGTCGAGATTATTTCTATAATCACATTAAAAGGCTTGGGGTCTACCACAAACTGTTCAGTCAATCCAAATATACAAATAACAACGACGCAACTATGTAAAGAAAAATTAAGAGTAGAATTGTTGATAATATAACAATATAGAATGTAAAATAGTCAAGTATAAATGTAAATGAAAGCAAATAAGCATAGGACAATCGATAATTACTCATGTAATCCTATCAAACTGGCCTAGGTTCACCTAAACATGTACAAATTTGATTGAAATACACAAACAATTAACGATGCAACTATGTATGTGTTAAGATGTATTTGTAGCTACAGACATATACATTTATACTTGACTATTTTACATTCTATATTGTTATATTATCAACAATTCTACTCTTAATTTTTCTTTACATAGTTGCGTCGTTGTTATTTGTATATTTGGATTGACTGAACAGTTTGTGGTAGACCCCAAGCCTTTTAATGTGATTATAGAAATAATCTCGACTGTCCTATGCTTATTGATTACATTTTCATTTATACATTTTGATTTACATTTTATATTTGTCATTGTTTTCTAATTGACAACCAGTTGTCATATTGTTATTACTTTTAATTCATTTTATGCCACTACTACCAAGAAGATTTTCAATTTTTCAATACAAATATATGTATATGTATATACAGGGTGTCTCAGCTTTTGCGTTACAGGCATTATCTACTTTCCCTGTATAGTTATCAAAAAACTTTGCAAATAAAAGTTACTTGATATTATGATGTGTCGAAAATAACAAATAGAGGATTTTATTTGCTCGTGACCTTGAAGGAGATTTTAAGGTGAACTTTGTTTTTTTTAATGGATATATGTATTTTTTAATATTGCATCTTATTTTTCAAAAGCTAATAAATAACTTTTATTTGATGCATTTTTTATTTTGCCGTGTCAGTTTTGACACAATTCAGATAAACTTGTCAAAAGTAAAAAGTTGTGTTCTGTCAGTCAACAACTGTCAGTCTTGCTTAAATCACAAAGATTTGACTTGCGTTATCCGCAGCTTTTTAATATGCCACTTACATACAACTCCAACGAATATGTAGATATGTTAATAGTCTACGGAGAATGCAGAAGGAATTACCGAGAAGCTGCAAATTTGTATCGAGAAAGATTTCCGGAACGTCATCATCCATCACATACAACATTTAATAGAGTAGAAGCGAAGTTACGAACTGGTTCATTTCCCTCTACCGTAAAACATGCTAACCATAATGCTCCTGCTAGAAATGAAGAAAATGTAATCAACATTTTGGCTTATGTAGCTGTAAACCCCCATGTTTCACTTCGACTTTTGGCAGAAGAAATTGGCGTTAGTAAAGCTACAGTACATAGAATTTTAAAAGCGCATCGGTACCATCCATTTAAAGTTCATTTATCACAAGAATTAAGACTAAACGATTTACAAAGACGCCTGGATTTCATTGCACGATTGCAAGTTCTAGAAGATGAAAATCCAAATTATCTTAATTGTATTTTGTGGAGTGACGAAAGTCGCTTTCACAATAATGGTGTTGTGAACAAACATAATGCGCATTATTGGTCCAACCAAAATCCGCGGTGGATGGAGGAAGCACGCTTTCAAACAGTGTGGGGAACCAATGTATGGTGTGGAATGTTTAATGGGCATTTAATTGGACCCCACTTTTACGAAGGAACCCTGACAGGACTACGTTATTTACATTTTTTACAAAATGTGCTTCCCGATTTAGTGGAAGATATTCCTCTTAATGAAAGACGAGACATAATTTGGCAACAAGATGGTGCTCCGCCCCATAATGCGCAAATTGTGACGAATTATTTAAATGCGCTGTACCCCAATGGATGGATTGGAAATAGAGGTTCTATCCCTTGGCCTGCTCGTTCCCCGGATTTATCGCCTCTTGATTTTTTCATGTGGGGTTATTTAAAGGAATTTGTATATCAAGTTCGGTCGGCAGATCTTGATGATCTGAAAAATCGAATTCGCATGGGATGCCGGATTATGACTCACGGAATGATACTTTCATCTTGCAACAGATGATTAAGACGTCGTTTGGAAGCTTGTGTCCACGCTGATGGAGCCCAATTTGAACATTTACTAAATTAATGCCTCTTGTTTTGTTTTCTTATCCAACTACATACACTAATTTGAGATATTTATTATTGAAATACTTACTCTTTATTTTTTTAATTTTTTTTGTACTGAATTACTTACTTATAATTATCGTATTCCTTTAAGTTAATAAAAATTGCTTTTGACAAGTTTATCTGAATTATGTCAAAACTGACAAGGCAAAATAAAAAATGGATCAAATAAAAGTTATTTATTAGTTTTTGATAAATAAGATGCAACATTAAAAAATGCATATATCCATTAAAAAAACACGAGCAAATAAAATTCTATGTTTGTCATTTCCGATACATCATAATATCAAGTAACTTTTATTTGAAAAGTTTTCTGATATCTATACAGGGAAAGTAGATAATACCTGTAACGCAAAAGCTGAGACACCCTGTATATAGAATGCATAATTTAGTTTTTGTATATATACTTATTACTTGTTTATATTCAAATAAGAATATGATGTACGTTCCTTCTTTGTTCCTATAATTGGTTTGATACTGTTGAACTAAAAAAATATTATTATTATTATTACCTATTCGTAAAAATAAAAAGAATAATTATTTTATTTATTTTAATCCGCACAATGGATTGCAAAACAATGTGTCCTTCAACACTGGCTTAATGGATTTAAACACACTAAGTATACCTATAAGTAAGCTGACTCTTTCCAATACTTATAAAAACCACCGTCGAAAATTGCGTAAATTTGAGGATTATCTTTAAGTACTTTTTCATAAAAAAATTTGTAAAAAGAGCATTTACATTTTTCGTGACAAAAAAGGAATATATCATTGTGTCCTAAATACTGATTGATCTCCTATTTGCAACGTTGACTTTCAAAAGGCAGCTTAAAGCCGAGCAAATCCAATATCGGTTAGGTGAAGAGGAAGCGACATCGTTGGAATATTTTATTTGGCCATTCAAGGTTAAACGTGATACTGGATAATCAGAATGGATGTTCGTCAAGAACCACGGGAATTATATAAAGGAGACGTCTGAATTATATTGTCCAGGATCGGTGTGAAATATATATCTTCTACACGTGCAATGTGCAGTACTGAAAAACGAATAGTTTAAAATGTCTTTTCTCGTTTTTTTTAGATTTCTGAACCGTTTGGATAATTTGTTAAAAAGACAATTTTCGTAATAGTCCGAATAGGGTTTTTAGGGAAAGAAGAAATAGAAAAGTTACCCGAAAAATTGGAAAATTTAGTTTTTCTATAGGATTTTTATATCAACTCAAGACCAGTCACGAATCGAACGATGGATAGGCATAATTTCTTTTGTTTTGTTCGTTATGGTTCTGGAAAAATTTTCAGAACAAATAATTCGGGACAATTACAAAGGAAAGTCGGAAAATGCGGACAAACGACATACAACCTAAATTTTTGTATGCACCCTCGATAGGAACGACATATTTGGCGGATTCTTTTTCTGTTTTGTTGGTTATGTTCACGGGATGGAAACAACTCAATTGAATGTTTTCAATTAAAAAAAAATTATGGTAGGGTATTCATATTATACAGGTTGATTCATTTTTGGCCCTCGCCGTGAGCATCTCGCTTATTATTGGAAGTAGAATATAGGTTTAAATTTGTGTTTGTTATGAATCTGTAAAGAAACTGGACCTGTGACAAATAACGTTCGTTCGTCAAAACCCCCTTTTGTTTTTTTTTACCTGTAGCATCTATATTTGGCCTTCTAGAAAAAATGGCTACTTTTAAACTTCTATCCAATGGTGTACTCGAAATTTTTGTATGACGTTTCGTTTCTTTCTGGCCATCATCAACTATCTAATTTCTTATATGCGCTATATTGGATTTAGGCATCTTCAAAAAAGAGTGTTTTGTTCTAATTTCAAACATGAACTACATGTTGACAAAAGTTTTTGATATTATGCTTTAATTGAATTGTAGGCATCAGGACGATTCTTGTTAGTTGCTGAGGCTTCCACGATGCGATTACTAAACTACCGATCTAACGGGGTTAGATCGGGAGATCGGGATTTATCAGAGTTTAGTAATCGCATAGTGGAAGCCGCAGCAACTATCAAAAATCGTCCTGATGCTAGAAGTGCCAAAGAAGAATGAATTTGTCGTGCTGAATGCTGCATTCAACAAAATGGTGGCCATTTTAAACAGTTCTTTTGGATGTTGTATTGTTAAATAAATATCTTATGCTCCAATATCTTAGTAATAAATTAATTTCAGACACATGTTTATATGGACTTTTTTGTTTAGTTTATACTGGAGAACAAATACCTACAATAGTGCCGTGCAATTCCGAAACACCCGGTATATATATTTTGAATCTCAGATAGTAAAATATATTACTATTATTATTATATTGGCGTCCTGAGCATACAATATCGTATTCTGAAAAAAGCAGACTTAAAATTGACCTTTGTCTATAATTACTTAAGAGGGATCTCTACTGGACGGGCCAGTCCATTTGACAATGTGCAAAAATCATAAACATTATCACTGCAGGGGTTTCGATTTCCCCTTAAAATTAAGATCAAATTTCAACCAATGCTATAAATAATTACATCAATTTGTAGAGAAAACTCAAATATACGTGCGCTTAGTAGTAAAATTTTCAATTTATTTTTATTTATTTCAAAATAAATTTGACAAAATGTCTAATATTGACCTACTTCTGCTACTAATTATGACAATTTCTACAATATTTTTAGAAAAAATATTACTAGGCGTACATAGATATTCGAATTCTCCTCCATTTGGTATAAAAAAATTAAAAATTGATTAATATTTACGGTTAATTTTATGGAAAAATCAAACTGTCTACAGTGGCCTCAGAGACTGGGAGTAGAGATCCCTCTTAAATACATTTACCACTTTATCCCCTCAATATTCTTCTAATTTACTAATATTAATTTGTTTTACAATTTTGATCATCAGTTTATTTATTTGTTTTCTGTCGAGAAACGATGTTTGTTTACATTTTTATCGAAGTAGGGATAGGAATTCATTCCATCATGGAAAAAGAGCACAAAGTTGAACGTTTGTTTCACATTGCGAATGCGAAGAATTTTAATTAAAATCTCTAGAAGTCAAAATGATTCAAATATTTAAAACGACGATAGGCCGCGAGCGAAAGCGCGAAAAAGTTATGAGAGCTTAAGGGAAGTGGAAAGAGAAATTAGAATCTGCAAATGCACCAACGCAACACTCACACTCGCACTCCCACTCGTAACCAAACGAAGTCAACGCGTAAACAACAAACAGATAAACACAAAACTATTCCTATTTCTTCGCCTTGGTTCCCGACTATAGCACAAAAACCTCGGCATCCATTCAGGCATTCCTTCATTCACACACGTTCAATGAAGCTGGTGAATAACGAACAAAAACTTCGCTCGACGGTCGGCTACGGCTCAGTCTGAATATGATTAAGAACGAAAGAATTGAGAGGACGTTAAAGGCAAGTACGGAAAGCCGTTATGACACCTCTATTCAATGTTCGACTTTTTTCATAAGCAACGCGAGGTCAAGAGATGAAGGGGTTGTTTGACGAAAAATTTTTCAAATAATAATCCTATTTGGCCAGTCCTTTTCGGGGACTTATTGATTTGAATACGGACAATTCATTATTAAAAAGTTTTTGTCGAATCTTCTTTGCCTTGGAGTTAGGTAAGTGGTGGGGGGGGGGGGTGATATTTAATCAAGTTCCTATAATCGAGATAAAGAGGAGAATCTTAATATAGTCGAGATTTGGATGGGACTTATACAACGTGTTTCAAAATTACACTGGCCAACAAGGTTTTTACCCTAAGTTAGTAACTAATGAAATTGAACAGCATATATAAAGTAAAAATGATTCGAAAAGCGGCAGTATTGGCTTAGCTCTGTGCTACCGGATCTACGTCGCATTAAGATAAAGGGGCCGAAGTAGGGAATGAAACGGAGAATCGCAATAGGGGATGTTATACCAAGATAACGCAGGGCCGAGCTAACTCTGTCGCAGACGGCGTGACGGTTCAGGAAAATAAGAACACCTAAAGTAGAGCGTCGGTCGGCAACGACGCTAGCGACGTTGTCCGGGCACCAGGACACTATGCTATCTTACAGATAACCTACCTGCGCCTCCTATGAGCTACCACTGGCTGTGTCCCTCCAGCGGGTTACCTATTGAACTCCCTGTATATTCGAAGCACCTAATCTTATATACGTGCTCGTCACAATAAAATTTGAGATATGCAGAGGTAAAAGAAATAAAAGAGAAGGTATTTCGCAATGTAACAAAATTTAATTAAATTTAATGTGTGTTGAAAATTTGTTTTTTTTTTAAAAAAAAAAGATGAAGTTAGGTTATACAAAAATAGCAAGCGTTGAATGAAAAGTTAATTTAGGTAAAATGTAATGAAACTAGACAGTTTGACAAATTTGAGCACAAGCGTTAGGTTATAACAATAGAAAATTCAAAAAACAACAAGTCCTAAAATTAAATTATAATCTCTGCGCTTCAGCAGAAGTTGGTTGGTTGCAGAAACGTTTCATCACCTCACATTAAGATTACAAATGTTATCAAGTACACGCCACAACGGCAGTGTTAATACAAAGGTGTAAATTTATATTTATAAGCGCAGGAAAATTAATATCTCCAAAAAAGAAGACTTAGTCTATAATTGTGTAAATTTCGCTAAATACCTTCAACAGGTATGAATACAAGCAATAAGTTAAATTAAATGAAGGATATTTAAACGCAAAGTCAAATAATTAAGAGTAAAATTAGAAAGGAAAATTTTACATTAAGCAAAAAAACACTGAGCCACACGAACCAAAATTGCTCGTACAGAATTGATTTTATCTAGCTCAGGTAAATTAACTGATCAACTTGAAAGACAAAATTTAATATCTTACAATAATAAACGTGCAAAGAAAAATTAATATCAGAAATTATATTAAAGATTCAACACATTATGAGACACACAGTAATTCCAACGGTAATTAAAACACTAGGTATATTACTAATTTAAATAAAATCTCTCCAAAATATTTAGTGATATGATAATAAATTTACCAAAATGAGTTTTAAACAAATATTCGCCTCGACATAGGGCTACAAAATTTATGGTAGTGTCATAACCAAAATTCTAGATAATCTGAATGTTACATAAAACAATTAATAAAAAAAAAAGGTATGACGGAAATTTAATTAAGAATAAATTGTGACCTCGCAGTTGACTAAGAGGTGCGGTAGTTATTAAGCCACTCAAAATTCTTGGCCGAAAACTAGGTAAAATAATGGTCTTGCTCTCAGACGAAAAGTCGTCGTTAATCAGACGAAAAATATATGAGGTAAAGTTACAAACTTAGCTGCTCTCAACTGGCAAAATGGTCGCCGGAAGAACGCTGCGGGAATCCAAAATGGCGGTGACTCCCTTGATGGAAAAATTCCTCTTCGACAAAAAAAACTCACGCTCTTCGATGTAAATGTGGGGCGTTAACACCAGAAACACAGCTACTGAGGGCTTTTGAGCCCGTCAAAAGGATCCTGACGGCTTCTGAGGGCTTTTGTGCCCAACAAAAGAATCCCCAAGGATGAACGATGGAGATCCCACGATAAACGACTACGAGTCACTTCAGGGTGCAAAATTTACATTTACAAAAAAAAGCCAGCACATGGCCACACGTGGATTTTTAGAAAACGGTACGACGATATAAAACCACGTTAATAACCCAAAATTAAGGTAACGGTAATTACTGCTTTCTCCAAATTAAGCCGCATACGCGAAAAATATCCTCATGGATAATGTACATAAGTACTAAAGGAAGAAAAGCAATTTGCACACACTGTTCTTTACACAAGATGTGACTATCAAGTGCCGTCGAAAGCGGGAACCTCTTTCATATCTCATGCGCGTCCAATCACACGCATTCCTGTCAAAACATAAAGACACGAAAATTCCTCAAAGTGGACAACGGGAGCATTCAAATAAAATTACAAACACCAGATTGAGTTTGACCGTACAGGGGGTTAACACTGTGACTTTTAATTAAACGCAAACATGAACATGACTCAGGCGAAACGAAAATGAGCGGAGCACCCAAACCAATGTACGAGAAAATTATAACGTCGGCAGCACGAGAGAAATTTTCATGCTAGACGTTGGCAATTCCGTGTGTAACACTCATTTCACGGCACATAGTAACATGTTTGACAGAAATAAACAAAACAAATTTCCACCCGTAATTCCCAATTTATTATGAGAGAGAACAGAATTTCTGCAGGTAATTAACGAAATATCAAAGCTTTAACATCAAAACGCTGCAAGAAGACGGTAGGGAGACCGATCTTAAACTTATGTTACAGGGAAATTACGACCTTAACCCCTACGATGGTTCTGGGGACGGATTAACAGGAGTTCCTAATACTTAGACTATCGAGGATAGAGCAGCAAGTGATCGGCAAGCAATTAATAGTATGCCCTCTATTCCAAGCATTTCCTTAATTAATACTCCTTACCTTTTTTTTTAGTGAGACGACTGCGAAGGAAAGAGGAAAACAATAATACTCGGGCCTGCCCGAGATACAGTGTTTGGCAATACGCAAAAACATGTGAAACAGTTAACACAATAACTTGACTGTCGTCTCGGAGCGTTTACAAGCCACAAATAAATGCATTATGTAGAGATCGGTCGTAATATATAAGAAGATATTTTATAAACTTAAACAAGGCGTAAAAGTATTTGCAAATGCGGAAAATACAAAACTACAGGTAGGATAGAATAAGCTAGAACTAAGATAATTAGAGTCAGTTACCCAGATATAAAGGCTTCCACAAAAATAGGGTGTAAATGCCCGATCTTACACAAAAATGTATCTGTCAAATTCGCGGTACGTGATTTAGAGCGGTGAGGGCTCAAAAGTAGGTTTAGAACACACGAAAGTATACGGCAGGCAGACTTAGTAACCGGTGAAATAGATAATATACAGGGTACGCTCAAAAAGTCACGATCTTTATACAAAATTCCACGTATTTAGACAAAGACACACAATCTTTCAAGAAGTACAACCAAAGTAAATTTACAACGTAACATCTGGTTACAGAGAAAATGCAGGTCGAGACTTGTTGCAGACGTGACTTGACTCGTTCCCTCAAGAATGTTCAAGTTTGCAGTGTTATGCTTTAATCTGGTTGGTTGATAGGACTTAGGGAGGGGATAAGCAGATACATAATATATAAGAGATACATCATTGACTAAAATACCACTAGCGCTAGCACAGCATGAAGCCGTGAATGAGAATTTTTAATAACGAAATTAAAAATTGAGATAATTTAGTTCCATCTTTAAAGACACAGTCATGCCTCGTTCATGTAGAAGTAATCCAAATAACTTTTGTTACGTATGTGGTAAATTTACCCCACTAGGCCAGAGTGAAAAGTTAAGTCTGAACATTTGCCGGGCCTATGAACTTTACTTCGATATGACCGTCAAAAATCAGGACAAACAGTGGGTTCCACATGTAATATGTACTACATGCAGCAGATATTTGCGAGATTGGTTATGTGGACAACGACATTCTTTACCGTTCGCCATTCCTATGCGATGGAAAGAACAAAAGAATCATCTTGAAGATTGCTATTTTTGCCTTAACAAAACTGCAGGACTTAACACCCGTAAGAAAAGAAAATATAATTATGTGGAAACTGAGTCAGCTCAGAAACCTCGACCCCATGATGAACAGCATCCTGTTCCACGACCGCCAATTCACAAAGAAAGCGAGGAGAGTACAATAGCTACCGATAGCGACACTAGCTTTGAAGGTAATGAAAAATCAAGTGACCCTGATTTTATTCCATCTACATCAAACGAACCACATTTAATTACACAGTTTGAATTAAATGACTTGGTGCGGGATTTGAATTTATCAAAATCACAAGCAGAACTTCTTGGGTCGCGACTACAGCAATGGAATCTCTTAGCAAAGGACACAAGAATAAGTATTTTTCGCAGCAGACATGAAAATATTGTTGATTTTTATAGTATGGCCGGTAATCTGGTCTACTGCAATAATATTTAAAAACTTTCTGAAGCTTTTGGACTACATCATGATCCCAGTTCTTGGAGATTATTCATAGACTCATCAAAGACCAGCCTAAAAGCAGTTTTGTTGCATAATGGAAACCATTATCCTGCTATTCCGATAGGTTATGCTGTTTCTATGAAAGAAACTTACGAAAATCTGAAAATTTTATTAGACAAGATAAAGTACAAAGACTATTCCTGGAATATTTGTGCAGATTTTAAAGTAATTGCAATTATTTTGGGTATGCAATCTGGTTACACCAAATACTGTTGCTTCTTATGTCTTTGGGACAGTCGTGACAGGGAAAAACATTACCATAAGCAAGAGTGGCCACTACGACAACAGTTTATACCAGGAAAAGACAATGTATAACATCAGCCTCTAGTAGAAAAAGAAAAGATCATAATACCACCTCTCCACGTGAAACTTGGGCTCATGAAAAATTTTGTAAAGGCAGTGGACCGCGAAGGTGACGGTTTTAGATACCTTCGTGAAAAGTTTCCAAAAATTACAGAAGCAAAACTGAAAGAAGGTATTTTTGTTGGACCTCAGATACGAGAAATAGTAAATGATGAAATCTTTGAAACCAAATTAACAGCGAAGGAAAAAACAGCTTGGCGCTCCATGGTACAAGTTTCTTGGGAAACAAAAAAGCTGACAACTATAAAACTTTAGTAATGGATATGATACAAGCATTTCACGCTGCTGGCTGTAATATGTCCCTTAAAGTGCACATTCTACATTCTCACTTGGATTTTTTTCCGGAAAATATGGGCGACGTTAGCGATGAACACGGTGAGCGCTTCCACCAAGACATCATGGGAATGGAAAAACGGTATCAGGGGAAATGGAATCCTATTATGTTAGCAGATTACTATTGGACGTTAAGAAGAGATGCTGTAGATGTTGTTTATAAGAGACAGAGCAATATTACTTTACATTTCTAATTATAATAATTTGAAATATACATTAAATTATGATCTAATCTAAAAAACCTTTTCATTGTAATACAATAAAAAATCGAGCTAACTTTACGTTCTACCTTTTATTAAAATAAATGTTTATATGTTTTCTATTGAAATTCGTATAAATTATTTGATGGCAAAATCAAAAGTTGAAATTTGTTGGCCAGTGTTATTGGCCGGTAGATACGGGTATTAAATTTTATTCTACCAAAACACACCGAGAGAAAAAAGTGTTAACAAATGCCTGATAAAGTGAACAGTTTTAAGTTTTACCAATAAGCAATAGTTTAAATCGTTGAAGTAACCAGCTAAAAGTGTTAACTAATACGATAAAAGAACATTTTAATAATTGTTATTTTGTGATGATAGACTACGTACGAATACAATGAAGAATTATGCCGCACATTACATACAAGGTTATTTGCCGCACACATGGTCAATTTGCGGAAATTAGGACTAGGTAGCAGTATGTACAGGGTGAGCCATTAGTTGCCGCTTCTTCGATTGCTCTTTTGTGTTTTAAATAAAAGAAAACAATATTAGTGGAAGATTCATGGTTGCTTGTGGCGCATATTGCAAAAATACTTTAAGCTCTGACGCACTTCCGGTTTCACCGGAAATGCACGGAATTTATTTTTTTAAGTGACACACCCCATATATTTTTGGATTTTTTAGTATTGCTTTAAATTGTCTATTTAACTGTGTTTTCTTTTTCAAAATTGAGCCGATAGTTTTTGAGTTATTAATTTTTTTTGAAAATATTTGATCAAAACACGTGTTCAAAAAAAAATCAATTTCACATTGTTTTTAAAAGTAAAAACATTAACTTTGGTGGTGCTTGTAGCCAAGAAAATTCTGCATCATTTAGTATAAGTTGCACTCGACAATACTTCAAAAAACTTTGTTTTTTCAAAGCCCACTTCCTGAAATCTTCACATACAAAAAACTTATTTTTTTTTAATGGAACACCCAGTATTTTATTGAGGCATTTTGTTTATTTTTTTATTCTCTTTCATTTTTGTTCACAATGTCCTATACCTATCTTTTGTAATTTCTGAGATAATCACTATAGGAGTAATTAGCGGTCAATTAAAGAATTACGAGCGCTCTTCTATGCACCAAAATATTCGTTCAACCAATGGAAGGCAGGAATGGGTGCCGACTTCTTTAGTCATCTGTCAAACAAAGTAAATGTTAAATTCAACTATCCCAAAAGTAATAATTTTACAGAATGAAAAGCATCGCATTTCAATTTTTTGATTCCGGCAATGTCCAGTTGCAGTATTTTATTTTTTACACTGTTGATTAACAACGAAATAAAATAAAGGTTACGTTTACTGACATATTTGAAGATGTATTCAGAAAGTTTTGAGAATTCGTCCATGGAAAGCGAAGATACTCTCCTCCATTAACATTGTCATCAAAGAAATAAGGTCCAATTATGTAACTCCCACTGTTCCTCTCCCCACATTTAATGACCAACGTTGAAAGTTTGCAGGTGTGATAAAAAGAGGGTTTTTATGTGTTATAATAACGTAAATTGTGACGATGAACGTATTCACTTTAATAGAAGGTGGCTTCGTCGGTATACAACAAGAAATTGAGAAAGCCAGGATAATTTATCTGCTGCCCATTAACAAAAATGAAAGCGATTCTGAAAATTTCTTTCATCTAACCCTGTGTAAACCAAATGATGCAGAATTTTCTTTACTACAAGCACAAGCAAAGTTAATGTTTTTACTTTTAAAAACAATGAAAAAACGTTTTTTTTTCTGAACACGTGTTTTTGTCAAAAATTAGTAACCATTAATAACTCAAAAACTAACGGCTAAATTTTAAAAAAAAACAGTTAATTAGACAATTTAAAATGGTACAAGAAAATCCAAAAATATATAGAGTGAGTCATTTAAAAAAATTAAATTTCATCCATTTCCGTTGAAACCGGAAGTGCGTCAAAGTATTTTTAGATTATGCGCCCCAAGCAACCATGAAAGTTCCACTAATTGTTTTTTCTTTTATTTAAAACACAAAAGAGCAATCAAAGAAGCGGTTACTAATGACTCACCCTGTATAGGCGCCGAGATGCGAAGTTAACACGAAAAAAAAATCGATAACAACAACAAAACCCATCAAAGATATTTGGTCCACCTACCTGTAGGAAACTAATCACATGGGCTGACGTCGGTTCAGAAGAAGATGACCGGGGTCGAAACAGGTACTAAATTGATTAAGGCACCATTCACAAGTTTGGACCCCGATATTTGTAAAATACAGATACACTTAATCTTAATGACTTTATAATGTAGTTTAAATAGATAAGCTTCTAATTTGTGTGGTTAAATGACGTTTATTTTATATATTTGAGAATATGTAGTAATAATAAAAATATCGACCGTACTTAATAACAATAATTAATTATTAGGGTTATCGGTCCGTGTATTCTGGTTAAATAAAACTCAATTTGTTCATTCTTCTCTCTATATTTCGATAATGTTTATTATCTTCATCGGGAGAGTGATCAATGAGTTAGCACTGGCAAAAACATCAATATATTTAAAATAATAGTGGAAACATTAAAATGGCAAAAAAACATCATTGCCATTTTAATGTTTCCACTATTATTTTAAATATATTGATGTTTTTGCCAGTGCTAACTCATTGATCACTCTCCCGATGAAGATAATAAACATTATCGAAATATAGAGAGAAGAATGAACAAATTGAGTTTTATTTAACCAGAATACACGGACCGATAACCCTAATAATTAATTATTGTTGTTTGAGAATATGTATATATTAAAAATTAAATAGGTTTTATAGACTCCATTTGCTTGTTTTTACCGGCTAAACACACCAGCATAATATTTTACAGTCTAGACATGGTTATGACATGTCTAGACTGTAATATTACTTTGCTCCCGTGTTGCGTACAACACTTTTTCACCCGCGTCATCATTTTTACTTCAAAAAAAAATACAAAAGTACTGATATTTAATAATTACAAAATGTATTATTCACACTTTTTTTTAACACATAAATTATTCAAAATCAAGCTTTAAAGGCTTTCAAACCCTTAGTACATCTGTTTTAGAAAGCAGAATATGCGAGATATTCGCAAAAAAAATATGTTTCGATAAGAATAAAATACCTACTCCGGTATGATCTCTAAAAAACTTTTTTTATAAAAATGTATTGCAAATTCACTTTTTAGTACATGTGTATTCTTTGGAGGTTTGTCTCGAATTATTGGTGAAATTTTATGTAAACCACTACTTCCGGTCTGCCAATTTTACTGAAAATCTAATCAGATCTTCAGGGGACATTATATTCCTAAATTTGAAGTTCTGTATTCATATCTCATTTTACCGCTATCAAGTCACACACAGAGACAAAGTAGGGAGAGGGAGAGAAATTTTTTTAAAACAACTTTTTTTTTGGTGTAATGGGACTTTAAAACGTGGATATCAGCAAAAAACGCGGCCTCACAAATTGTCATCGTCACAATAATTCCTTATACTAACTTATAAGGAAGTAGAAACGAAAATTTTTAGTTACAGTAAACCAGTCTAAGTTTAATCCTGTATTAAAATTGTACAAGAACAAAAAAATATGTTTCAAAACCTCAAATTGACAAGCAAATATAAAATAGGCACTTGTATTTCAAAATCTCAACTTAACAAATAAATCTAAAATAGATACTTAGCTGTCGCTTCAGAAAGTCTCCTTATCAGGTGACACCTGAAAAATAAAAGGGTAAACGGAATTCAATCTACCACTTTTTCTCAAACACTCTGTATATCATTTCATTAAATCTGATCCTAACTCTACTTTGAAGATCATATTTAACTAATGCAAATTATAGAAAAGATAAACAAATTTTTCGGTAAAGCTCGGCAAAAAGAAACACAAAGATTTCTAGGTGTTTGTTAGTTTTATCATTTTTTATTCCGAAAACAGCAAATATTTGTACAAAATTTGATTATAAAATTACTGGGTTATTCGTTTTTTTTCGGTAACGTAATATATTTTTAAATGTATATTTATTCTCATCGCATCTCTGTATATTTAAGCCCCATGTTTCTTTTCGAATGTAAGCGCACAAAATATCATTTTGTCACTAACTAAAAAGTATGAACTTCTTCTGTTATAACACCTTGAAGAAAACAATAAGTATAAGCCTTCAACCAGGAAGACATTATTTTCTCTGATTTATTCAAGTAAATAGTTTTTGTGAGTGGTAAACATCCGAAAAGGTGAAAGGTTTCGAGGTGATTGTAACTTATAAGTCCCTGGTGCATTGACAAATAAAATAAAATTAGTTAATAAATGTTTTGCTATATAAAAGAACTTTCTTTGAGTGGAAATACTGCCGAAGCCGAAGAATCTAAAATATTTTCTTATTTTGATGCACTAAACGGTTCTTACTTGAAAATTCTACTTTAATTTTGTTATTTTGAAAAAAGTTTAAGGGAAATAATAGTAATAATAATTATGTAACATATCATATTTTTATATTCTTTGACAAAATGAGTATACCCTGGACATTTGTAACATCTAATCATTTGTAGGTGTTCATACCCTTTACATTTTTTCCATCCTTCATTTAATTGTGTTTCCTTATCGAGGTATTTTTTTCCTATTTATATTTTACCTGAGACTTCCTTGAGAAACTACATACTTATTTCCAATTTCCTTTACGACTTTCTCTCTCAATTTTTCTTTAGAATTACTATCTATACATAGTTTTTATTATTTCAATTCCAACTAGTAGTGTACTTGGATCTATTTTTAGTATCCTTGTTTGTTTCATGTGATTTTTGATCATACCTTTCAGGCATAGCAATTAACACATCATTATTATTTTTCAATGGATGCTTTATTTTCAGTGTTCGAAATAGACTCTAAATTTTTTTGAATCAATACGTTTTGTTCTGATATAGTTTGCTTTCACATTATATCATCATTAAGTTTCTTTATCGATTTCATTCATTTCTTGCCACACTTTCATTTTACGACAAATATCACATACATTATAATAATATCCGTTTCACTCAGTTTACTAGATGTTTTGTCACTGACTGCAGCGGATTTACCATGTCAATACGTCGTTTTCGAGAAATATAATTTTATGAAAACATTAAATATTTCCGAAAAATGGTAATAAGTCGAAAACCTTAAATTTTAGGCCTATACTATCTTATAACTTTTTGACTAAGAATTATACGTGAAATACAAAAATGTAATAATATATCGGGTATTTTATTTAAAAACCTATAACAATGTTCAGCGATGAAGTTATGGAACATTCTGTATAATGCAAAACACAAAACCGCTTCGAAATATCTTTACTCGTAAAGGCACAATCGGCCTTACCCGCGGAGATTACTCACCCTGTATATATTGAATGAAAGTCCTTTTAGGACTGTAAGCACCTTTCAATTCTCTCATAGGGAAATCTCGTGAGTTCGTTCTAATAAATATGTATGTCTTATGAAAATGATATCTGTTTGTTCAGTTTAATTCATATTTTTTTATTCCTACCTCCAACCATTTCAGTCCTAAGTAGACCTACTATTAGCAATTAAAACATCCAAGTTGATTTTAAAATATCTTAGGTTATGTTTATTAAATTCTAATGTCAAATCACAAAAAACGTTTAAACCTGAAACTTATAATTATAACACGAAAATCACCATTGGTAATTTTAACTTTTAACGGTTGAATCATATAAAAAAAAACTTTTTTTTAATAATCACTTACCTACGTTAAAAATAACTGTACATAATTTTAATATTCCAAAATCTATTCATCTAAAATTATATAGCTGTTGCCCTATTTAAATTAATTAAATTAAACCTTTTAAGTAGAATATTCTTAACGTATTTCGGAATATCTTATTCTATAAAATATTGCATAATTAATTTTTTTTTAAATTCATTATAAAATAACATTGCAATGAGTTCTAAAAAAAATAAACGCTTTTACAAAAGTTTAAATAATTTAACAATCGCTCCTAAAAGTGTTGCTTAGCTTGTACGTACATATTTGCGTGAGTATACCTCTAAATTTTAAATATCAATATGTAGAATTCGAATATTGTTTTATGAGCTCTTTATAATTATTTTTTGAAGAACATGCATCTACATCATTTTACCTTTTCGTCATGTAGAATATATTTGGTCTATCCCATTGAATAATCCTGAATTGGTGTTCCTGGTTGTGATTCACCTTCTTAGGATTAAACTACAGCCCTTCTTATCCAAGCCTTGAGTGTTGAAGAAAACTCAGGTATATACAGGTATGAATCCATTTTACATTAGAGACAATAAAATTTCTCTCATTTTAATGAAGAAATATATTAATTTTCAATATTCATTAACAAAAGTTTGCCCTTGGCTTTTTGTAAGCATCGTCGGCCCTCTTTCGTTACTAATATTCATTTTTCTGATGGAAATACTCCTGACATACTAAAATATATACTTCTTTGGATTATATTTATGCATGAAAAACAATACTAATTATAATTTTGAATAACTTAGTCTTTCGCACTCTTACATGTACATTAAATAACCGTGGTTTTCATGGTTGTTTCATGTCCAAACGTTTATGATTTTTATATTTCTATATTTATTTAAATAAGTGTATGCAACTAATATAAAATTCCTTAACCACAAACGATTTCAGTGATCTGATAGCAGAAAATCAAAGCAGCTATCAAAAAGGGAAATCAACGACTACGAACATTTATCAAATTATTAGTCAAATATTGGAGGGATGGAACCACAATGAAAAAGTTGTTGGTATTTTCATGGACATGTCTAAAGCGTTCGGCAGCGTAAAGCATGATATATTATTAGTGAAACTTGAAAGACTGGGAATAAGAGGTAACACCTGGAACCTGATAAAATCATATCTTAGCGACAGAAAGCAGTTTGTAACAGTAATGGATAACGATGGAGAAGAGGTACGATCGTCTTGGATCACTGTACTGCAAGGTATCCTACATGGGTCGATACTGGGGCCACTTTTGCTTTTGGTCTACATGAATGATTTTCCAGAAGTAATGACTGCCTTCATCGCGATGTTTGCTGATGATGCGTCTCTGGCTCTGAGATCACCTAATGTTGATGAATTGAAGGAGGATGTTGCTAGGGCTCTGAATACAGCTGAAGAGTGGTTGGAAAGAAATAGCTTAAAACAAAACGTAAGCAAGAAACTCTCGATATGACTTACAAGAATGATATACTTGAGTCATCTTCAACGGAAACATTCCTAGGGTTGGAAGTGGATTCACAACTATCGTGGAAAGACCATGTGCGACACGTAGTGAAGAAATTGTCTCCTTTTAGCTATGCGCTAAGAACTATTACAACTTCAGTGAACTTGGAAGCGGGTATTAGTGCATATCGGGCGTATGTGGAATCACGATTAAGATACGGTATAGTTTTCTGGGGTAGTGGTGTGGATATTGACAGACTTTTGTTCTACAGAAGCGATGCATACGCAGTGTTTTTAGTTTGGGGTGTAAGGACTCGTGCAAGAACATATTTATTAGAAACAAGTTCCACACATTTACTGGATTATACGTGCTTGAGTGAGCTTTGTTTGCTCGCAGGAATGGTGATCGATTCGTAAAAAAGCACGTACTTGCACATCAATATGATACAAGAGGTAGGAAGAATATTTACCTAAAAGCACCACAAATTAAACTTTCGAAAAAACAGAAAAGTACAGTGGAACAAATAATAAAAATATATAAATTCACCCCGCCTGAATTACGTCACCTAAGTGACATTCAATTTAAGAGCGCTCTTGAGCGCCATCTTTATAGACATACATTTTACAGTTTGCAGGATTTCTTTGATTGTAAAGATTTCCTTTTTAACTAAATGTAACTGTTTTTACTTGATAGTATTGTATATTTATATATTACAATGTGTATTTCCTATTTTCTTTTTTGACGTGTTCTATACTATGTAAAATTGAACAAATAAATGACATACGTACGTACATACATACATACAATAACATTTTTATCTTTAATGATGGGATATGTCAAAACTTGCTAAATATACAACGCCTCTTCTTTAATTATATTTAAATAGAATTCTATTTTACTCCTCAGGTATTACAACTGTAATATCACGCAAGTATACATATACGAAAAAAAATTTTTTTCGTATATGAATGCACAAACAACCTAAGCCGGCATTGCGAACAAACAACGTGCAGACAGCTGTTTCGACCTTACATTGGTCTCTTCAGTGCAAAAACGTATTATTAATTTTTAACCTACATCCTTCTGTTTCTTGTCGAGAGACCTTTAGGGAGGAACAGATCCTAACGGTGGCTTCAATTTATATATATATAAATTATTAATATACAGGGTGTTCCTAAATATCATGTACATAAGGAAGGGGGTAACTATTTGGTTTATTTTGTGCCTAAAATTTCATATAAACATAGGTCTGCAAACGCTTCGTTACCAATATGCAGGGTGTTGCAATTTCAAGAATTTTTCACTTTTTACTGTATAGCTCCTGCAGTTTTTGAGATATTTTGTTCAAATTTGGAAGGTAGGTTACGCTATAAGGCCTGCATCATTAGCCATGCCAAATGATTATGTAAATCTACAGGGTAATAATTTTTTCGGGGTCATGCCCTCTTTTCCAACCCTGAACTTTTTTGCGATGCGCCACTGCTAGATTCTAAAATACGCAATAAATTTTCTGTCTTGTTTAGAAACTTTTTGATCTCTTATATTTTTTTCTTATCTCTGACCGTTATCGAGAAAAAAAATAGAAAACAATTTTCTGTAATTCGCCAGAGAAAATTAAATTTTTTAAAATGGTCTAGCAGGCTCTGGCTTTATTCAGATAATCACTTGAGTTTATTAATTTGACAATTGACATTAGAAATCGTAACTTGTGTCTGTATAAGTAAAGTTTTAAATTGCAAACTGTAAGGTGTAAAAGTGTTTTAAATACTCGTTATAATGTTGTAAATATGCCAAATTTCACGAATTCTGAAATGGCTGACATGCATTTTATCTACGGCCTTGCGAATGGAAATGCAAGAGAAGCCAGGCGTCTGTACATGGAGCGCTATCCCAATAGAATGATACCCGATCATCGAATATTTTCAAATATTCATAGGCGTCTTGGAGAAACTGGAACTTTTAAAAAGAATACTAATGATGCAGGTAAACCACGTACTGTTAGAACACCACAGATCGAAGAGGCTGTTCTGAATGAAATAGACAGACATCCTCGCACCAGCTCCAGAAAAATCAGTGAACATTTAAATATTAGTCACCAAGTGGTTTGGCGTATTTTACGTGTTTCCCTGCTATACCCTTACCACATTCAGAGAGTGCAGGCTCTTCTTCCCCGAGACTTCCCTTTAAGGTTTGATTTCTGCTAATGGTACCTTAATAAGCTAGCAGTAGACCGCATTTTTGATTGTAAAATCCTTTTTACCGATGAAGCGAATTTTTCAAGGACTTCAATTATGAATTTCCACAACAACCACACGTGGGCAGAAGAAAATCCACATGAAATTGTAGAAACGCATTTTCAAGAACAGTTCTCATTAGATGTATGGGGTGGTATAATTGGAGATAATTTGATTGGTCCTTGTTTTTTGCCTGGTCGACTTACTGGTCAGTCATACAGGCTGTTTTTGCAGAATGAATTGCCTTTATTACTTGAAGACTTGCCCCTTTTACTTAGAAATCAAATGTGGTATATGCACGATAGCGCCCCATCACATTTTTCTATTTTGGCTCGGGAGTATTTAAATGAAGTATATGAGAATAGGTGGATAGGACGAGGTGGACCTCAGCCATTGCCCCCTAGGTCCCCTGACTTAAATAGTCTAGATTTTTTTTGTGGGGACATCTCAAATCTCTAGTGTATACAACACCTGTGAATACTGTTGATGACTTACGAAATCGAATAATCGATGGATTTGAAACGATAAGAAATACTCCAGGAGTATTTGAGAGAGTGCGAGCATCAATGAGAAGAAGAGCGGACGCCTGTATAAGGGTTGAAGGAGGACACTTTCAACAATTGTTGTAGCATAGTTTTATTGTCATTGTTATTACTTAGGGTTTTTATTGTTATTAGTTATGTTACTTTGTATTGTAATAAAACAATGCTACGAAAACCGGGTCATCCTATTTTTTAACAGGTAGTAGCACCTTAACTCTTAAAATTAATAAACTCAAGTGATTATCTGAATAAAGCCAGAGCCTACTAGACCATTTTAAAAAATTTAATTTTCTCTGGCGAATTACAGAAAATTGTTTTCTATTTTTTTTCTCGATAACGGTCAGAGATAAGAAAAAAATATAAGAGATCAAAAAGTTTCTAAACAAGACAGAAAATTTATTGCGTATTTTAGAATCTAGCAGTGGCGCATCGCAAAAAAGTTCAGGGTGAGAAAAGAGGGCATGACCCCGAAAAAATTATTACCCTGTAGATTTACATAATCATTTGGCATGGCTAATGATGCAGGCCTTATAGCGTAACCTACCTTCCAAATTTGAACAAAATATCTCAAAAACTGCAGGAGCTATACAGTAAAAAGTGAAAAATTCTTGAAATTTCAGCACTCTGCATATTGGTAACGAAGCGTTTGCAGACCTATGTTTATATGAAATTTTAGGCACAAAATAAACCAAATAGTTACCCCCTTCCTTATGTACATGATATTTAGGAACACCCTGTATATATACAGTAATTGTAGGGACTTGTCGACCTGAATACATTCATATGATATTAGAAATAACATGCATCTTCGCACCAATTTTCCGCGGTCTGAGGCTTTCAAAAAATCGCCGTTGTATGCTGGCGCTAATTACTTTAATATGTTACCCGGGGAAATTAAGGAATGTCAGTCACCAGCCTTGTTTAAGAGGAAATTAAAATTGCATTTAAGTGATATATGTATTTACACACTTGCAGAATTTTGAAATGATTTTTTTTTCTTTGTTACGAAATATTTATATGTGTGTATATATGTATATGTGTGTGTGTGTGTGTGTGTGTGTGGGTGTGTGTATTTTTTTATTTATACATTAATTGTTATTATATTTAATTAATTATTATCGATGTAAATGAATATTGACAATGTCAATACCTACTTGTTGGGTCTATGACAATAAAGAAATTTGAATTTGAATTTGAATTTGAATCACAATCCCTCGAAAGCTTAGAAAACTTGATATAGTCAACTTACGTACCAAACGCCATGAGAGATTATCAGCGGCATTTGTTACCCAAGTGCGACATCGCAAGGTAATGTTGCCCCCCGTAGTACAACTACTAATCAGGCAACTGAAGTTATACGTGCATTCAATGAACACGCCATAGGTGGCGTACCTATTACAATACAATGTAACAGTAATTCTTGGAGAGTAAGCGCTCTCACACTATTAAATTACGCAAGTATACATATACGGAAAAAAAAAATTTTCGTATATGAATAAATGTGTAAATACAAATCTACCCTAAGCCGGCATTGCGAACAAACAACGTGCAGACAGCTGTTTCGACCTTACATTGGTCTCATCAGTGCACAAACGTGTTTGATCACAATCCCTCGAAAGCTTAGAAAACCTGCTGAAAACAGCTGTCTGCACGTTGTTTGTTCGCAATGCCGGCTTAGGGTAGATGTGCATTCATACATTTATTCATATACGAAAAATTTTTTTTTTCGTATATGTATACTTGCGTGATTTAATAGTGTGAGAGCGCTTACTCTCCAAGAATTACTGTTACAACTGTAATAGTTGGTTTAAGACCCAACTAAACTATTTTATTTATTATAACATTTTATTCGAATGGTATCTGGTTACTTTGTTTTCCGAACTATACAAGTTACTAGCTGAAGTTTTAGATATATCGCATCGGTTCATATTTTGGGTATTTTTGAAATAAGTTTTTTAAATTTCAATAGATAAATATAATTTTTTTTTTTGTATTAATAAATATCACTTTCAGGAAATTAATAATAAACGTTCAGAAATTGTTTAGAATTATTCTCCTGATAAAAGAAAAATATAATTAAAAAAAAATATTTCAGCAAGCAATATTTTACACCGTTTGACTTGGAAATCGGCACCACTTCGAAAAATAAACGAATTAAAGTCCAAATTTATCACACGCGTCCAGCTAATAATAACTCATTCCTTAAAATATGTCATTTTCGATTTTCGGTCGCCTATCGATTCGCTCTAAAAACTAATTACACGGAATAAAAGACTATCACGTTCGAGTTAACTCGATTATCTGATTGCTGAAGGGGCTATTCCTCGGACCTCTCCACAATTATCGGTCAATGTGCCTCCGGGTGTGACCCGAACCTAACCATCGCGCGAATGTCGTGTAATTGCGCTGAAGAGAGGCAACACATCACGTTGCGATCACATGAATATGGAGCTGCAATTGCTGCGATGCGAATTCATCAATTACAGACGTTTCACGCATTCCGCAACACACCATTAAATTAACGACAGACCAACGAACCTGTTCTCGTGGATAATTATGATTGGATTAAAGGGGATGACACGGCGTATACAGTTACGGTTATTGTTTTTATTTGTGCGATTCTCTTTCTATTCGTGTGCTGTTATTGTTGTAATGTAATCTACATAATTTCGCCGTGTTGCTTATTAATTTATTGTTAGAATAATTATTTGAATTTTGATGTAACACTGACCAAGTGTAGATGATAAAATGAAACAGTATGTAAAAAATACGAATCAATAGAAAAGAGATAGGTTTAGAGTAGGGTAGAATGGAAAGTGTCAGATTCTCATTCTGCCTAAATTCTCGGTGGTTTAATATTACCGAAATGACAGCCTACGCTTTAGAGTGAATTTTTATTATTATTAAAATACACGCTGACAGAAATTCTAGCCAAAAGAACCTTCCATTCAAAGCTGACAGAAATTCTAGCCAAAAGAACCTTCCATTCAAATATGGCAATTTTTCTTACTAATACCTGGGTGTGAGTCTTCCACAAAAAATTCATCGGAATGGAAAATCATTTCTGGTCGAACACGTGTCTCAAGATGAGGGGAGCGTATATGCATCAACATTGTTTTCTCCAAGCTTATCACAAAGTCTCTATCATACGCGTGGTGGGAGTATAAGATGGTATGCTCGCGAGCCGGTCTAATTTTGCCCTACTTTGCGCATGACGCCATCAACGAGACAGTTTTCAAGTGTCTTCCATGCATAGCACGGCGTTTTCGCATATGAAGAGAATTGTTTCTGGTTTATTATTGCAAATTGTGTTGTCCTGTGAAGTGAATAGTAAAAAGTTTGTAAAATAGGTTATTACTTAAATACATCATGCCAAATTGTGCCGTTTTTGGTTGTAATAACCAAAATAGAATGAAGGAACGAGTTGGTATAAAGTTTTTTACATTTCCTAAAAATGAAGAATTTGCATCACAGTGGGTCTACGCTTGTGGTAGACAAGATAAAATCAATTTGAAAAATGGTAATTGTAGCTGTAACTAATTAAATTACAAAATGTTGCTAAAAATAATATCTATTTCAGCTGTAATTTGCTCTAAGCATTTCGAAAGCAAATATTTTTTTACAAGTTTGAAATACTTCTAAATGAAACACCACCAACAAGATTTAGAAATTTGCAGTGTGATGCCATTCCAACTTTATTTTTGCCTAAAAATAGTACTGTGAATGGATCTAAAAATTCTTGAGGCGTTTATTCTAGCAAGCGGTCCCAAAGAATGCAAGCCAAAAATGATTTGGAAAATCGAAAAATTATTATAGCGGAAATTTTATCTGCTCCAAGTAACATCGATGGGGAGCAGGAGGAATCTCAAGCAATGGCAGAACAAATTGACAAAGATGCTTCAATAAATATGTATGTAGTATACGACTACACTTTGACTAGTTTTAGTTAATTGGAATATTTTTTTAGGGATGAATTATTAAAACAGTTGGAAGATATAAAAATGAAAATCTCCTCATTGGAACAAGATGTTAAAGTTTCGAAATTAAAAAACGAAGAACTGACAAATGCTAAAATAGCTTCTGATTCAAAATTATTAAGCTTCCACAACGCATTGAGTAATCATTTTACGCCAGGTCAGATTAAGCGCATACTTAATCCAAACAAAAAATACTCCTCCTGGGCTCCGGAAGACATTGCATCTGCAATCTCCCTACGAAGTGTGAGTCCCAAGGCCTATAGGTATCTGAAAGAAGATTGGTTATCCTCTACCAGGTTTAAGTACTTTAAGAAGGTGGGCTTTGAATCTTGAACTCAATCCTGGCGTATTGAGAGACATTGTTAAACTTATAAAACAGAAGTCTGCTACACTGAATGAAAAAGAGCGTTTATGTTCATTGTCTTTTGACGAGATCTATACATATTTCGAATAGGTTATGTATCGATCAAAAAGAGCAGCAGGTGTTTGGAATACACAAAGCATGTCAGATAGTAATGATAAGAGGTTTGTGTGCACAATGGAAACAACTTCTTTTTTATAACTTCGATACACCTATGACAAAAAGTATTTTAATAGATATAATAACTCAGTTGCATCATGCAGGCTATTCTGTAGTTTCTATAAGCAGTGATATGGGTACTAGTAATGTTTCTCTATGGTCGCAATTGGATATTGGCCAAAACAAAAAAATGTTATTTTGTTCACCCTGTTAATTCAAGCCAAAAAATATTTGTGTTTGCAGATGTACCACATTTATTGAAACTTTTAAGAAATCACTTAATTGATCAAGGATTTCATATTGATGGAAAATTAATTGATTCAAGTTGTATTCAAAAAATTATTCGTGCATCAACTGATGAACTCAAAATTGCCCACAAAATTAATGAATATCATTTAAATGTTCGGGGAACTGAACGTCTAAAAGTCCTCCCTGCGGCACAACTTTTATCAAATACAGTTGCGAAAGCAGTGGAATGGTGCGGAATGGAAGGTTTCCTAAATAACATGTACTGGCAAGAAACGAGTAAATTTGTAAAAGTAATAAATGATTGGTTTGATGTTTTTAATGCTCAGGCCAAATATGGGGGCCACCCAGGGGCAAGTGCATTTGGGATTAATTTAGAAAAACAATTAATGATTCTCAAGGAAACGTCTGAGGTGGTATCCAAAATGACTGTAGGAAACCATAAAACTCCGATACCATTTCAGAAAGGAATTTTACTGAGTAACAATTCGTTGACTGAACTGTACCAATATTTACATGATGAATATAATCTAGAGTATATTCTCACATACAGACTCAATCAAGATATTCTGGAAAACTTTTTTTCTTATATTCGCGGTATGGGGGCAACAAATGACCATCCAACTCCCATGGATATAAAATATAGGTTACGGTGGTACATCCTTGGTAAACACTCACTTGCAGTATTCTCAATGAACAAAAATACTGAAGAAAGTAATGAAACTTGTCTACTTGACCCACTGCAAAAAGAAAATGGATATAAGGATATTGGCGATGTTGATCTGGAAATTTGCATTTCACAAGAATTTTTCAAGAACGTTCTTTTAGACAGTGAATTGGAGAAAAATACGAATCCTGTCTCAAACGGCGACGAAAATATGGATTTTTGTCACTACACATTTCAGAATCCAGATTATGATTTGGACGACCATCACTTGGTAGAAATACAAAATTCGGATTTTGTTTCTGAAGAGCACGAAAAACTGTTGAAGTTGCTGGATAATAGTAAAATGACTCTCACTATTACCAATGAGGGACTCAAATTTATTGCTGGATACGTACATAGCATACAGATTTAAAGACAAGTACCCTAATTTGAATTTGGGGACACAAACGAAACTTCTTCAAACTAATAGAGCCCCAGATTGGATTGAATTTTTATCAAGATGTCACCTTACATACCCCAAGCGAAGAAATGTTAGAACTGGCTCGTTTAGTTGAGATCGAATTTAAAAAATTCCATGGCAATTTCTTCTCTAAAGAAGCTAATATTTTTAATACATTATTAGAAAGAGTTAAGTTAGCTAACGCTGACATTTCAAAAAATATTCCAGACGAAATTATATTATGTTTGGTACGAACTAGAACATATATTAGAATGACAGATTTCAATAAAAACATTAGCTTTGAAAACTGTGGACGCAAATTACAAAGAAAAATGTCCAAATTTATAAACAGTTGAGAAAACCTTTCTACATATTTATTATCACAATGAATCTTACAAATTTTTTATATAATTACACTATTTTGTTTATTTTTCTTTTATTTTAAACTACCTTTTATTTTTATTGTAATTTTTCGTCTGTTAGAAAATGTTCAATTCATAACAGCACATTACCCCTAATCCCCAATTTAGTGGCGGTTCCTACTATGGTTTGCGGGTTTGCTCAACCACCAAAAATTGTAAGAATAAATTAACTATTTATAATGTAGTCTAAAGTCATGTATATTTGAATTTGGATGAAAATAAAACTATAAGCATCACTACTATAAAACAATCTTCAGGTTATTTTACGCTTCTTATTAATAAGAGTTTTATTTTCTGGCTAAATCTCTTCTACAAGATAATTCCTCAAGTAAATATGTTATATGCAAAGTTTCAAATTGGAGCAATCCTTTATTGCCAATAACTCTATATCATCACTTTAAACTCAGTTACCTCAAATCAGAAATAATATAACACTCGGGATACCAGTGACAGTAGACCATTAACTACAAATTTAATTAACCATTTTCCTGAAAATGTCTTTCCGGAAAAAAATAAGTCTTACCCATACTTTGATGCACGGAAATTCCATACTGAATTAAGCGTAATTTGTGAAACGGAAGATTTTAAATCAATCTTGGGTTTGCTTACACTTTATAATAATAATAATACTAATAATCTTTATTGTCCAATAGAAAAAATTCCAATTACAGGACAAACAATCGCTTTTAAATGAAATATATTTTAAGAAGCGTCTCTGAATTCTTTTAAGAGCCAGTTGCAGGTATAGATAATACGGATACCATATTATAGAACCGTATTATAACTTAGACCTTACAAGTGTATAGTAAATAGATTTTAATGCAAGGGGGTTATTAAATTGTCTAGAAGATCTAATGATTTAATTGGGCACAAGTTTCAAGGATATGATCAGTGAAACGTAGGGAGGAGTCGAAGATAGTACCCAGATCCACCAATCTATGCTTTCTAGACACTGGAGTATGACTTACACCATAGCGGAATTGAAACGGATTTGAATTTCTAGTGTAAGTAACAACCGCGCACTTATTAACATTTAAAGTGAAATCGTTTCGATCACACCCGTCAACAATATATTAAAGGTTCCATTGTAGGTGTTCACAGTCTCTCAACGAAGATAACTGAGAATAAATTTTAAGATCATCAGCGTAGGCTAATACTTCACATCTAATGACAGCAACAGGTCGTTGATGAAGACGATCAAGAGAAGGGGGCCCAGGTTGGAACCCTGAGGAACCCCAGAAGTTGGGGTGAATTATTTAGAATGAAAACCATTCCAGCACACATATAGTTGTAGCGACAGGTCACGTGAGAAGACATAAGTTGCAGTAGGTTTTTTGAAAAACCGAGCGCGGCCAGCTTCGACAGCAGTATCGAATGGTCAATGGAATCAAAGGCCTTCGCAAAGTCGGTGTAGGTAACATCCACTTGTTTGCGATTGTCCAGAGCGATAATTATGAATTGAGTTAGTTCTGTCAAGTTGGTTGTTGTGGATCTACCCGAGATGAAACCATGCTGTTGAAATGCAAGCCTTGATCCACAACTGCGAGAGATTTGTTGATTTAGAGTACTTTCAAATATCTTAGCAAAGTTGCTAATAATGCTAATGGGTCGATAGTTTAGTACATCGGATTTATCTCCTTCCTTAAACACAGGTATTATTCGAGTGATTTTCCATAACTCAGGAAATACGCATGTTTTAAGTATTAAATTAAATAACACCTTAAGTGGCTCACAGAGTACAACTGCGCAATCCTTCACGAAAAAAGCTGGTAAATCATCATGACCAGATGTGAAGTTTGCTTTAAGCTTCGCAATGCTCTGCAGCACTTCACTGGACGTGAATTAACTTTATGACATCATTGTTGTGACTTTTAGTGAAACTTTAAAACTTTTAAAAATGCTAATTATTATTCCCATGACATCAGTTGAAGCAGAACGGTATTTTTCGACATTGAAAAGAATAAAAACATTCTTAAGAAACAGCATGGTACAGAAATACTTGTGGCATTGGCGATGTTTTCTCCAAAAAAGGATTTTATCGAAAGTATTCCAGATTTTACTCAAAGAGTTTAGATAAATTTGCTACTATCAATGGTCGTCGCATGGATTTTCTATTTCAATAAAATCAGGATATTAACTAGTGGTTGAAGACTGGATTACTGAATTGTGTCCCAAGAAAGAAAGCTAAGCCAATAGCTGGACTAGTTTGGTTGCGCCATTTGTTCTATCCTTTTATGTAATTAGAAAGCTCGTAAAAAGCTCTTGCGGTTGATCGTCCTTTATTGAATCATTTCTGATTGGCATTTAGTAAATGCTTAACATTAAATTTCATCATTCTTTTGTACATTATCTTCTCTATAATGTTGAATATATATCATGCTAGAGCAATTGATCTACAGTTGTTAAATATATCTGTTTGCTATCTTGTGAATAGGTTTTACAGCTCTATATTTTAATTTTTCAGGAAAGATACCATATTGGAAAATCTATTTACAACATTTTGAAGAGAGCATGTCAATTTCATCTATCAATACATTTATGATACCAACATTAATTTGAATAAAAGAACATTTCATGATCTTCCTGAGTATCAATAATATACGATTTCAACAATGTATAATTCCCGAAAATGTACGTATTCACTTAGAAACTAATTAAATAAATTACGGGAACGGAAAGCTTTATGATTAAAGCGGGAGTTACCTGCACAAATAAGGTTCCGTGTTTTCCTCTGATGAAATTATGCATTAAGTCGGAGGAAAGTACGTGCTCTCTTTAGGAACAACAAACAAAGCGTAATTTTCGTTTGTTATAGTTCGTTTACATTAAAACATCTCTCTTGTTTACACTAAAATTACGGAGTTAGAAAAGAGTCGACGATTAGTAAAAAAAAAAGTGGAAACGTGTGGAATATACATATAGGAGAAATACAAAGTTACAATAGCCGACGTTAATTACTTCTCTAATTTAGAATTTTACGTCTATTAGGGGACACGTGGTCGTGTCCTTTTTCGTCAGCCACAGTAGCAGAGTACAAGTTTTAAGTATGGGTTCCAGTATGTTCAACGAGACGATAAAATTTCAACTCAACCGTTAACTGGTGACATTTAATGAGGAGAATTTTCGCATATTTCTTTTACCCACTGATCCTTTCAGTTGAAGTAAGTAATTTGAATTGTTGTTTAAAGTTAATTTAGAGAAATAACTATTGCGGAAATCGTATTAAATTTTTTTTATTGGTACATCATTTTGCTTGTTGAAAACACGCCAGCGCTTGTTGAAATCAATCATTAAGGGTCCTATATAGTAGATTGGAAATGTAATATTGGTTGCATAGCACATAATTTAATAAGCCAAGGATGTTCGAGTACTTATTACACATAGGGAATATATCTTAAATATTTGAAATAATAACTCAATGTCTAAGCGAATAAGAATTCATTTATGACCAAATATTTACACATTTGTAACCGCGGGAAAGATTTTTACTAGAATAACAATTCATTGTAATGTGGGTTGCCTAATTTTAATTTATTTTATATTCTTTTAAAACAAAGTAAAGAATAGTTGAACGAAAAATAAGTGCAGAACGGGGTAGTTTTTATTCAATTTATAACGTGAACCCAAGCAAACAAATTTCCTCCGAAGGATTTTTGATAAAATTTGTTTTTAATATTTTGACATACTAATTAATTTTCTTTAATCCGATAATTTTTTTCTAAATTTGATTCTTCAGCGGGGTAGATTACTAAATTCTTCATAAGTTGACGTTGAAAGGTTTTCCCCAAATTTAAAATCAACAAAAATATCTTGCATCTAAAATCTGCTATTTTTCCATTGTTGACAGATCCACTATATAGGATCCTTAAAGCAGGCGCGTGTTTTAAAGTTACCAGGGCAACGTCAACAAATTCAAATATGTCAAGTATAAATGTCAATTTTCTATCAATTAATCTGACAGAACAACCTTTCATATTAATTTTATTGAAAAAAGCTCTCATTTTAAATAAATATTAAATGTACAATTTGTATTGTTTGCAATATTAAATATTATATATTAAATATGGTTAATTAAATCAGGGGAGATGTTATTCAAATGGCTTACACTATTTTCGGAAGTCACTGAGATCATGCTTCCACTTATGGCATTCCCAATTAGGTTTGAAACATTCTTCTTATTGCTAATACTCTCTTTAACGTAACCAATCGCCACAGCTGTCGATTTCCAGCCTACTTGTCATTGGATTTGAGCAATTGTCATACCACCATTTGCCATAATGGTAGCAGACGGACGTCGAAAAGCATGTCCTGTGTATTTCTCGGGATTGTCGAATTTAAGATAGCGTGCAATTTGCAATGGACATGATCTAAACTTTCTTAAATCCGATGGGAAATACTATCAACTTTAGAGTTATGCCTAGGTTAAATTTACTTGTAGTTTAACATAAATTTTATCAACAGGGTTCAGGTTTAGCGGGGGTTCATTGTTAGCTGAATTTTTTTCTTAAATTTAGAAGAAAAAATGTCTAAATCACCAACAATTTGTTTGGAACAGATCACTTCAAAGCTGCTACATGCTCGAATGCATTTATTTTTTTTTGGCGGAGGCGCTGGTAAAATACACCGTAACAGAATAAATTATAGAATTTTGTAACTATTATCGTAAATATCCTATATAAATTAAAGAAGGAAAATCATTATTTACTTTATACCAAAATTTATTCAAAATTAAAACGCGAATCGATATTCACGATGCAGATGTAAAGCAAGAGTATAATAACAGTAAATCATTAGTTTGTTTTGCCCGTTGTTCGCCATGTGTGTTCAATCCACGTACAAGTTTAATTTTTTTTAAGAGAACTAATTTATGAAAGTACATTTATGCGCTCATATATCAGAGTAATATAAACAATATATTGCTACCGTTAATTTTGCACGTCTATGTATAATAATAACATTAATCAGACACCTTCCACAATTCAGAACAATATGTATGTATTTTTTGCAATTACTTATCGTTAGTGAAATATTTATTTACAGATTACATATTACACATAGAGTAAGTGGTCAATAAATTGTAATCTTTTGAAATAGTAAAAGTATTTCTATTTTTTCCATAACATTTATTTAATTAATATATGCATTAAAGGTAAATAGACCTAAATTATTATATGGACAAAATAGTATATACCAATGATATATTCGAATTAGGTACCACTCAATACTTGTATTATATACAGGGTGTAGATAAAGTCTGGAACAAAATTAATATTTCTGTTATCTTCGGTTTGATGGAAAAACCCTGAAACAGGTCGATTTTGTTTTTATCCCGTGCACTTTATAACATCGTGAATTTAATTCTGTCGTCATCTGGTTGCGCGCGGGCGTGACGTCATTAGTTTTTTCAAATGGTAACCCGCCACATTTATTACCCCTTGTCGTTAGGTATTCCATTGTGCATGCAACGGTATAAAAAATTTGGTACCTTACATAACAATTTTTGGGAGAAAAATGCATTCGAATTTCAAAAAATTAAAATTTTATTTCTAATGAAAAACTAATCAAAAATTATTTTAAAAAATCAGATAAATTATAATCCGAGGTTTATCTTGGATTGTCGTCAACCAAGACACCAAAAAAAATGTCAACGGAAGTGTTCAAATTGTCCGCCATTGGCCATTTGACACTGGCCGAGACGGACGTACACGCTTTCTACGACACGTCGTATTGTCTCTGCACCAATATTTCGCATTTCCTCGCGGATACGATGTTTCAGATCATCCAAGTTATTTGGCTTATTGGTGTACACCTTAGATTTCACATGACCCCATAGAAAAAAATCAAGTGGTGTGAGATCTGGCGAACGGGCAGGCCATTCAATTGTTCCCCTTCGTCCGATCCATCTCCCGGGGAAAATTTCGTCGAGGTAACTCCGAACACGCCAGCCAAAATGTGGAGGTGCTCCATTTTGTTGAAACCAGATTCTAGGGTGAGGCTTGTTGGGGGTGTTTTCATCCGGAAATAATTCTACCAATGTTGGCACTAGCGTAAATCTTAGGAAATGTAAGTATGTTTCAGCGTTTAAATTTCTGTCCAGAAAGAAAGGTCCCACAATGCGATATCCCACTATTCCCGCCCATACATTAACTTTTTGCCGGTGTTGGGTGTGCTCCTCTCGAACCCATCGAGGATTTTCGCCCGACCAGTACCTATAATTGTGGCGATTCACTTCACCGTTCAAGGTAAAAGTTGCTTCGTCACTAAAAACCACATTGTCGACAAATCCAAGATTCTCATCGCACCGTAGCATGATTTGTTCACAGAACTCGAGTCGGCGGTCGAAGTCATCTTCATTCAGTTCCTGAACCCGATTGATTTTGTACGGATGAAGTTTTTCCTTCTTCAGCAATTTGGCTACTGTGGTAAAATCGACTGCATGATCCCTGGCAATGTTCCTTGTTGAATTATCCTGAAGTTCCAAGAGAATATTGACCCTCAATTCTTGGTCGACCTTGACGAGCCCTGTCTTTTACACTACCAGTTTCAGCAAATTTTGCGACAATTTTACTCACCGTTGACCGCGAAATCGGTGCGCGGTTTGGATTTTCTGCATTGAAAAACTGACAGGCTTCTTCATGGCTACGTATTTTATCACCACAACCAACAATAATGAGAATTTGAATCTGCTCTTTTTCGCTCAAATTCGCCATTTTCGCAATGCACGTTCAACACTACCAATGGAGCAAGTATTGTGAATGGATAAGTTCAAACACCAAGTAATGAACTGTCAATATGACGTGTCGTAGAAAGCGTGTACGTCCGTCTCGGCCAGTGTCAAATGGCCAATGGCGGACAATTTGAAAACTTCCGTTGACATTTTTTTGGTGTCTTGTTTGACGACAATCCAAAATAAACCTCGGATTATAATTTATCTGATTTTTTAAAATAATTTTTGATTAGTTTTTCATTAGAAATAAAATTTTAATTTTTTGAAATTCGAAAGCATTTTTCTCCCAAAAATTGTTATGTAAGGTACCAAACTTTTTATACCGTTGCATGCACAATGGAATACCTAACGACAAGGGGTAATAAATGTGGCGGGTTACCATTTGAAAAAACTAATGACGTCACGCCCGCGCGCAACCAGATGACGACAGAATTAAATTCACGATGTTATAAAGTGCACGGGATAAAAGCAAAATCGACCTGTTTCAGGGTTTTTCCATCAAACCGAAGATAACAGAAATATTAATTTTGTTCCAGACTTTATCTACACCCTGTATAAACAGCGTGTAAAGTTATGTGGTTTAGGGAAACATATTTTAATATGTTATTTAGGAGAAAATTTATTTTTATAAAAAATGTTCATTGTATAGAAACCCCTTTTGGTAAATAAAAAGAAACAGTAATCATTTAAGATAAGATAAAAAACTTGAAATTATGTCGAGTTGTCGATTTTAAATATGACTAAGTCCGATAAGATACAAAATCGGAGTACTGGCGCTATAGGAGACCAGATGGGAAGGTGAAGGTAAAATAGACAACTATAAATTTACACTATACTATTCTGGGGAAGACAAGCAAGGAAGCAACGGCACTGCATTCTTGATAGATGAGAAAATGAGAGACAAAGTAATAAAATTTCAAGCAGTGAATGGAAGAATTTCCTATATTAGATTCAAAAACAACTATGCAAATATATCGGTTATAAACATATATGCACCAACAGAAAAAAGTATGGAAGAGGATAAACAAGAATTCTATGAAGAAATGGAGAAGATCTACGAGAAAATACCAAAACACGACACAAAACTAATCATAGGAGATTTTAATGCCAAAATAGGAAAAGAAGAGTATTACAAAGAAGTCGCAGGAAAATACACAATCCATGACACGACGAATAATAACGGCATGAGAATATGTAACTTCGCAGGGGTAACCGACATGATTATCAGTAGTACCAAGTATAATCATAAGAAGGAACATAAAATATCTTGGAGAATACCTGGTTCACAAGAAGGAAACCAAATAGATCACGTATTAATAGATAGAAAAAGATATATATAATACAAGATGTAAGATCTTGTATATATCTTGCATGTTAAATATAGAATATAAAAAGGGATAAATAAATATGAAATATTCAGGCACCGATGGAGGTAAAAAACAAGTGTAAGAACAGATGTTGGAAGAGAAAATAGGAAATATTCCTAAAGATAATATTTTGATTGTAATAGGTGATATGATAGCCAAAGTTGGAAATGAGGATATTTATAAAAACGTAATTGGAAATTTCATTAAACACTAGGAGAGCAATGACAATAGGATCAGATTAATTTCATTAACAATACAAGGACATTTAAACAGAGTAAGTATGGAGTTGCAGAGCAAGGATACCTAGAAAGCAACATGGCAAAAACTAGGAAGAAATAAAAAAATCAAAATGACCATGTACTAATTCTTATTGCTAATGTGAAATTGACCATTTCCTTGTGAGGTAAAGACAAAATTTGCAAACACGGAGAAAATTAGAAAAGAAAAGAAGAATAAAAACCAAATACAATACAAAGATATATCGTTGGAGTTATCAATATCGGAATGAACAAAAGGCGCAAAATAATCATTTATTTTGAAATTAAGAAACTGAAGCATAACACTAAACATATTTTTTCGAATTCAAATATTTGTAAAGAATATCCATATATTTCTCTTTCTTCAAGTCTAACCATATTAAGTATGAAATTTCGAAGTACTTTATATTTGTTGATTGTTGTTAAATCTAGATTTTTTGAAATGAGAAAAGCTCTGTCTCTTAAATTCATAAACATTTTTAAATTTTTAGTCAGCCAAGGATCTATTGGCTTAGTTATCCTAACTTCCACTAAAGAAGCATAACATTTAAACAAAGTAATAAGTTCGTTAAAATTTTCAAGTTTGTACTCTTTGTCATCTTTTCTGATTAAGGTTGTCCAAGAAAGATTATGCAAATCATTTGAAAAGGATGTATAACAGAAGTTTTTGAAGTTTCCGTTTGAATTAATTTGGGAACTGGTTTGACGAGTTTGAATGACAATTTATAAAAAGACAGTCTGTGATGTTCTAAGCTGCAAAAGAATTTTCGGAATTGTTGGTTGCCTAGAAAAACAGAATAAATATTATTGAAAATGTAATATGGAAAATCTACCGACAAAGTAGACATTTTTGAACAACACGCAACTTTTGTATCAGTCTTCGCAATCATTTAAGACTCGAAATTCGTATGGGACAATCATTCTCGTCACAGAGCAAGCGTAAAATTCAACTTTTAACTCCTCTCTGTATAATCGGAAATTACAAATTACATTGAATTTATATAATGTTATTTCTACTATGGGAATGTACATAATGGCGAAGTAGAAGTGGGGGAAGCAAAAAGAAAGTAAAAAGATTATTCCGATTGTCAGGGCGAATGAGGTATAATTTGTTTCAATAACAGTCCCGTTACATTTCCACCTAATTTAGCAAATGGAGAGCGAAGTGTTCACCTGCATTAAATATGTGGGTGTATCATTATCTAAAATGCACGCATATGTATTGCCGCCAAATTAATCAGTTAGATTTATTATTCACACAACACAAATTTATGCTATCAATTTACATCACATGCATATTACACACAAACTACGACAGACACATGGTCCAAATATAGTTATACATTTTTTTAAAATATACCTGGTAATATTTATGGAAAAATTCCTACAATGCTCCTTGGTATTAAACTTTTATTAGACTTGGTTGTCTGTATGAATAAATAACCATATTTGTATTCAATACATCAACGTTTTATCCTACTAATATTTGATTTGTATATCTTCTGATCTAATCCGGCTCGAAGGCCCACTATTTCATTTTCGCAAGCGTATATAATTATGACAATTACATTGGACTTGCAGTCTATAGTATCAAGATTGCGCTATACTATACAAACAATATGCCAGATTATTCGAACTTTTACAATGACATTTATGAGCTTCGAATACATGATATTTATTTATACACTATGATCCTTTTATTTATTCTTCTATGTGTAGCCTGGTTAGTGTTTATAATTTGCTTATTCGTAGGAGAACAATGTTTTCTTCAAAGATAATAACGCACAATTTCACAACACTTTTAAAGCGCGTTGAAAATGTACGAGGTAGGCGCCATAAATTCTTGGCCTGATATACAAAAAAGAAACTTGGAATAATATAAGAATCTTTATTTTTCAATGTAATCTCCCATAATTTCTATACAAATAGCATTTTCTTTGTCTATATAAAATAAACTCACTAAGAAGTAGGAAAGGGGATGTTGACAAAAGATAACAAAGCAGTATTATTTTATTGTAATTTACAGTCATGAACTTCAATTATTTTTGGATTGTATCCCTTATTCTTTGCTATTGCTTTAATTGTATTTAATTCTTTATTATAATCTGTTTTACTTAATGGTATATTTATTAATATGCGTATAAAGCTATGGGAGGAATTTTAATTTCCCAGAATTGTTTTGAATATCTATAAATTATTGTTTCTGTGTATTTCGGTTGTCTATATATGTTATAAGTTAATTTGTTTTTTTCCATTTCTATTGTGAACTGTATTTTGTTATTAATTCTATTAAGATAATTTACTAATTCGCTTGCTTCCTTTTCAGTTCCTAGAAATATACAAAAGATGTCATATACGTATATTGTTCAGTGAAATATCTTTTTCATGATTTTATTGTTGTTCTTGAATAGTTTTTTTCCCAAAGTGTGCCATATAAATTTCTGTTAAAAGGCAGCTTGGTTTAGGGGATTGCCCATAGGCAAACCGTTAGTTAGTTTGTAGATGTTATTGTTATTTTAAAATAGTTTTAGTCTGTAGGTACATGTGTTTATAATTTCCAAAAGTTTTGGTATTGCATTGTCCTCTATATTACATTTGGGGGTATTTTTAGTATATTTAACTACTTTATTAAATTTATTGTATTTTTGATACTTTTATCGGACTTAAAATTAATTTTGTCTGGTGGTATTTTATTCATATATTTACACTGTTTGTAGTTTGGTGCATAAATGTGTGAAACTATAGGTCTTGCTGGGTTATTGTTTTTGTGTAATTCCGGTTGACCATATAAGGGTGGAATTCTCGGGTTCATTATATTTATATGTTTATTTTCTAGATTGTTGCGTTTTATTATATTTTTATTTATTTTTGATATTTGTTAGTAGGATCCTGTCTTGGTTATTGACTAAGTTGTTCCTTTTATTCGTATAGTCTAACTTTTTTAAAATAGTGATTGTGTTACCTTTCGTCAGTATTAGATAATTTGTTTCAATTTTTGTTTCTATTGATTTAATGATACTATGTTCATTTGTTATATAAGATAAATATTGACTCATTTAAATTAGTCGAGTAAACTGTTTGAGAATGATATAACATACCGACACAATTGTTAGAAATATCCAAATAAATTAAGTGAAACCAAATCAAGTGTTTTTACTTTCTTATACGTAGTATAAGGAAGTATTGTGATGATGAAAATTTCGACCTCGAGATTTTCGTAGATGTCCACGTTTTGAAGTCCCCTGATATCGATAAAGTGGTTTTTAAAAATTGTCAGTGTGCTGTGTGTCTGTATCTGTGTGTGACCATGATAACGGTCAAACCGCTACAGCTATCAATTCCAAATTTTGTATTTACTAGTATAATCTCCCTCTTGAGATTTGATTCGATTTTCAGTAAAATCGGCAGATCGGAATTAGTAGTTTATTTCAATAAAAAAATCGAATTTAGACAAAATTACGTCAACTACTAAGTTTACACAATTTTAAGAAGAATTCATATGTACTCAAAATGAAATATGAGAAGAATTTTATTAAAATTTTTTCAAAATTCCTACCGGAAGTAGGTCTTTTACTTTTATCTAAAATTAGTTTTTTGCAAATCTCTCGCCAGTCATGCTTTCTAGGCAGGTAGATTATGAATATAACAGTATTTAAAACATAATTTTCAATACTTTTTGTAAAAAAAAATTTCAAAATTTGGAACGTAAGTAACACTTTTCTCTTACCGAATAGCGACTTTTTGCAAATATGTCGTAAATTATGCATTTCGTATATGTTTATCAAGAGTACAAAAGTATTTAGAGTTAGATTTGCAATGTTTTTTGTATAAATGAAATTTAAAAATTCGGACCGGAAGTAGCACTTTTACTCTTAGCGAGTAGCACTTTTTTTTATAATATCTTGCAAAATATGCATTCTATACAGATTTTATTAAGAGAATAGAAGAACTTAAAATACGACTTCGAATAATTTTTGAAAAAAAAAATTCTTAAAATTCAAATTCTTAAATTTCAAATTATGAGCAAAATGTATATTGAAAGTATACTCCTCAGGATTCATAAAATATTTTATGTTTAAAATGACATCGGTTTTCATTTCTCAAAATTTGTCATCGGGCAAACAAATCACCTGTACATGCAATTACTTTTTCGAATTGGCCATTTAATATCATCTGAATGTTTGCTGCATCACATATATAGTAAAAGAATATAATCAAAAATGCGGATGTATCAGGATGAAATGCCGAAATTCATTAAAAACGTGGATTTATTCGTTGCACTAGCTGTGCCGTTTATATCGCGCTTGTTGTTTTTTTTAATACGTTTTCCTTTCCGGCCTTTTACTCCTCATTCTAGCTTTTCTGATACACGCATACTTAATCTATATGGCTGAACTTTTACGTCAACGTATAACGGTCATAACTTGCTACATTAAACATTACTGAACCTTGTCTACATTATAACGTCGTGTGCGCCAAGTTAAAGTGCTCTCTTAAAAATTATGTCCATGATAATGGAAATCTTAATCGTTGCTGCATTTAACTATAAAAGTTAGTAAGCTATTGTACGCCAACGTTTTGCTAGTTTCCAAAACGTCGAATGTGATTTAACCAGATATACTAGATTTCAAATGAAAATGCATGTTTAAAAAAGAATAAACGTCAAGAGAGCTCGAAAGAAATTTCCGTGTAATTGTTTGATATAAATGGTTTTATTCAAATGAAGAATAGACTATATGTAAATCTGCATAGAAATTTAAGATAAAATTTATTATACAGTGACTATGCTGTATTTTTCGTAAAATAAGTAAAGCGATGATTTCAAAAACAGCGTATGTCCAAAATTGATAAAATCGAAACGTTAGCGACATCTTGTGGATTTTTTTGCAAGCTATAGGTATGTTGGTGTCATTTATTGAGTTCAAAACCTCACATATTCATATTTATAGCTCTTTGAATTCTAGCTAATTCGGCAAAAATCGCGTAAGTCCACTTCGGTTCAGTTCATGTGAAGTTTTTGGTGGAAACAAAATTCTAACCTTAAATTACGCTTGCCGTGGTCCTTTACTGCAACCTGCTTTCTTAACATTAAAAATCAATTAAAACTACAGAACGGACGCAGTTAACAATGCTGACGCCAATAATTAAACAAATGGCCTGGAATGAAAGGAAAAGAAAGTAAGAAAAAACAGTGCAAATTATATCCGCAGCGTTTGGTAGGTACCCCCTTTAGTTTGCTTATATTTAGCAAAATAATAAATATCAAGAACAAATATAAGACGAGTAAATTAACCTTAACTATTTAATAATGCACTGTACAAAACTTGCACTGATTAAGTATATAAATACGAACGGATGATTCCAGAAAGTTTAGAAGTCTTATAATATCCTGTTTTCAACATGCTGAGAGTTCCATAAAATAAATGAGTAAAAGAACTTGCGCTATTTGATCATAGATGGCGCTAGTATCAAACACACTTTTTTGCTTTATATTTAATTGCATGGTGCTGTTGTTTTATTTCTTACAAGTAATAATAATAATAATGTTTATTACCCAACAGGCAAAGCCTAAAATAGGGATATCATGTCGTGACGTATAACAGGTCCTCTTGTGCCACGCCCCTCTCCAGCTAAACACCATCTGTGCTATAGGAGAGAAACAGCTGGAACCTATGTTGGATATGGTCCAATTCCAAGGAATTACTGAATTACTGAATTAAGGAAACACTGGTTTAAAGCATGGGGAAATTATTTTACAATGTTATCAACTTTAAATTCTTATTTTAGTTCTTATTACAAACACTAAGCGTTAGTAGAATACGAAGTTTACTGACTACGAAACATAAAAGCGGGTTATTTGTGAAAATCCTAACCTAAAATTGTATTCATTCATTGATTCATAATCAAATTGATGCGTTCTGTTGTTTTGCATTGTGTTTTATTAATTATTTAGACTTGTTGTAAGTTGTGAGGTACTATGGTCGTAATCAAGTATTCTGTGATCACGTGTACTGATAACGCTTCACAGAAACACAGGCTTCTTTCCTTATTTAGATGAATACGTTAGTGTAAATAGTGCACAAATGTTATTTTTCTATATGTATTTACAAAATTAACATTGTTCAGATATATAATCAGGGGGTTGAAAGATGGTGATCCATCCCTTAAAAGGACCAATGTTAAAGTGTATAAAAACCATTGGATTTGTCAAATAGGTACATTGTATTAACTCAATATTGCATGTATGTCATTTATAAGCAAACACTGTGCTAGAGATTTGTATGATTTTATCCTCAATAAAATAACTAAGTAAAAACTGATAACAATTTATTGGTTTATTATTGTCTTGTAAGATATTTAATAAGAAATAAAATACTCTTACTCCTTTATGAAACTATTAACAAAATGTACATATTGCTGTGACCTCCTCTACTTTAATTAATAACCAATAGTTAAATTAATAAATTGATATACTTTAATAATCTCAGGGTCTAAATGTGAATTTCTTTGTTTTTATAACGGTTAATGTGTCGCAGCCTTTTGCTTATTGTGAGTTCTAGCTGTGATAGTGATGTTTACCTTCCTTATGTTCTCCTTTGGGATGGGTATAAATAAGTAAATATTGAATGTCAGCACAACTTATTTTATTTACAATATGAATTTACAAAAACATTGCTAGTAATTTTTTTATTATCATACAATACAATACTTTATCTTTTTCTTTGTTATGCGTTGCCTTTTTATTCATAGTACAAGCACCTTGCAAATCCTTTGTTCCTTATGAAAATTGTAAAAAAAAACTGCACGAATTCTTCATGTATGCTTACAAATCAAAGAAATTTACTAACTTCACTTTCTTTACCCTTTTACCGATGTATCCCCATTGGATCATCTCGACCTGAGATTCTCACGTCAAAATCGAGATTTAAACAATGAAGAACTATTTGATGTTTCCCATAATATTCCAAATTATTGTTGTTCAAATGAAAGCGTTAACGCCTCGTTGAGTCGCCCTAAGTTGAGATTCGCACGTCAACCCAAGGCTTACTCAAAGAAGAATTTATTAAATATTTAAATAATATTCTAAAATTTATTACTATCTGGGTAAACTTGTTGATACTCCGTTGAATCGCCTTAAGTTGAGATTCGCACGTCAACCCAAGGCTTACTCAAAGAAGAATTTATTAAATATTTAAATAATATTCTAAAATTTATTGCTATCTGGGTAAAATTATTGATACTCCGTTGAATCGCCTTAAGTTGAGATTCGCACGTCAACCCAAGGCTTACTCAAAGAAGAATTTATTAAATATTTAAAATAATATTCTAAAATTTATTGCTATCTGGGTAAAATTATTGATACTCCGTTGAATCGCCTTAAGTTGAGATTCGCACGTCAACCCAAGGCTTACTCAAAGAAGAATTTATTAAATATTTAAAATAATATTCTAAAATTTGTTGCTATCCGATAATCTTATGACACACACATGAAGATTCCTTTATTTATTTATTTATAGGATTGCAAAATGAACTTTATTTAATAGTGCTTGTACTTACTTTTCTTGATCGTATATTTTTTCGAATTCTCCTTGATAATCCGGGCCTTCCATCCTACTGGAAATTTTCTTATTATAGCGGGCTTTGTATAGTCGAATAATAATGTTTCGCGCTTTATTGTATATAGCGCGCACTTGTCCGTCTATGAAGCGTATCACACGTTTTCTTCTTGCGACGTCTGTATCTTAAAGGCGTTTATGCCTTTTAGATTTTTATTTTATTTATTTCACTTGGAGCACTGGTTTAACTTTTCTTTTCTTCTTGAGTCTTGGAGATCTTCGGATGGACTCCTCGTTTTAGCTGATGCATGCCCTTATATACCGTTTAACATTTGACAAACGCCTTATTTTGTTTTAAATTATTTTCGTTCAGTTTAAATTTTCATCCACTGCGCCCTCCGTGTTTGTTATGGTAACTATCGATGTCACGTGGTCATGTGACCTTTCTTCCGCCATGTTACCGTTGTTGTTGTTTACATGTTTTTATACTTGCATATTTTATGGACATTGATTGATTTTATCTATTGGTAGGTATTCTTTTATTGTATCCACGTTACCTCCAATTTGCGTTGTATTTATATATATATATTCATTGCTTTCTTTGTTGTTTTTGATATATATTCTCTTGTCGTTAATCAATTTAATTCTAACATTCCCTTTTTTGTTTTTAGGAATAGGTAGTATGGGATACACGTTACATATCGTCTTTATTCCCTTAATTTGGTTTGGATGCTCCTTATCCTTTTCGTGTTTCGGCCCTTCTTCCTCGAGGTCATTGAACCATCTCTTCGTGTTCGGAGAGTTTTCTAAATCCGTTAACCTTTAATCAAAATCCTGTTGATGTAAGTTTTTCCTAATCTACATTATTTACTGACTAATATCTTATTTATTTTAGCTTGGAACCTCGTGAAGCATTTATATATGTATATATATGGGAAATTGTATACCACTCGCATATTTAAATGTACATTCAACAATATCTTTTATTCTGTGAATATCAGTGAAAAATTGCATACCCAACATAATGTTTTATTATTTTTTTTTTTTAGTGAACCAGGCCACAATATTCACATTCTGGATGTGTTTGTGTATAGAAACAAATAAATCATATACCTTTGTATGCATTTCCATGTCCCATACGGAAGAAAATACAATTAATCTTAGTGACTGTGAAATAAGTGGAATATATATTTATTTATGTATATGGACCTTTGTTCTATGGTAGTGTTTATTATTGTCCAATATGCTGAATGCAGGCTTCTATTCATTGATTATTATTGCTACTAAAGAATGTGTTACCGAATGACCTACTTTCTATTAATCACTAGTAATAATGTTTGAATCGTTACATATCCTTTTTTAAGACTGAGGTCAGTATTTAAGCATCATGTTTTGTATGATATTTAACATAATTTTGTACTCTAATTTATTTTACGTTGTTTTATTTTTATTCAATACCATTTTTATTTTTAATTGCAAGTGCTATCATTTTTATGGTTATGCAACCCATATTGCATTGATGTGTATTCTACTGCATAGTTATTAATTTGAGTACTCACTATTACGTGATAATTTATATTGTATATATTTATATTATATAAATTAGTGGATTATTCTGTATTTATTTGTTGAGATATTAAATTATAATTTATATCTAACATGTAAATTTATATTTATTTAAAATAAATGTAGTGGTATTTTATTTTTGTTGACCTTTTATTTGTTTGGTTTCTTTATTTATCTATTTAATTATTTAAGTGAAAAAATACCACAGCAATATGTATAATATGTTGTACACAATACCTCTATTTTTATTTTCTTTAATGTATGTTATGTATTGTGTAATATACAATATTTACTAATTTTTTGGATTTTCATATTTTCATTCCCTATGTGTATATTTTTCATTTTGTATATGGTTTTATTGGTATTTACGAAGTTCATTTAAGAATTACGGTGCTGCAATTTGAATATGAATTGTTCACAAAATTAGCGTGCAAAAAAGAAATACTTTTGCAACCAAAACGGATGTCGTAAAGTGAACTTTATAGCACCGAAATAGAAAAAAGCATTTTGCACATTACACCCACACAACCAGTCTGATAAACTGTAAGAGCTTCTTTTGAATTTTCTCGTCACGGTTTTATTAGTTTTCAAATTGTGATCTTCTAGTTTAATCAATAAATCTGGTCTAGGGAGACCTAGATTTTTTAATTCTGTCTTAATGTTACTAACGCAATTCATAGTTGCATTTGCACCGATTGAAATTACAACATACTCACCGCTGTATATTACATACTGGACCGCCACCCGGACCCGGCACCATAGAGTAGTGCCCCGCCGCCTACATATATACGCGCGCTACCCGCGCCAGTTTCATCGCTCGATTTCTAATACAGACGGGGCAGTCGCGCGAGATGTCCCGGAGCCTACGTCAGACTGCGATTTTTAAACGCGCTGAAAAGACGGACTGTTACTTTCGAAAACAAATTATTTGTCATCAAACAAATCAGAAAAATTACATACAAATTAGGTATTTATTATAATTACTTTATCTGTTAAAAGAAATTTGTCACAAGGGGGCAGTGCCCCGTTGCCCTCCCTGCAGCAGCCGCCACTGATAGTTTGTATTACAATCACATAGCTCTGTCAAGAGTTCCATGAAAAATACTAAGAGTGGCTTAACTTTACATTTCTATATCGTTGACTACATTTTTCTACATGGGACTTGATGGGATTTCAACTTCCATTCCTCCTGAACATTTTAGAAGCTAATGTACTGGAATACTTATAAATATTGAATCATATTTTGTATAGGTAATACTGAATACGCCATAATACACTGTTTTCCAAGTTTATAATATATTCAAAGAGTCATCAATCTCAAATGATATCAAAATTCATATGAAAAAGTAATATTTATCTGGCATAATATGTACATATTTAATTGAGGTTATGTTTCATATATTCGGCCGTAAATGTAGATTCCATGTCAGCAAATATATAAAGAGTAATATGGATGTTTAATATTTGCTGATGTTTATTTTCTCCCATCTGACTGAATGAAAGATTTATGTTCTAAGTTTAATTTTATATGCGTTAGTGTGCGTCCCAGAATTCGCCTATCCCTAATGTTGATTTTCATTTTGTACTCTGATGTGAAAACGTTTCGTGAATGTGTGTGTGTTTGTTCGCATGCATATAGAAAAGCAACTATTTACCCTATTACCTTTGATGTATGGAGGATTTTTCCGGTCTCTCGCGATATTACGCGTGGAATTTACGAGGAATATTTTATTTACTAAAAATTGATTCACATATAAAAATATATACCTTACGATATGTTTTGACTGTAACTACAAGCAATACAACATATATCGTATGTATATAACATACCGAAAGGAATTCTTCGTTATTTAATAAAGAGTCTGAATAATAATGGGTTTTGTCACAATTTTGTCATCGTAGTTGCCAACTAGTTAACAAAATTGAATATTGTTCTACAGTTACAACAAGGATGTTTTAAAAAAATAAGTTGTTTAAGTTTGAACAGTAAAAAATAGCAATTTTTTTTTGTCTAAGATATAATCACATGTTGAAAAAAAAAACGAATTCCGTCAGTTATTAAGTATTTATTTTTGAAAAGAAAGAGTATCAGGCAAAGATATATCTGCTGATACTGTTAAGGATACTTCCCCTTTTAAAAGCACCGTAAAATAAAACACAATTTGCGTTCAAATACACATTTATTTAAGTTCAGTACGATTACGTATAGCTATGTACCTCTATACATACCGTAGTTGTCAAATTTTAATTTCGGTTTATACTTCTATACCATGCAGAAGATGACCTTATAATATGCAGCGATGCCTGCTTGCTAACAGTGGTGGGAGAGCAACGCAGTCTGGGGGGACCCTCACGCCTTGCATTTCATAGGAAAGGTTAGTCGAGTGTGGCAGCCTCGCTTATGTTTATCTTTAGTTTATTTCGTCTCGCTTATATTTATCTTTAGTTTATTTCGTCTCGCTCTTTTCCTCTTTCTACTTTCGTATCAGAAATTAAAATATATCGACTATGGTATATGAACCATTGAGGAGCTATTGACCACCTATGTATACGCAGATATCCAACACTGCGGTTCGTACGCATACATAGGAGCCGCTGAGACAGTATGTCTCTCGGACGGGCTGCGTGGTGTATTCTCACAATATCTTTAAATTCGATGATATAATTAAGAATGAAAAATAAAATATACATAATACATAAAAACAAGAAACAAATAAAAGAAAGGATGTTAAGTCCTTAACAGATACATTAGAAATCTTAAGTGATTAGTATCCTTTGTACGCCACTATTTAAAACTGGATTACTATATTTAAGAGAATAAGATTGTAGCACACAAACTACACCTTGGTCAGATTAAATATAGTATCATCTCTAAAAACCGGTTACTAGAATTTACTATAAATACGACCATTATATGAAGGTAACCGTTATTAAGAATGTCAAAAAAATGAAGAAAAAGGTTTATTTTGAATATCTATTTGTTCGTTGCTTATGGTAATGGCCATTATCAATCGATTCACAATAAATTATATTATATACAAGGTGTGTAGGTATAAATTGGCGGACCCACTACACGTGGCGATATTCTTGGTCAAATTTTGAGTTAAAATTCCTAATCCTAAAACGATGTATCAGGCTTCCTTTGTCTTCAGAATGAATTTGAAAGAAACATACATTTGGCAACATTGAACACGCATGTGCTAGTTATAATCTTCGGAACATTTTTACACGTCGTCATGTGAACCTTACATTCAAAATTTAAAAACGAAACAAACGAAATAAAATTGGTTTCTTAGATTACATATTTATTACGAAAATATTACAAAGTTTAAAAAATTTTTTGATAATATTGACTAATTTTTGTACATCTTCTTGATAGAAATCAATGTAATTATTACCTACATAATTGTTCGAATTGAAATCCATCAGTTTGTAGACATAGCTGCAATTTTTGTGGTATCGTTTGTATACTATTCGCTCAAGTCTTTCTGGTGTGATTTCTAATACTGCGGCTTCAATTCGGGCTCTAACTTCGTCAGCGTCCTGTGGAGGTGTAGCGTAAACTTTACCTTTAATGAAACCCCAAACAAAAAAATCTAATGGATTGAGATCGGGGGATCTTGCAGGCCACAAAAGGGGACCGCCACGACCAATCCATCTGTCTGGGAAGTGTTCAGTCAACCAGTCTCTTATATTACGAGCAAAGTGCGCAGGAGCTCCATCATGCATGTAAATCATATTACGGCGTACGTTCAGCTGTATCTCATCAATAACTTGTTCTAAAACATTTAAATATTCACCGGCATCTAGGCGATTTGGTAAGTAAATTGGTCCAACTACCCTGTGGTTTATTATACCCAGCCAAACGTTAACAGAAAACCTTCTTTGGTGACCGTATTCGCGAAATTCATATGGATTTTCATCTGCCCAATGATGAAAATTATGAGTATTATACACACCATCTCTGGTAAACATGCACTCATCACTCCAAACAATACGTCTTAAAAAGTCACCTTCTTCTATTTAAGATTGTATTGCAATAATTGATTCAAAATAAGTTATCATTTCCGTAAAGAGGCTGAACTTTAGAAACATGGTATGGATGAAGCAAGTTTTCTCGTAGAACCAAATGAACAGTCTTATTACTGGGAATATTTAGTGTAGAAGCTAATTGACGGGTACTCGCAGAGGGATCTTCCTGTATTGTGGCTAGAACTTGCTCTTCTAGTTGCACGGTACGCCTTTGCCTTGGTCGACCTGCGTTCGCGTTTCTTGGAATAATCGAACCTGTTTCACGAAGTCGTTGGTCCAGCCTTCGAAATACATTTTTACTTGGATGCCTCCGATTTGGAAAACGCACTCGATATTCCTGCCCTGCCATGCTAGCATTTCCACGACAGAAACCGTATATCATGTACATATCGGCATATTCGTTGAACGTAAAATTCATAATAAACAAACAGAACAACTAGTAAACACGAAAACCCGAAAACTGATTAAAACTATACAAATAAACACGAAAAATAAGCAAGTCGAATGAAATAGGTAGATTACAAAGTGTCAAAATTTGGCAGTAGTAATGTATTTGACTAGAACAACATTAGGCTGCCTACTTATTGTTTTACAACGTTGTCAGAAGTGTTTTTCGTCAAAATAAGTTAATAAACAAATATTAAAAACAAACTTTAAAATCAAAAAGAAAACTTTAACGAAAGGATAATAACAACAATTCTTCTTTCTTCTAAATTGTAGCTCTTTCTGTCAACAAATATCAAGTACCTAATAATGCTTATTTCAAGACTGAAAGTCCGAATTTTAGGAACCTCGTGCATATTGATATGGAGCATGGTACAACATTTTCGTATTAGGATTTTAGATTCCGAATTTAACGAAGAACATCGCCGCGTGTAGTGGGTCCGCCAATTTATACACACCTTGTATATAAAAATGTAATATGTCTGCCTTTTTTTTATTGAAACATATTGCTGTGAACTAAATGATGTTAATTAAAAACAAAATAAAAGTGCAAATATGTATTTTGCAAGTCTTAATAATAACTCGATCCCAACGCCACCTATCAACAATACGTTGCATAATGCAGATATTATTCATTATTTAGTCGTTTCAGTCACAGTCTCATAGATAAATTGATGCATAGAAAGTTGCCTATATACACAGTCCCATGGTGAATACAATTCATTTGATTTATTTGTCTTATAATTCTTAATAATCTAATTAGAAATGAACTTAAAAATATTTAAAAACTCTTCTATATCATTTATTTTAACTTGATATGCAGTATTAATAGCAGTATTTGTTATTGGGATATGTGTTGATTTCACGATCATGTACGGAATGTTACTAAAATAAAACCTGAAAAAAATCAGTATTCTACTAGCAATACCTGTAGATACTTTTGCAACTGGTTTAACGGCGAATAAATCAAACACGAATAAACTAGCAGCACTGCGGGGAAACACTTATTCAATAAATCGATTGATGATATATAGGAAGAGTACTTGTGCGATCAATAAGTGTGTCATGTATTTTGGGGATATCTTTGACCAAGCGTGAATTTGCATGGTTATGAAATCAATACCGAGTTACGCGTTTTTCATCCAGCTTTCTGCATGATTAAGATTTGTGCACACTGGATTCATAATAGAGCAAAGGGGGTAGGAGACTAATATACCAGTGAGCTTGAATGAGACGGTTATTCATGCCTTGCATGTAGTGGTAGTACTTTGGTAACACCTGCGCCAAGGCTGTTGTTTTATTAATTATCTAAAATAAATGTTTAATACCCATATTTCATGCTATGGGCTATCATAAAATGTAAAAAATGCACAGGCATTTCTTTAAAAAACAGTTTATGCCTTATTCGAACAATCCGTATAAATAAAATATTTGTAGATTGTAGAGCTCACGGCCACAATGACTTTTTGCTAGAAAAGCCTTGAAAATATGTCAATAAACAATTCTCAGTATAATTTCTGACATTTAGCTCTTTGCAAAATTCCAAAATTGTTCTATAGATGACTTCATAACGTCGTTTTACAGTTTCCCCAATCTCAGGAGGACTACGTGAATTATCAGGCATAGGTATAGTAAAAAAAATTGGTTACTTGAAGACGAAAACTGGCAAATTGTTGCAAAAATATAAATGTCAAATAAAGCAATTTTTCTATACTTGTCTAAGTCACACGTAACATATTATTTAGTTATGTGCGCAATTGTTTGTAGTAACAATAAAACTGTCATATTATAAATGAAATTCATGCAGTATTAGATAAAGTTTGCATATATTTTTTTCTACTGCCACATACTCTGACTATTTTACTATTGAACAAAAAAAAATATTCTATAATGACTGACGTCTTCTAAAAAGTATCCAAAATAGTATTGATCCATGTAGGCAAGTATAAAATGTCATAAAGATCTGAATATTCTGTATACATATATATAAAACAACAGGGACTATATTTGAATGTTATAGTAAACAATGATTATTGCCAATTGGTTTTATGGTCGTTCTGAATTTTGATGTATTAAAACAAAGAGTTTTACTTCAATGTTTGTACAAAAAATATTGTGAGTGAAGATATCTTCCACGCATTCGCACAATTAAAGGCACATTACAGTACCTGTTGTTAACCACATATAGATTTAACGTCGACTTCAATCCAGGTTGACTTATTTAAAGCACCTTGTTTTGTTAATCAACTCATCTAATTCCTATTTATGTTTTATGCGCCACAAGAAAACTATTTCTGCCTACATCGGCTTTATCTAATTTATACTCCACCGGGTTGATGTGCAATTAACTAGATTCCAGAAGACGTCATGGGAGTTAGATAATTGGCTTCATCTTGGACTTGCCTTATTTCCCCTAATTAAATAAAAGACAAATCAAAAGTCTTTATTTGTTCCCGTCTCAAGTGAAAATATGCTCGTCCTTTTTATTTCTTTGGAATCTTATTTACTTCCCATGATAGCAGTTATAAGATGAAATGATGCATTATTAATACCTATTTCTATAGTTATTTTATTTTTGGATGAATCTATTATTATATTGATGGTTTTATTCAATGCGTTTTATTTAGAATAAATGAATCAAATTAAGTACTTAACGTTAAAATATATTCAGTCACTTTTACTTTATGTGCCTATTTATAAAAGCATCGCGTCAACTAAATAATAAATTTAGGAAACAAAGAATTTATATATATTTAAAGGTAACGTTTGGGATGGTTTATTATTTAATAAAGGGGAAGGGTCGAAATTTACGGTAGAAGCCGGGCATAGCCCAGGAGGTCATTATATATCGTGTTTAGCAGCAGATAATGGATCCGTTTGGACAGAGTGTTAATTACGTGAACTGCATCCGTAATACGGGAACGTTTAAGTGAACTTCCTAATTTCCCTATGAAGTTACGACAGTTTGATGTGGGGTATGCAATTACAGAACTTATGGGGACCCAAGATAACCGCCAGGATATACGCATCGAACAGGTCTAGTAGTAATACACAATAGAGAAAGAAATGTCTTAAATTAACAAAAATTTTTATCAGTAATTGAATAGTTGATTGAAGGATGTTTCAGTTTTACTGTAATAATCCTAACTATTCTTGTCAATACATAATTATGTTAATTTTCGAATTGCGTGGGCGATTTCATTCTCTGAATGCATTTTAATCATTAAAATTTATTTGAAATTGTCAGATAGTAATATTTACAATAAATACTACAGAAAATGCCATTTCCATCCTTAATGATCTATATAGATAAAAATTAAATGTTGTTTGTTGTTAAGCGCATTACATGAGAACGGTTGGACTGATTTGACTATTTTTTTAAAAAATTTTCGTAATAGTCCGCATATGGTTTTTGAGGTAAGATAAATTGTCCGAAAAATTCAAAAATTCGAAAAACTCAATAGTGCTTTTTTCTATAAGATTTTTGTATGAACTCAGGATAATAATTCACGATTCGAAAATGGATATGCCCAATTCCTTTTTTGTTTTGTTCGATATGGTCCTGGAAAAGTTCTCAGGAAAAAAATTTGGGACAATTACAAAGAAAGCTGACGATAGGAACTACGTATTTGGTTGATTCTTTTTTTGTTTTGTTAGTTATTCTCCCGGATGAAGATAACTCAATTAAATAAAAAATCTGGAAAAAATCTTTATACAGTGGTTGTCTAAAATTCGCTCCTCTACCGTTTTCTTTTAAACGAAAAGGAATTTTCCAGACATTTTTTCAATTGAAAACATACTTGTTTTGTCGAAACGATGGTTCGTAGCTACGCTAGGATCCGATAGATGTCGTTGTAGCTGAGATATTATATATTATATACTTATCATAGCGCCACCTACCGGAAAGGACAGAACTACGTCTGTGGAAGCAGCAACCTAACAATAAATTTTGTTTTTGTGTTTTGACGAAAATTTTCGATCGCGAGATTTTTGCAGATGTCCACGTTCTGAAGTCCCCTGATACCAAAAAAGTGGTTTTTAAAAAATGTCTCACTCTCTCTCTGTGTGTGTCTGTCTGTCTGTGTGTGTGTGACCAAGATAGCGGTCCAACCGATGTAGATATCAATTCCAAATTTTGTATTTACAAGTATAATCTCCCTCTTGAGATCTGATTAGATTTCCAGTAAAATCGTCAGACCGGAAGTAGAAATTTATTTCAGTGAAAAAATTGAATTTTGCCAATACTTCGTCAACTACTAAGTTTAAACAAATTTATAAAGAATCCATATGTACTCAGAATTAAATTTGAGAGAAATTTTATTATGAAAGTTTTTTGAAATTCCTACCGGAAGTAGGTCTTTTACTCTTATCGAAGATCAGTTTTTTTGGCAAATATTTTGCAAGTCATTCTTTTTAGACGGATACATTACAAGTAGAAAAGTATTTAGAACTTAATTTTCAATCTTTTGTTTAAAAAAAATTCAAAATTCGGACCGGAAGTAACACTTTTACTCGTATCGAATAGCGATTATGCATTCGATATATATTTATCAAGAGCACAAATATATGTAGAGCTACATTTGAAATATTTTTTGTATAAAAGAAATTTCAAAATTCGCACCGGAAGTAACACTTTTACTCTTAGCGAGTAGCACTTTCTTTCGAATATTTCGCCTAGTATGCATTCTATTGAGATTTATTAAGAGAATAGAAGTGGTACAGTAGGGTTTTGTTTATCTTTTCAGAAGATAAAAGTATTTAAATCTTAATTTAGAACAACTTTTGTGTAGTTTGACACGCACACACGTATAAGAAAGTCGTGTGGTGGCCACACCTGATTTTTTACATTGAAAAAGTTACAGGGTGTCTTGTCATGAACGATGAGATTGTAGATATATTCACGTGTGCATTTCGTCCCATTTACTAATTTAATTCCGTTTGCTTCGTATCTACATTATTTATTTTATATTTCAGACATGCTGCGACATCTATAATTCATTTACAGTTGCTATGCATTTAATATGATCTGTACTGTATATACATATATACATCTGGAAAAAATATTAAACTGTATACTCTTGTAGTAAGAATAGTGGTTGCTTTGAACACGCATAAAACAGTAAAATTAATTTGTTTTCCACAAATTAATCAAAATAAAAAGTGTACATAACTGCTACCGTAATCTATCATCAGGAACAAACACGTAAGTGTAGTTTGGACTCTACTTTAATCATACTATAAAAAAATTGATTAAAATTTTGAATTAGTCAAAAACTTGATAAAAATCATGTAAATAAAATAATAAAAAAGTTTAGTTTATCAAATTCATTTACCTCAATTATAGTTTATATTACCTATAATCAAAATCGATCACTCTCTGTGCATTAACTTTTTGAGGTTATTTATTTACTTCTTTAAATATATTAGATCATTAGAATTTGAATAGTAATTTTTAAAATTCTCAATTACGTAAAACAGTAATGAATTGTACCTATAGCAGGAATATTCTTCACACATATTAGGTTTATAAAGAAAATCTTATAGTTGATAGCATTAAATATTTCGTTCTTTCAACAGAATGGAATGATATAGGTACAAATTAAGTATATACGGGACTCGGGATATGATTTGTCTAGACACTGGATAAGATTTTCTTGTATGTGAAGTGGGATTTTCTGAATAATCAGGAATGAGTTTCTACTTCCGGGTAAGATTTATTTTCTTAGTTGTCTTTGATTTTTTTAATATTTATTTTTTTTTAATTTTCACATTTGCTTCAACTTTGTGTGGGTCAAGATAAATTCTCGATTCTCAAAATGTAATTATTTCTAAATTTCACTAACTGGTATTCTTCAATAAGAAATAATTAATTAATCTTACAAGAAGAATGGTTTAAAATTTTAGGTATATGGATTATAAGTTTCTTTAATACTTGATAAAATTAATATATTTATTTTAAGCCTTTCTTTCTCATCAACTCCGTGAAAACATTTTATTCCACCCCTTTTGTAATAATTTTCAATTTTAATTAATGAGAATTATAAAATGTGTTATATTTCTACATTTAAAAAGAATTTTTTAGGTATTTCTTAATATATACGAATCCTATATATGTGACCGCTTTTCAAATTTGAAAAAAGTAGTTGTACTACTTTGTGTCAAAGCAATAGACACCATAAAAAAAAGCGGTGCATTTGTTTATGAAACATATTAGTGTTAGTTACACTCTATTTCATACTAACAATATCATCAATTACAAAAATTTGCGATACTAGCAAAAACAAATTACCGAAACTCTCATACGTATAAGAAAATCACTTCATTTTTTGAACATTTCAACTCCGTGGTTGTTTATCAATCAATCAATCTTTATTGGTGTTCTGTACAATGTACATACACAAGTCATTCTAACTATCTATAAATATATAAAAGGAAAAAAAGAAAAGAAAACGTATATGTCACTGGACAATAACAGATGACAGATAATCACCAACTTACAAACTAAAATCTTTCACATTAAGCTTAACGTTAATTATTTGAGAGAATAAAATATTTTCATTCTTACGAACATCTCTTCTAGATAGATGATCGCACAGACAACTACGGACGACCGGCCTACCCTAGAAACAGAGACATGTTTATAACATCTTTGTCGTTCCTCTATAATCGCTGTTCCCTGACATAATCCCGACTGTGCTGACGTGCATATTTCAGACCATGGTATATCTAGAGATGCCAAAGTAAGTATTCCCATTCCCCGAAAATAGCCTCTGCACATAGTATAGTAGTATAGTATAGTTTATTAATCCAAGTTATACATTGGTACGTTGGACAAGTCATGTAACAAAAAGAAACTAAAAAGTAAAAAATACAAATACACAGACTACTCAATACAAAGGATTTAGCCTTATTATTGCTGTTAGTGTAGAACTTAAAACTAGGTACATGTATTTAAGATTATACTCTAAAATTACAATCCAAAAACTCCTGTAGGGAGTAATAAGCTTTTACCGACAAAACCTGATGCAATCGGTTCTTAAACTGTTTGGGTCGCAGATACCTAATAACTGATGGTAACTTATTATATACTCTTAATGCGAGTACCTGGGGAGAGTACTGATGTAATTTTAGTCTTGATTTAGGTATTACGAAATTATCCCCAGATCTCGTACTGAGACCATGCAAATCACGATTTAATGTATAATCATGTTTATTATTATGTACGTGATTTGCCAGGTCTTCTATTAATATACATGGCAGAGTCAAGATGTCCAGGTCAATAAAAGAGGGTTTGGCAGAGTGAGAGGGCCCGACACCAGTTATAATTCGCACAATCTTCTTTTGACATATAAAAATATCAGCAGCCAATGCCGAAGTACCCCAAAACCCAATACCATACCTCAATCTGCTTGCAATGTATGCATGATAAAAGCTCATCAGCTGCTGCTCAGTCAAAACCGCCCGTAAGGATCTGAACAGGAAACAAAATGAGTTCAGTTTTGCTAATAGTGTCTCACAATGATGCTTCCAACTTAACAATTCATCCATCCACACCCCCAAAAACTTGTAATTTTTACTTCTCACCAGCCTATTACCGTTAAGATTGAGGTTCAAATAAAACTCCTTATCCGCCTGAAATTGATAAGGATGGAATCTTATATAGGTGGTTTTGGAATTGTTAAGAATGAGCTTGTTTTTCATAAACCATTCAGAAACAGTGTTCAATATACTGTTGCATTTTTTAGTAAGAATTTGGTCATCTGAAGCAGCAGTAATCAGTGCAATATCGTCAGCATAAATTGTGATGAAGGTGTCTGAAACAATTTGCGGTAGGTCATTAATAAAGAGCAGAAATAGCACTGGTCCCAGTACTGAACCCTGGGGCACACCTCTGCCACTCGTCATCATCTCCGAGTTATGGCTACTTATTCTGTTTGAACTGCGATAGGTAATATTAACATATTGCCTCCTACACATGAGGAAAGATTTTGTCCAATCAAGAGCAACACCTCTAATCCCCAAGATTTCTAACTTGTTTATCAAAAGACTGTGGTCCACACAGTCGAAAGCCTTACTTAAATCAAGAAACATTGCAACAGGGTAAGTACCATCATCAATGGCAGTGACAATAAAATTATAAAAAGCATTAAGGGCAGTAGTAGTTGAACGGCCTTTCCTGAAGCCATGTTGGTAATTGCTCAGTATATTATTTTTAACCAAAAAGTTATTTAATCTATCTAAGAAGCAATATTCAAATATTTTTGAAAAACAGGATGTAAGTGCAATCGGCCTGTAGTTTCCCACAGATGATTTGTCTCCACCCTTATGTATAGGAACTACTTTAGTAGTTTTCAGAATATGTGGGAATTTCCCTTGCTGGAGAGACATATTAATGAGGTATGATAGAACAGGTATAATAGAGGTATAAATCGCCCTGATCACAAATGATGGAATTTCGTCAGGACCAGATGAATGAGAATTTTTTAATTTATTTAATATGATATAGGAAAGTTCGTGGAAAGATATTGGTTCTAAGAAAATGGTTTCGTTTACTCTTTGGGGTGTAGAATTATTGTTAGTAGTGTTGTTCGTTGACTGGATTAAGATATTATTTAATGGGGCACATAAGAAGAATTCATTGAAATGCTGAGCTATTATGTTGGGGTTGAAAAGTAATTTGTTGTTTATTTTTATTTCATAGTTGGATCCATCTGGTACAGCATTTGATAATTCTTTAATAACAGACCAGGCTGTTTTGTGTGGGTTTTCTGAGCTAAATATTTTGTTTTGATAATATGTCCGCTTTGTATGATCTACTAAATATTGGTGTTCAATCTTAGCTTTTTTATAGGAATCATCTAGAACCGGATATTTTAACCGAAGGTAATATAAAGACTTTAGTTCGCTTGATGATGTAATCACTTCACTATTGACCCAGCGCTTATTTGCGTGTACGGCCCGCGATCTTTGTATTGGGAAGTGCAGATTAAAATAATACAGAAAAATACTAGTGAATCTATCAAAACATTCTTGTAAATTGGAATGACCATACACTCCGCTCCAGTCTTCACACATCAAGTCAGATGCAAAGCGATCCACATTTTCCTTGTTAAATTTTCTTTTGTAAACTGTGGGACACCCATTAAGAGCACTAGATAGTTGAGGAACGTTTACTAGCACTGTTCTGTGATCTGATATATGATTGTCTACAACTAATATTTTTGCATGATCCCTATTATGATTGATGAAAAAATGATCAAGGATGTAATTCCCACGAGTTGGTGTACTTACAATATTGTAAAGGTTATAGGTCTGCAAAATGTTTCTCAATATCTGATATTGAGTATGATCTCTGACAGGATCTATATTAAAGTCACCGAGAACAATAATTGGGATATCAACCATAAATAAGCTGTCTAATAAATTTGTAATACTTTCAAAAAATACAGAAAAATCCTCAACAGAATTATTCGGTGGTCTATAACATAGAACAACTAATATAGAGGAAAGCCTCACCTTCCAATACACACCGCAAAACTCAGTTACACCCTCCACCGAAAAATCATTTGTATTAACCTCTGTTACCTCTACTCCTTTCCTAGCCAAAATAGCAACTCCCCCACCCTTTCGATTAGTACGAGAATAGCTGGCCCTCAGAGCAAAATCCTGGATATGCATGTAACTCACAGAGTTTGAAGTTAACCAGGTCTCTGTGAAACATAAAAAATTAATATTATAATAATTTAAATAATCTGTAGTAATTGCATCAGCCTTATCGTGAGTAAGTGATCGACAATTAAGTAGTAAGAAATTATAGTCAATGTTATTATTTAAATTACAATGAACTCCTACGTTCGGTCTGTATTCCCGCGACGTGGGTGAAAAAACCTCGAAACATATGCCCCTGAAGGCCACATGGTCGGATCCAGAGCCTTTTCGAAGTTAGACTGGTTAATGGTTACTTTAAAAGATTTGTATACTTCTGGATGAGATGATGTGAGATCTTCCACTACCGCTTCTGGAAAAAAATCAGCCAAATGTGTCTTGATATCAGATGCTTCTGTGGTGGGTTGTATTCTTGATACGAACATGTATGATTGTTTTGGAATTGCTCTTATCTTAGTTGTGGTGGAACTACCAGTAACAGATAATTTATTCCTTTTCTGCGTTTTCTTTGTTTGCACCTTAATCCATTCTTTCTCTTCGGAGGGCATTCTTCTGCGATTCATAACAACCTGAGAACCAGCCTGTTCAGTGTCGGTAACCTCTGCGTCGCATTTCTGCAGTTCATAAGTTTTGAGAATCTCTGTATACGACTTTTTATTTGGTATTTTGTCATCATTATTTACATTTATTTCCGTATTCCGATTTTCTAGTGAGTGCATATCAACTTTTTTTGTAAGATTCGTGTTTTTTGAATTCTGTTTTTGTAGTGCGTTAGAATCAATTGCAGGTGTAGGATTATAAGCTTTTGCGGAAGATGCAGAATGCGTTTTAAAATTAATAAGTTCTCTTTTTAAATTGGAATTCTCTCTTTTTAATGTAGTTATTTCCGCACGCAATTTATCTAATTCATCCGAAAAGTTTCCATTATACATGTGTAGTTTATTTATTTCAACTTTTAGTAAGTTTATAACTTCCTCTGTAACGCTATTGATTGCTTGTTTTATCTTAGAGGCCATAATATTCTCGATATTAACACCGCTCATGACATTGGAGTCGTTAACTTGAGGTACTTGCAAATTCGCTGTAGGTTTTCCTTGCGGGAAGGAAGCCTGTTTCTCTTCACACACATTGCACCGCCAGCTTTTTATATTTCCAGATGTTTTTAAATCACATAGTTCTTCAGTCGTAATGTTTGTACATTTTATATGTAAAGTTTTAGCACATAGAGGTGCCGCACACATTATAGAATCATCATAACGTGAGACACTCAAGAAACAAATATCGCACTTGGGCATAGCGACCGTTCATCCACGACGACCGTTCACTAATCACATAGGGCCCATATTGCTCGCTTTTGCAGGATAAAAACACGTTCTGCCAGTTTATTCGATTTATCTGTATAATTCTAGCATATAATGGCAGCAGTAAAAGTACCACAAGTACCAAAGACGATCACGTAACGAAGAACTGTGCTGTCGTCACCTAACATCTCAACTGTTGCCAAATGAACAGTTGGAACAAGAACGGTTCCAGATCTGCTGCTGAATGCGACCAGTGATTCTGCTTTTATCAAAATATAAAAAATTACTTAAAACACGAAGCTATTGTGAAATTAATTATCAAAAGTACAGTAAATATTCTATTGAAAACAAGAAAATGGGTGTGCTTAAAACAACACGGCAGAAGTGAAAACTTCATCAAGGCGAGGTTAATAATACGAAATCCAACTTTTTTTCCGTTCTATATTACATTAGGGTCATCCTGCATCGACGAATTCAGTTGCTGAGATTTAGTGTGCTTCTTTTGACGATATTTCTTCACGCGCGCATTAGACAATTCCCTTTTTCGTTTTAATTCGTCAACGATTTGATTTTCTTCACCCATCCTGTGTAACAGAAAAGAATTAAATGCTTATAAATTCGTATATAATGAGCAATTAAAGCAATGCTCTATTCTCAACGTTTCTGTTTTGCATTGGTATACAAATTATAGTAAATGAGTGTGGACGTTATTTAACACCCGGAATATACTGATCAGTTTCCGAGTCATCCATATCATTTTAATAAACATGCTAAAACTTACCTGAGCGCGAAATATTATTAAGTTACCAATTAGCGAACGCAACACAGTCCGCGCAATACAATTTCGCGGCCGTTGCTATGGCAGCGTTCGGACGCATGTATATATATATAAATAGACAATATGAATACTCGTTTACGAGTCTCGCGCTGGTCTGATGCTAACGTGCCGGCTTCTCACCAGTGCTGCTCGGGGACATGAATTTATTTATTCATTTAAATTTCAATTTCATTGAAATTAAATACCTCTATATGATATATTTCTTTCGTTCCCTTAGTTGACTCGAGCCGACTTTGCCCGAACGAGCGTTACATAGCCGAGCGTGACGGCTCAGTCTTGTTCAGTGCGCACAATCACCGCAACGCGCCCAAAGAAGTTTACACTTCAAAAACTGCAGAAAATCCAACGATAGATGATGATGGACCGTTCTTATCTTTGTAATGCTAGTAAAACTTTCATTGCGTACTCGTATTTAAATCGATTATCTATACTACTTAGCTCGCCTTTAAAGTCATTAAAAAGTTATGACAAGATAAAAATATAAGTTTCTCATAAATATTCCAACACATAGCACATTGTATTTATAATATTAACTACTCCTTGCTTTCAAATGTACTAAAAATTAAATAAAGTGACAGTATGAAAATGACTACAGAATTATTAATCTAAACCGAGTACGGTTAATACTGGAAATGTTCTCCTACAAGAGTAAGTTTTCTCATTAAACGGAGTAAGAGATGAACACCCAGTTTTAAAATTTAACTTAAAGCACATCGATTCGATGCGCAATCAAGGTAATTGCAATTACACTTGGAAAAGTTCTACATGAAATGATAATGGCAATTGCAAGCTTCTAATTGATAAAAAGGTATGAATTACCGTTAATTGAATGAAATTACGCGATATTCTAAAGTAAGTCGGACTAATTGAAATGTTGAATACTGTATTGAATATAATTTAATTTCCAGTTTTAACTGTCGAAGTCAATGTAGGGATGCATTTTTGAAATTCGGTCCTTTTTAATTCAATTATTATATATACAGTGTGCAAGTACAATATGTTAAGGCGGCAAAAATTAAGATACTTGTTTCTCGGGCCATTGGTTATACCATAAGCAGGTTGCTCAAGTGCATAACAAAAAAGTTGGGATTAAAACCAAAACTTTAGACATCGATAGAGTTGGAATTGTCCACACTTAATTAAGATAATTTACAAAGCTGTCAAAAACCAAATCGTAAATCACATGATAGATCCTTAGTTTTTGCTTTTTATAAACAGATGGCGCTGTTGTAAAATAATTTAATTTAGGGTCGCTTTTCCAACTCCGATTAAAATATTATGTTAACTAATCTTGTTACTCTTTTTCATCACAGCGTTGAAGAAGAGATACTCGATGCTGTATAGTTATATCCTAGTACTAACACCAGAAGATTGTCACTTCGTTTTGATGAGTACCTATGCCGGACATTGCACGAATAACAATTATATCAATTTCACGTTACGCCTGAGCAAGATTTGTCACCACAAGATTATAACAAACGCAGTAATTTCTTCCAGTAGTTAATTAATTACACAATGCACACGATATTCTAATTTCCTGAACTGCTGGTTACCGATTAATCTTGCTTGACAAGAATTGCGATTGTGGGACAACAAACATTAAAGGATCTGACTATACTGTCGCCTCTCGTTGCTTGCTATTTTCTCGTTATAGTATTGATTCTGGGTACTGTGAGAAAATTCTGCCAAGTTATTTCATTGTGATACAAAGTTTTTTAATAAACGATTCTAAAAGTAGTTTTATTTGTTGCACTCAAACTTGTGCGCAATAGATATAAATGCAAATATAAATTACATTCTCCAATTATTGAGATCTCACTGGTAATACTATCGTTTTCAAAATTACATTGTAATTACAGTTAAGGCATACTAAACGTAGAGAGTATTCATTACCTAAATAAAATTACTCCTTAATTGAAATTCACCCTTTCTATGTGCTTTCAAATAAAATGGTAGTTAACCAACTACTAGATGCTAGCGTCTTTTGTTAATTACAATATGCACAAAAAGAATTCGGTGTAAACATGTTTTGTTAAGTGACAGGCTATTAGTGATCAATTTCCTAGAGGTAATTTGCATATACTGCAACTTGACATTAACGTCAATATCCTATTTTCGGCTCGGATAATCAGCGTTTGTGTAATTGTTGATACTTTCAGATTTCAAATATTCACACAAATACTTGTACTCTTTTTTTATACAGGGTTGCGATTATGTATGGAACCGGGTTCGTTATGCTAAAACGGTTTGAGCTAGAATCCTGAAATTTTAAACAGACCTAGGATTCAATTAAAACTACGTATTTTTTTTGTTTTCTTTTTGATCCCTAAGTTTTTGAAATACATAACCTACTTGTTTTCTTTTAATAGGAACATCGGTTCAATGGAACATCGACAAAAAGGTTATTTTCCCCCGAATTAAATGGTATCATATTTATTTTAAGGTTTGGTGATTCGTTTGACAGAATTTTAGAAAAAAATTCAAACATTACTAAAATAAAATAAAACACGCAAATCAAGCAGGCATTGCAAATCCGTCAAACATAAAATTCTTGACAGTTAGTTGTCAGTTGACGTTGTATTAGCAAAAAACTAGTAATTATGACTCGTTTAACTGAAAGAAAGAGAATTGAAATTCTCACGATAATTGGGTATGGAGATATAAAACGAAGTCACAAAGAAGTCTGTGTAGTGTTAAGGACACCCATCCATATAGGTATCCAACAAGCAAGTCAACAGTGACAAAAACATTAAAAAGATTTAATCAAACCGGTAGTGTGAAAAACCAACCTAAATTAGGACGACCAAGAACATGCACCAACGAAGAAAATTCTTTTAAAATTTATCAGATATCGCAGAGAACCCTAAACGTCTATACTACAAGTGGCTTTAGGCATCCACTCGAGCACATCCAATCAGCGCTCTATATTTAAACCATGTTAAACACGTAAAGTTGAATTCTTGACCAACTTACCTATGATATGATCGAGTGGATGCCTTTTCGTATCGACGTTTACACAAATAGCAAAATCGCACCATTTGTACTACTTATATATTTCGCATTAAAAGTGCTTAATTCGCGTTATTACATATCACAAAGCACAAACACTTTTAAAACTGACAAATGCGTGTATAATTTAACGAAATCATACGAATCAAGTACGAGCACGACATTTCGACCAATGACAACACGCCGTCGAATTTCCTTAAGGACTATAATCGCTTGGCAATGTATCAATTCATTGCGTGTGTTGTATCTTGATAATGTGTAATTTTTCGTCCCAACTAAGAGAGATAGAATTGGTCGCATTGCGTGTTCTGCGCATGCGGTCGCATTGCGTGTTCTGCGCATGCGTCAACTCAAACTGTCCATTTTGAAATTTACGAAATGACAGATAAACAGAAAACATAATTATAACCTCTGATTTAAATTGACATCTATAACTATGATATTATTACTGAAAGCATACGCAAAGTTGTTTTTTTTATTGAATTCAGTTTTGTGCAAGTTCAGTTCATCGGTGAATTTGTAGAATTACCCAGAAAATACGCGGTAGAATAAATAAACGATATGAAGGCTGATTCCAGTGAGTTATTAACAAAAAAACTTGTGAAGTTACATCTTCTGCGTTGATTTATACGTGCTTACTGGATTATGTGAAATTATATTATTAAATGTAAATACCGATCGTTTCATTTTGATTAACAAAAAAGATTTTGAACAGAAAAACTTGTGAACTTACAACTAATACATTGATTTGTACGTGTTTATTAGTATATGTGAAATTATTGAATATAAATACTGCATCTATCATTTTGATTTACAGAAAACGCATAAGTTAATGTTTTAAATACACAATCGAATAGATTCAGGTATGTTTTATATAAGTCAGATTGTATTATATTTCAACATATAGTTTTGCTTGTATTTTTAAGCTGAAGAATGCAAATAAAATTACTTAAATTACTGTATTTAGTACCACGCGATCATTTAAATTCTAAATTATAGCAGGCGGGATTTTTTTTATTAGGTTGTCCAGAATGTCAATTATTGATTAATTAACATTTGGAAACGTCACTTTGACAATTCAAATTGTAAATTAGTACTTTTATACCAACTTAATTTAAATTTCACAGCCTGCGCTAATTTAGAATTTAAATGATCGCGCGGTATTTTGGCTATATACCTATAAGAATAAAACAACATCTATTTTATATTTGTCTACGTACATTATTCAATATAATGTCGCGTAATCAACAATGTAAAAAACTAATTAAATTCCTGTTGTGTTCCTTTATTTAATTCTGTGTCGAGATATACACTAAAACATGAATGTTTTAGAAAAAGTTGTGGAATTAATCAGCATTACATTTTTGTGATTGAATATAATTTTTATTGTTGTTAACTTTTTTTTAAATTTAGAATGATTAAGCCATTCATGAAAATAAAAACGTGATGAAACGTAATTTACGCCCATATGGTAGCAAAGAATATAAACAAACAATTACTCTGATACACTTGAATTTCTGTAGTGTATCTAATAGCACATTCATAATCAATACATTTTTCTTGATGTCTATGTCTGATAAACTGAGATGAGTAGAAATGAGACTTGCAAATAATTTATATTATTGCTTGTAAAAAAGGTATGTTGATGTTGTATTTGATTCAATAATTACATCAAGTTCAATTTCTACCTACGAAGTAAAAAATTAAATTTTATTTTATTTATGTTCGGAAATCTATTTTGTTTATACTTTCTTGGAATTAAAACAACAAAATTTATTATGAAATATTTGTATGAATTAATAGATACATACAAATTTATAAAATGGTAAAAATGATTTAGAGAATGTAACAATATCATAAAAACAGGAATACGGTTTGATGCCGTGCCTACCTTGCCGTTCATAATACTGCAGTATTTACTTCCACAATGTTGGGAAAAGTTCAGAAGAACTCATCGCACATTGTCTTGGCAAAATTCTAAATGAATATTATCTTTATACTGTACCATCTACAAGTTGTTTTAAACTAAAACATATTTTATTGTAAATTTAAATATAAAATACATTCTATATGTGCTTGATTACAATTTAGTGACAGAAATTACGATACATACATATTTAGCAAAGTACAAATTTAAAAAAACACTTCACTATCTTATAAATAATGTGTTCATCCTTCAAGTTATTTTCACAATCAGTGATACATCATAGCATACATTCCAATAACCGGGCCAATCTCTTTTCAAAATACCCAATTTCGGCAAATTATTATCTCATATCATATGGGATCTGTGGATTCCGTGGTGGACATATAAAAATTCTTCAACCTTCTATGAACACATGTATGGTCTATTAGACATATACCAAAAAAATTAGAAGGTCATGGCAAAAAGATGGGTGTGCAACTCTGTAAGGTTTAATAAAAGCCTATTTATTACATATGAGCAATTCAAATATTTTAATATGTAACATAGTAATACAATTACCTAATTTAAGTACAATTTACTTTGCTGTTTGCGTACATTTCTCCGATGTAGATGACAGTAATTCTAGAATACAAGAATACCACATTATCTAATTCTTTATTATTCTTGCATATTGAGTTGAATAATTTTAGTGCTGTTGTTATATCACAAATTATTGTACCTATAGAGCTGTTTTCTTTCTATTCACGATATCCCAGGATAATATCTTCAAAGAAACACAATTGCAATGCAATTGAACTGACTGCGAGTTTTAGTTAATTAGTTTACAATTTTTACTGTAACATAACCACAATTGATACAATTTTTGACAAATATATTTCTGCGGTATGATCGTTTGTTTGTCTATGATTTGCCCATGATGCCACGACGATATTACCTCATTCATTAAGGGAAATTAAATTGTTTTTCCACATTTAACAAGGCATAATTATTAATTATAAAGAGGTTTGTCGATTTTAAAACTATTTATGCTTGTTTGACGATTTACAAACTTTAATCAAATATTTATAGTAATAAATCTATGAGATAAACAAACAGACCTAAATTTGAAAAATTATTTGTAACGCATGCGCAGTTTGGACAATGCGACTCTAAAACGGCATAGCACCATATGTTTTATTTCACAATGTTGGAGCGAAGTTTTCCTTGTCTGCAAGCGATATAGTAATATTATATATATGATTTTAATCCACCTTCCTTTTTTTCTTTCATCACACAACAGATACACAGTAGATATATACTTGTAAAATGTATTTTTAGTCATTGCTGAAGAAGCCATTGTGTGGTGAAACAATTGTCCAGTTTTAGTCATTAAAGTGTAGTTCAACAAGTTTGTTTTGTTTTATTTACGTTCGTAATATGGAATTACATCAAGTAAAAGCCGAATCTATTTTATTATACATAATTATAATATATAATCATTGCCGTAGTAATCTCAGTCTGATGGCTACATAATATAAATTTCAAATTTTCGTTTCGCCCACCAATACAATGTCAATTTGATCTATCACTTAAATTACGTATTAATGTAAGCATCACACAACAAAACAACTTAAAAACCGATTCGTTACCCATTCATTAATAAATAAATAAATAGAGAGATACATGGGACGGCCTGCATAATCCGTTCAAAGAAGCACGTCAATCTATAATCATCAATCTTGAGAAAGAAAAGAAGGGAAAAAATCAGAGGTAATGCCAGGTCGAGTCGATGAATTCGATGCGAAACTTTTGCAAGGACTGCAAAACTTTCGCGTCCAGGAAGAAACTCCGGTGTTATAAATAGAAAATCGGGGGCGGTGATGTCTCTGTTTCGGAATTAACCGAGTTTGACGAAAAGGCTCGTGATTGTGAACTTTCGCCGCCAGTGGCCTAAACGCTATCAATCACATTGTCAAATGGTCGCTAATTTCGTCGATGCATTAGCAAATAACGAGACCACTTGTGAAAATTAAAACCAGAGGGGAAAAAATTCGAGACCTTATCCGCATTGGGCACGAACAATTCGCAAAATGAAGTCTCCATGAAGTAGGGTGCTTTACGCTTTCGGATTTTTTACGTAGCATCGAAATACTGAGTGTCCGTCGTATCAAATGTAATTGCTGAGGGAGGATGTTTATAATTAGTTCAATGAAAACGTTAATCCAGTGTAATTTGTTGCTTTAATTACAATTTTTACTCAGCTTAATAACTAATTTCCATACTGAGCAGATAGTTGCCAGTAAGACATATATTTCCTGACCAGCTGTTTTTTTTATTACTATAAATGTAGGTACTTAATTCTTTTTAGACGTGAAATTTTGAAAAGCAAAATAAAAATAAAAGGTAGCGTATTATACAGGGTGATTCTAAATATACACGACAAATTTTTTTGGGCTGATTTCTAGGGTTATTATGATTATAGACCGGACGCTAGAGGTTGATGACTCATCGCCCATGGGTGCACTATTGACATTTTCTATTTTTAAAGTGTTTTAATTTTATTTATATAATTAGATAACAAGTGGGTGGTGATCAATAAAATACAAAATAAGTTATTATTTGTTCATTCTGTAGCTCAAATCGAGTATAAGAGTATGAATATTTACTAGCAATACTTTCTCAAGGTTCTCTTCTATAAGATTTGTTCTCTTTGAATGAAGTACATCCTTGTAGATAGAAAACGTCCTTTCTACATCGCAACTGGTTATAGGTGCGTACTGGAAATATTCTTTTATTTCAGCATATTTAGCAGTTAAATTTTGTGTGATTGTCCCCATACACAATTGCCGCAATGTTATTAAATCTGGATTTCTATTAAAAACTGCGCCTAACTTTTGCCGAAGGTCACATCCGAAGTCACTTGGAAGACTTTTGAAATTATTAATAGCCACATATAATTGTTAATCCATCTTTTAATTTGAGATTTCGATTTTCAAAATATGTGATTAGAAAGATGTCGTCTAATGCATTCAACTGTTTTCTTGAAGCACTTAGAAACTTAATATTTGCGTAAGGTGGATTCATCAGGAACATTTCAACCAGTATATTTTTGAAGAAATGTTTTGAAAGTGGGATTGTCAAGTTTATTTAATGGGATATTAGCCGCCATTAAAACTTCACAGAGTTCTTTGTGAAAATTGTCAGCTTTCAACGACCCAAATTTCTGTGTATGTTTTAGCGATGCTAAGTGACGTTGTACGTGTAGTTTTTGGGCATTCTGTAACAATATTTTACAGACTTTGCAAGAAATTTCGGAATCACTGACAATGGAGGACATACAATCAGTATGACCCTTAATCCAATTCGCCATTGTTTCACGATGCCATTCTCGACGTTATTCCATATCATATCTGAACAAGTAACATAGGCAATGTTCTAGATCTAAATAAATGATAAGTAAAAATCCAATGCACACTTACGTCAAGATAATTGGGAGAAGTAGATTCAATGAAACAGTATTAAACAGGAACTATTACAAAAATTACGAAGTATGTAACAGTCAAAACAATGAAAAACGAATCTAACTCCCCCTACTTTATTTATCATACGAAATATAAGGTAAATATAATAAATTTCAAAAACACCTCACGCTTCTACCTACGCCGATAAAGAAAGGAATTTACCAGTAAAACGGACTTTTTTTGGTGTCGTTTTCGCGACAACAACAGATGTTGCAGTTCACCATATGAATAGTGGTAATCACTAACTACGTGGTGTTTACATTATTTCTTTGCTCCGTCGTAATTTCAACCTGATACGTCCGGTCTATAATTATGATCATAAAAAATCCTATGAATGTATATCTTAAACGGCATAATTTTAAAGTTATAGTATGTTTAATGGTAATTTAATAGTTTATACAATAAAGTGAACTAGTACACCAAAATTAACTTATAAAAATTGTTCGAAATGACCGCCTCTAACTGCAATGCAAGCTTCTATCTTCCGTTGCATTGATTGGTGATTGCTGTCAAGAATATCGGAGGTTCTTAGAATTCATCATCAGTAGTTTAATATTCAAAGAGTGAGGACGTATTTTTATCGGCTCTGCATATAGTGCAGTGTCGAAAAGAAAAATATTGTTATTTATTATTGAAAATGAAATTCTGATTATGTAAACTATTAGTGAAATACATTGATGAAACAAATGGATGATTAATCATTTGTCAAGTGGGTCAATATATATAAAACAACAAAAATATGTCTAACAATAAGTGCTATGTTTGCCGCGTGGAATGCCGAAGAACAGAAAGAACTGTGTTTCGTATGTGAGGAAGAGAGACATAGTAAATGTGCTGCAATTAGTGACGAAACAGCTAAGAAGTTGAGTGACACGGATATTATTCCATATGTATGCGATATTTGTCGTAACATGAAAGTGTGTCAAACAATGAAAGAAATGGACCAGAAATTTAATGATTGTCTCCAAACAATATCAGAACAAAATGTAAAATTTTAGAGTTTATTTCGAACACCGAAAATAAGGCAGAAAAGAAGACATTGTATAGCAATCTATTGAAAAAGAAAAATGATGTGTTAATCGTTAAACCTAAAAAGGATGATCAAAAATCACACGAAAGAAAAAAGGATATTAAAAATAAAGTGGATCCAAGTAAACTAGCACTTGGACTTGAAGCAATAACAACTGTTGGAAAAGGTGATATCGCTATTAATTATAGTGATAGCAATTCTAAAGAAAAATTAAGAGAAAAAGTGATGAAATTGGAAATAAATGTGTAGTTTCTGAACCGAAATTAAGAAACCCTAAAATAATAATTACTGGTGTTGAAGCAGATGTTATTGATGAAAACAATGAAGTGTTAGACGCGATTATTAGGCAAAATGACTTAACATACGTAGACAAGGACGTTTCAAATAAAACTAAAATAGAAAAAATACTTAGATAAGAAAAAGAAGAACTATGGAAATATTATATTGCCTGTTCAACTGGCAATGTATTCCAGCATCATAGACAGAACACAAATAAATATAGGATGGAAACAATGTAAGTTGTATGAACACCTACAAATAGTTCGATGTTATAAATGTGCAGGGTACAATCATTTTGCTAAAGAATGTAAAAATGCGGAAACATGTGGTAATTGTGCTGGTAGTCATTTGACAAACAAATGTGATAGCGTAATTATATATGTGTATATGCTGCATGACATGGAAAGTGCAACACCAATAATAGGTGCGAATTTTTTGACCAAACTTGGTAGAAACGTATAACTAGTCAAAAGCAATAATTGATTAAAATTTTGTTGCGATAGATCAAAGGGTCATGACACATCTGACACTTCACTCAGTTTTCGCTGACATTAATGTGTGGTGTATTAATTGTTTGTTTGAAATTAATTTCAACGGTTTTGTCTTATTATACCTTTGTTTATCGTGTTTAAAGAGTTTTATTATGCCTAGAGTGCGGCAACGTGGAAATTATCGCCAATTAAGCGAATTCGACAGAGGTCGAATTGTTGGTTTGCGAGAAGGTGGTTTTTCATACAGCGAAATTGCAAATCGCCTTAACCGGAACCAATCCACCATTATGCGCTGTTATCAATCATGGACTAGGGAAGGTCAGGAAAGACGCCAAAGAGGAACCGGAGGCCGAAGAAGAACTAATGAGATACAGGACCGCCGCCTTCGCTTAATGGCACTAAGAGACAGGTTTTCCAGTACCAGATCAATTGCTGACGTGTGGTTAGGTAATATTGGTCGTCCTGTAACCCTTCGAACCGTTTATCGTCGAATTAGGGGTTTCGGCTTACAATCTTATCGTCCACATCTTGTGTTACCACTTACGGCTCAACACCGACAGCAACGTTTGGAGTGGTGTAGATTGCGACTGCACTGGAACGTGGAGTGGCACAGGGTGGTATTCAGTGATGAATCTCGATTTTATCTAGGGATGCATGATGGCCGTATGAGGGTCAGACGAAGACGTGGGGAACGTCGTGATATTCAGTTTTCCGTTGAAAGGCATGTGCATCGAGCAGTGGGTGTTATGGTATGGGGTGCTATAGCATATGGGAGTAGGTCTCAATTGGTGTTCATCCAAACCACCATGAACGCCCAGCGTTACATTGATGAGGTGGTAGAACCCCATATTCTACCATATCTTCAAACGCTCGAAGACCCACTTTTCCAGCAGGATAATGCCCCTCCCCATGTAGCGAGAATTTCTATAAATCGCTTGGAAGAGGCTCATGTCAATATCTTGCCATGGCCACCCAAATCCCCCGACCTCTCGCCAATAGAACATGTGTGGGACATTATGGGACGAAAACTTATGAATTTAGCCAATCCCCCGCAGACACTAATAGCTCTCCGGCATGAATTACAGGTTGCTTGGGACACCATACCCCAAGAGGATATCGACCACCTAGTCGAATCAATGCCACGAAGAGTGAGGGAGTGTGACACTAATAGGGGCGTTTCAACACATTATTAATAAAAATTATGTTAAATTGTGTTAATCTTTTGTTTTTTTTCTTTGAAATTTTAATCAATTATTGCCTTTGACTAGTTATACGTTTCTACCAAGTTTGGTCAAAAAATCCGCACCCCTTCTTGGTGTTGCAGTTTCCATGTCATGCAGTATACATTGTGTAAGAACAAACGACAAATTTAAAATGGATATTGACACTATTCACACAGCGTTTGTTAGAGACTGTATACATTACAAACGAATAGTAGTAGATAAGCAAAAAACGAAAATTAAATATATGTAACGATTAGATTATAAGTAGGATTAATTTGCTCAGTAATGATTTAATTGTAGTTTCTTAAGTGTTAAGAACATTTGAACAATTAGTCCGTAATTATATTATAGAAAAAAATTTAGTTCCTAAGTAATATATTTCTATATTTTAATAGCAATTGCTAATAAAGATTACTATTATTATTATTAAAAGACAAAAAATATTCATACAGAGTGTCTCGAAAAGTATACCTGCATGTAAAAATATTTGAAACATGTCTACAGGCGGCCATATTGATTTCGATTTGAAAGTATTTTGGGCAATCTTATTATAATTTATCTTTAATTGGGTGCAAACGTGTTTGTAATAAATACCTTATTATTATGACAGCACTGACAGCGACTTTTAAAACAACTGAAAATATAGAGTTACAGGCATATAAGTTCATCAAAAGATTTCGCTGTATAACAAGAATTCCATGAGAACATTTACCCAATAAATTGCATCTTAATTGTAAACAAAGGCGAATATTATTTACAAAATAAATATCACATGCTCCAATATCGACCTAATTCTACAGTAACGATGTTTGCTTTGTCGCTAATGATGCTCGCTGCACTTTCCATATGCCCCATAACCATAAATCGATACTCTTTTCTAGCACTATTCTCAGAGCCGTAAGAAGATGAAGTTGCTGTACTTTATTTTTACGTAATTATGTGCCGGTATCAACTATCAAGCGACAACTTTCAACACAGTTTAACTTGCACGTTATTGTGTATAATGTACAGTACATAGATATATAATATAATAATGGAATTATTCCAGAGAACATCGGTAAATGGTGAATTTACGCTAGAGCGACCGACGGATTACAATTATGTCTCTCAGGGGATAAAATTAATCATCGGAAGGTTAATGAAATAAACTACTGAGCAGTGTAGTGGTAATGTGGTAGGCCTAACAGAAAGAGAACAGCTGCCTTAGAATTATTACGATACTACCCAAATAAATCATTTTAATTTGAATATCGTGTAAATTACTAATCTTGAATACTAGCATCTATAGGTGTGGGAATAAAAGAATGCATATATAAAAGTGATGTAAATGTTAAATAAGGGTGTCAAGTATATTAGAAGTAGCTACCTCTACTTAGGACGGGGGGGATTTGTGACAGGCTCGCTCTTTTTTGACTCATTAATTGTTAATTAATAAAATTTAATTGTCACGTTAAATGGTGCTCCCATCTACACATAATAATAGACAACTCAACCAACTATTCACTCTTAGGAAATGTCAACGTTAGAGCGGCCTTTATTATCGATCAAAACTACAATTGGCAATCATCCACCTCTACTATCTATATTTGACAGTTGATTAGTTCTTAAGCATGAAAACAAAATGCATTATAATAATAATCGGTGTTTTTAGTGCCTAGTCAATGTGAATTTGCCACTCTTAGGAAATGTCAACGTTAGAGCGGCCTTTATTATCGATCAAAACTACAATTGGCAATAATCCACCTCTACTATCTATATTTGACAGTTGATTAGTTCTTAAGCATGAAAACAAAATGCATTATAATAATAATCCTTGTTTTTAGTGCCTAGTCAATGTGAATTTGCCAACAATAAATGCTCTTATACGGATTTGCTCAGATTCGGAGTAAAGTCAAAGGTAATGTACCATTTACAATTTTTATTCTATTTTATTTTTTGGCTAGCATAAAGAGAAAACGAAATATTTCAATGTCAACTCTTTTATTTTCTTATAAGACATAGCTATTAATTACACATATTTACATATATAGATTTACGAGACATAATTCATGGAAAAGAAGGTCAGATATACTTGTTGCTTCCAAAAGTAATTAAAATCCATTAATTAACATTAACCTCACATTTGATTAAATCTTATTTACATGTGACAATAAACAAATAACGGTGTATTCAACCATCTGTTAATAAATCATTCTGTCGTATATAGATACATAACATTTCTGTTTACGGTGAGAAAGGTGGTATTTATACGAGTTTGGCTAAAAAAAAGAAAACATATCGGCAAGTACATGTGTTCGTACGTATCATATTGTTGAAGGAAAACTTCGACAAGAGCAATATATTCAATTATTACGTGAAATAAAATTACTTTAGTATATGAGAAATAAAAATTACTTTAAATAACAAACTTATTACCACGTAAAGACTGTTAACAAGTTTATTATGGGACGGGAGGACTTACGGGAGACGGAAGAGTTCTTCCACGAGCTGCCTGAAAGAACTAGGTGAATTCTTCCACGAACTGCCTGAGAGAATTAGGAGTGCTCTTCCACGAGCTGCCTGAAAGAACTAGGTGAATTCTCCCACGAACTACCGGCGAGAACTGATTTCCCTAATAAAATCGTGGCTTTATATAGCCCTAGACTCGCATAAATAATGGTTTAAAACAGTATTTTGCCGTGAAACATACGAAGTACCACGTGTAAAATGCAGGTAGAATATTAACAAAAATATCAACTTTCTCATTACTAATTGACAAACATAAACATTAGATAAATTAGATATTTATAAGAATATTCGTATAGAATTATCGAACCTATTAAGCTAAAATTAAACAAACAGCATTAATACATATTGGATTGTAAATTTATGCAGGGACTGACAAAAGTCCGTTACAGATTGAGTAGCTCCAACACTGTCACTGTCGGTCCCATGCTCGGGTAATGGAAGACGATTGTAACTATAGACTAACTCCCTGGTCACGTAAAAAAAGAAATTTCTACAAATCCTAAAGCGCGGTCTCGATTGGACGGATCACAATTGCAACAATGTTATGGAAATCGTAATATAAGCCAAGGCCTGTGGTCACCGAGGAGTCCAGATTTAGCCCCATCAGATTATGTTCTTTTTGGACAGGTAAAGAATAATGTCTATAAAAACCGCTTGCACAATTTGGGCTTCAACAAGCGATTAGGAATGAAATTCAAAACATAACACAAGAACAGCTTTGTCATGTATTTGAATATATGAAACGACGAATAATGTTGTGTTTACAAGCAAATGGAAAACATTTTCAGCAATTTTTATAAATAAACTTATTTTCTACTTTTCAGTGTTATTTTCATTTAATAATAGTGTTTTTGATGTGTTGAGTAACAAGTCTTTAGATTATAACCTCATTGTTCTTTAGTGCTTCTCATTATTCAGAACAATATGGTCATGCCGTGTTTCTATACTTCGCCACTGGATTACACCAATAGTAGAAATATAAAATCCATACTACCAACTTAATTGGCGTAGAAACATTTACAGGCACGCAGTACTATTACTGGGAGATTCATGTTTCTCTATTATAACATAATATAGTTAAAATAAGGAGGTATATTTTATTTTACTTATTTTTATTTACAAACAAAATGCACTAAAGTTGATGTAAAATTTATGAATGCATATTTGCTGATAAAGTACTTTGAAGTACAATATGTTCTTGCTTAGTTTTGATAATTAATCCTTTTTCCATTTACCGTACTTACAGTAGTTTTTAGTAAGACCCTTGAATTACTATAACCCTTTTTTATCGTACTTAACAATTTCCAGCTACAGGCGGAAGGAACTTTACCTTCATTAATTTAATGAACTTATTAATTCAGGAAAGTAAAGTTTATTGTTTACAACATAAATTTTACGCTACCTCCGAAATATGTTCATTAACTATTCTCTTTATTAGATGTTCCTTTGCAATTTTTACTTCTCTTTAGGTATATATAACTGTCCTCAGTAAGTTTAGTATAAGCTTGCCGTGTAAGACTTGTATAGCATTACATTTCAGGAGGTAAACATAACCATTTAGAATTCACTGACGGACTGTAATGTGGGTATCTAACTTCTTAATGTAACGCATTAAGTGTTAGAAACAAGAAACATTATACTTACTTCAAATGTTCGTACGCGGTTGTATATTAACGTAGGCCAAATGGTCTTCAGCTATGTGAGAAACGTATGGATTTTCGCACAGTTGTTACAGTTCTCTTAGAAATGGGATGATTGAAACGAGGGTTTGAATACTTTGTGTCACAAAGGCATCCTATTTCTGTTAAGTGTGGATGTGCCTTAAATTGAATGGTATTTAGTAGTCCAGTATTTGTATTAGAAAATCGAATTAATGTATTATCCTCAGTACATGCTTCAAAATATATTTGTCAGATATATATTACAATTTTATTAGTAGTTGTTGGTGTTTTAATGTTTTAATTAGTTAGTTCATATTAAATGATTGACAAAGATAATATCTATATTATCGAAACGTTTTAATTGTTTATTTAGTTTTGCAACAATTAATAAAATTGTAGCATATATCTGACAATATTTTTTTGACAAATATATTAGCGGTAAATATATGCTTATATATATATTAACTTTTCCCTAACTTCATTAATTAACATGAAGCAAGTAATTTTCAATTTCATATAAGCCGCTAATTTCAGGAAATCCGTGCGTATGTATATAGATACGTATGTACGATTCATGTGTATTAACAAATACGGCTAAGAATTTGATATATATGCGTTTAATAAATTATTAAATTAATATAGTCATCCTGAATAAAATAAGGATTTCTCATTGTTACCGGCATTTCGTTCACAATATGTGTTTCAAGTCGGTAGAAGGTTAAACATGTTAAGTATGTTTCCTTCTGTTTCATAGAGAGAATCAAGAAATTAATCTCTCACGCTTGCAAAGATTTCTTCGGTTTGTCTAAATAGACAAATCGAAAAATTACAGGAAACAGCTGATTTCATTATCGGACTGATGAGCGATTGCGAAACTAACTGTTAGTCTTCGATAATGATATTAACTTACCCAGTTTGCAAACTGCATTCTACGAGGAAAATCTTCAGGAATCAGTTCATGTCGTTTTTGCAAATGATATGCATATAACAGCTGTTCATGAAGAACTTCATGTACTATTGTTTTCCATGTATTAAACTGTGCTGAAGATTGTCGAGTGCTCGTTGATGGATTGTCATCTACAGCATTTAATATGCGTTCCTCTAATCGCGGCATACGTACGGTTCTTCTCACACCAGCATCAGTACTATTTTTTCCAAACTTTCCTAAAATTATGAAGATCGTCAATAATATGTATTACCTTATTAACTGGAATCGCCCACTATTCTCTTGCAAGACGCAAGACCATACATCAGATGCATATCTGCATACTCAATAAACGTGTATTCCATACTTCGAATAAATTCAATGTGTCAACGATGTGATGACAGTTCTAAAATGCCGGATATTTTATTTATTTCGTACCATAGTAACGTTTGCAACAGCAATAGGTTTTTTTTGGTGCTGAAGAAAACTAAAACGCACATTTCTTGCGAACTTTTTCTCGTAAACGGTTCATTTTAACGACAATAAGCAAGAGTACCTTTTTTAAAACCTATGGTTCAAGCTATCCGGTTTAATATTTTTAAAGTCTTTATCATACAGGGTGTTAAAAATTTAGGCATTAAGTTGTAATGATTAGCCCGCCCCTGGTAAACTGCAAAAGCTAAATATGTTATAGGACACTATTTTAAGAGGCCCTTACTAGGGTCCATCACATTAAATTTTTATTAAATTACATTAATTACTTTAAAAGAAATTCAATAAAAAACCGATTTCCAGCGGCGTCCTTCAGGGACGCATATCTCCGTAGGAGAGGCCTGTAGGAAATTTTTTTATACGAACTTGTCATCTTATTTGTTCATGTTCTATCTGCATCCAAGAGATTTCCCACATTTTCCGGGACACACTGTACATTTCGGGTAGAAAACCTTCGCAAAAGCGCTTGTTTTGTCACTTCGACTTCAGATCTCCACCAGGGAAGAAGAACACTTACTAGAAATTCAATTTTGTTTTATGAGGAGCTTTATCCTCATAAAATAACGCTCGACAGATTTCTAAAACGCGACTGCTATAAAATTGGTTGTCACGAGTAAAATGTTAAATTAACATATTTTCAATTAAATGTCAAAGTTCACAGAAGTTACCATCGTTATTATTATTATTATTATTATTACATTTTCTGATCATCATCTCGGAGAGTGAAGATGCCACGACGTCAAACTTGTCAGAAGCACAATTAGCGAAAGTATCAAAAGAATTTTGCAATTCTAAATTGGATAAATTAATTTCATTCAGAATAATCGCTTCTAATTGTTATTTGGTTAAAAAGTTTCCGACGTCCAATTTCTCATCTCGTTACCGCTTTTTAAAATATGCATATTAAACAAAAGGTGAGGTTAATTATGTTAGAGACGGTGGAGGATCAGTGTTGTCGACAGCGGTGGAAACGTGCGAACAATTCCGTTTATGGGTGATAAAATTATATTTCAGAATGCTCGGTTGAATCGGGGTCAAAGTTTCAAGTGTACCGCGGCATATTTTCGGTGAATTGATCACTGAACGACGACTCCGTACCTGTGCAGTGCGAAGAACCTTAATATTTTATTCGCGAGTGATTTCGCCTGTGTAATTTGACATAATGAACCTCGAACGAGAAGTAATTCAATAATATAGATGTCTCTTTTGTCTCTTTAATATTTCTTTCATTCTTTCCAATGTTTACGCTGTATAAATTTTAAGTTTGGAATCTTTAATTTTGAACAGTATTCTAGAACAGTGGTTTCTAAAAAGTGCGTCGCGTTAGGAACTATAAAATATAACATTAACTTATAGTATGCGCAATTATAATCAGAGGTTATATTTTTAAGTAATTTAATTTTTGAATTAACCTAATAACAAAATTTTCTTGTTCAAGTAGAAATATATAAAACAGAAGGTGGTACTACACCACTTACTTCAAAATTATATCCATTTTAACTCAACCTTGAATATTAATAACAAATAATAATTGGACAAAATTAAGGCATCAAGATTAAGATCGGACCGGTTATTGTAAAGTTCCACTTTTAACACATTTATTTTTATGTGTTTTTTTTTTAATAATTAACATATATTAGTATCAACGCAAAATAGAGTTAGTACTCTATAGTTTGTATTGAAAAAACACCAATTCTCCTTGTAAATTTTCATTTACTCAGAAAATTGTAATAAACTGTACCCACTGCGAACTTGTCGGCCATTTAAAACCAATTCAAATGTATCTTACTGTGTTCTGGGACAAAATCAGAATAATTAATAAAACATTTATAGAATGCCATTTACCGCATTAAAGCAAGTTGATTTGTTTAAAAATTACATACACACTTTTAAAGAAATTCCTTTTTTACTTCCATAGAGAAAGAAGTTTATTTAAATAGAAAAACCACAACACATATTTTAAACAGTTAGTTTTGGTAATTATATCAATAAAAGTTTTCAAATTTAATTTTCATCAACGCATCTTTCACATTCATACTGCATTTTCTTTGATTCATTATTATACATTCCTCAGACCCATTCCATACAAGTCATGCATTGAATCCATGGTCTTCTATCTTACGTTTTTTTTTTGTGGGCTGCTTGTCAGTGATTAATTTATTCATTACTTCTTTTGAGGTAATCACTTGGGCTCCTGTTCCAACTCTTTTTTTCTTTTGAACGTTTGATTTAACGTTTGTTTTTACAGTTTCCAATAATAGATTTTCAAATGTGAGTTGTTGGTTGAGGACTATCACAGACAAAAGAAGAACTGTTTCTTGAAGATTGTGGTAACATTTCAGCACTTCTTTCTCCAATGAAGCTAATAGTTTCCTCAACTGGACTATCCACGTAGTCGAAAGGGAAATCAATGATTATAGGTGGATGGCAAACGGCTTCTTCAATAATGGATAGTTTCTCGTTCATTTTAGGAGAATTTTTGGCGTTTGCTTCTTGCCATTCTTTCAAGGCAATGGCGGAGAACATGGAGTCTGTAACGACATTCCTTGAAAATGGATAAATGCCAGCTTTCGTAAAACCATTCATAATTATTTCCGGGTATAAATCGCGCCAAATATCTCCAATCATTACAGAAAACTTTTTTTTGGTAGCTTTATTCCAATATTTTTTCTTTGCCACGTGACTAATTTTTGATCCCAGGTTGACTTTAATGGTTTAAAGACACTTAGGTCTAAACTTTAGACATAAGTGTCTTTAAACCATTAAAGTCAACCTGGGACCAGGGCAGTTTAGACTCTAAAAGTTGGAGTACGTGGCTTGTATGTGGTGGAAGTTTTAGACTGGTAACATTTGCTTCGCGAGTTTTTTCTATTAATTTGATAGAAATATGGGTAGAATGCCCATCATATATTAATAAGGTTGAGCGACTTGGATCAATAGATTTCAAAAATTGTTTTTCAAAATAAATTTGAAATACAGTTGTTTCCATCCATCCATTGGCAGTCGCAGCATACGTGCTTCCAGAAAAGCCAGTATTCTCTGAGGCAACCCATTGATCCCAGATATTTTTTCCTTTAAAAATAATAAGTGGTGGGACTTTTTCACCAGAAGCAGACGCTGCTAGTAGAACTGTTATGTTGTTTCTGCCAGGAGCACTTATTACTCGTGTGTAAAGCAGGTTTTTACCACCAACCACTTTAGTTTTAGAATGGTCAGTGCAAAAACTAGACTCGTCTAAATTCCAAATACTGGAAGGAGTGTTTCTAATCCTAGTTCTTTTATGGTATTTTTAAAAAATAAATTCTTTTTTAAGAATATTTAACTAGCACAGTCAGTAGGATATTAGTGACATTTTTGTAAATAAAACTCTTCGTGAAAGGGTTACGTTTTGACGGTTTGTGCTGCCACCTACGCCGGATCTCAAATCGATCAAACCAAGGGAACCTAGATATCGGTCCAAAAGAGTATCAAAATCGGCCCGATAAGAAGAAACGAAAGAAACAAATAAAGAAATGAAAGCACCACTATATATACTAGACTGCGACCCTTAAAGACATCAACAACCTCACATTGTCGGTCGTCCAAGGAGTGTATGGTCTTGGCAAAACACAGCTTGACAAGTGGAGAATGTTCAATTTAACAAGGTAATTCAAATAATTAAATGAAGTGATGGAAATCTCTTGGTGAAACATGTCGAAATATAAGCAAGTAATAACAAAAAACACACTTGGTATTGTGTGAAACAATACCAAGTGTGTTTTTTGTTATTACTTGCTTATATAAGGTAATTCAACTCCCTTATACAGGGTGTCATTTTGAAAACGTACCACCCTCTATATTTCGGCCCCTATAGAAATTCCAAAAATATGCAAAAACACGTCAAACTTATTTTTAAGGGGGACATTTTGTAGGCTGGTTTTCAATTAAATTACATCAACCCTCTAGCGGGGGTGGACATAACCTCTAAAAATTTAAATGGAAATGGGGGTTGAGTGATACCTCATTTTAAAGGTCGTTTAACCCGCTTTTCAAAAATGCTAATTTCTTGTCCTTTATTTTTAATACTTTTGAAGAAATCAAGTCAAACCATGAACATACAAGTATCAAGTGTTTTGCAATAAAACATTAAAAAACTAATAAAAAGTAACTTATTTTATAAAATTTTCTCGCGAACTGCTAAAAAGAAAAGGCAAGAATTTAGCATTTAAAATTTTATAAAATAAGTTACTTTTTATTAGTTTTTTAATGTTTTATTGCAAAACACTTGATACTTGTATGTTCATGGTTTGACTTGATTTCTTCAAAAGTATTAAAAATAAAGGACAAGAAATTAGCATTTTTGAAAAGCGGGTTAAACGACCTTTAAAATGAGGTATCACTCAACCCCCATTTCCATTTAAATTTTTAGAGGTTATGTCCACCCCCGCTAGAGGGTTGATGTAATTTAATTGAAAACCAGCCTACAAAATGTCCTCCTTAAAAATAAGTTTGACGTGTTTTTGCATATTTTTGGAATTTCTATAGGGGCCGAAATATAGAGGGTGGTACGTTTTCAAAATGACACCCTGTATAGCGTAAATCAAAAACAATGCCTCAGCATAACTGCTCGTTAATGCGAAAGGTGTGGGGCTCTAAATGCGCTACATTCTATTGAATAACAACATGAAAACAGGAATAAGAATTTAGTGTTACAATAATAAAAAAAATGAGATGTGGCCACCACACGACTTTCTTATACGTATGAAAGTGTTACTTCCGGTCCGAATTTTGAAATTTCATTTATACAAAAAATATTCCATATCCAACTCTAAATACTTTTGTACTCTTGATAAATATATATAGAATGCATAACTTACGACATATTTGCAAAAAATCGCTATTCGATAAGAGTAAAAGTAGTACTTCCGGTCTGAATTTTGAAATTTTTTTTATATAAAAGATATTGAAAATTATGTTTTAAATACGTTTATACTCGTAACGTACTTGTCTTAAAAGCATGACTTGCGAGATATTCGCAAAAAACTGATTTTCGATAAGAGTAAAAGACCTAATTCCGGTTGGAATTTCGAAAAACCTTTTTAAGACAATTTGTTTCAAACTTAATTCTAAGTACATATGAATTCTTTATAAATTTGTTTAAACTTAGTAATTGACGAAATATTTGCAAATTTCGATTTTTTCACTGAAGTAAACTACTACTTCCGGTTTGCCGATTTTCCTCAAAATATAATCAGTTCTCAAGAGGCAGATTATACACGTAAATACAAAATTTGGAATTGATATCTACAGCGGTTTGACCGCTATCGTGGTCACACACAGACAGACAGACAGACAGACACACACACACACAGAGAGAGAGAGAGAGAGAGAGAGAGAGAGAGAGAGAGAGAGAGAGAGAGAGAGAGAGGAGAGACATTTTTTAAAAACCACTTTTTTGGTATCAGGGGACCTCAAAACGTGGACATCTGCAAAAATCTCGAGGTCGAAAATTTTCATCATCACAATACTTCCTTATACTACGTATAAGAAAGTAAAACAAGAATTTCAATTAACAGAGTATAATGAATGGCAAGGTTATTGGTCTGTTGCAAAGCATTTTCCACAAAAAGATTTATGTTTAACTAAACCTGAAACAAAATTAAATATATTTATGCGGAAATCTTACAAATTCGTAATATCAAAAGTAATTATTTTAACTTTTCATATCTAATTAAATTACATAACTTCTGAATTCGCCTACTATCCATTTACAAAGTAAAACAACACGACGGCATACTATTCTTTAGTATTATCGGTAGCAGTCAATGGATAAATCGGGAACTCCTATAAGCACTGATATTTAAGTAATTCCAACACCGGATCTTCATGGTTTGATCTGATACGGGATTCCCGTTACGTTAGAAGGAGCGACGACGATGCACCCGGCGGGAGAAGCAAATTGAGTTCACTAATTAAATCAAAAATACCTCATTCTGAACTTTATCGTCACGGAACGGCAGCAAAATGTTCTCCGCTTTGCCTCTGCTACTTTCGTCTCGCGAGCAAAGCAACGCTCTGACACAAGATCGCTAGTCCTAAAGTGGCAATTATACGACTCTCTGTGGTTCAATACTGGACGATATTCGAATGGCATTTTCGATTTCTTTTTTTTGCCAACGTGCTTTAGCTCTTTATTAGCTGGATTTGTTTGTATATATTAGCAGATGTGGGAAGGAATTCCCCGTGCTTTTAAGGACATCGAAATTAGAGACGACGACTTAGGGAGAGAGACATAGTAAGTACCTACTTCATCAACTTAGGGGGTAATTAATAAATGTATCATTTTTCGTTTGCATGGTTCTTAATGGATTCTATTTATATACATATATTCACTTTGTTCTACTTTACTAAATTATTCATACTAAAACATCTAATTTTTAAACATAATAGTAATAATAATAATAACACTAATCGACAATTTTAATTCTTATTAATAACTGTTGTAAAAATGGGTGAACATTTCTTATAGGCTTTAAATAAAGGCATAACCAAAAATCAAATTTTTCCATCACGTCTAGTTTTAGAGTTATAATCATACTCTGCTAGTAGGTAAACAATAATATTCTATTTAGAAGATTTGTTATACAGAAGTTATAAAGAGAAGAAGATAAGTACAGAAATCTTGACATAACAAATACTTTAGTTAGTTAAATTGATTTTTCTGCTTCGCGGTGAGTAAATTAATTAGGAAATTTTATCACAAAAATTTGCCCACTATGAGATTTGAACTCATGACCTTCTTAATGCCGTCAAATGTATTATTTCAATCTGTCACTTGATGAAGACGTTTAAGTAGATATGAACTCAAGCCCTCGTGGCGGAGTTGGTAGCGCATCTTGACGGCATTAAGAAGGTCATGATTTCAAATCTCATCGTGGGCAAATTTTTGTGATAAAATTTCCTAATTAATTTACTCAGCGCGAAGCAGAAAAATCAATTTAGGTATTTCTCCGCTGAGAAAAACAGAATTTTAAAAATAATTAAAATTCAAATTTACACTTTAGTTAGTATCAAGAATACAAAAACACTTAATTGCACACAAAGGAAAATTGCTAATATATCAAAATTTTGCATAAATAGAGTTGTGTACAGTCAATTGCATAATGTTTATCACTTTTATCAATATTACCTCGATTATATTCGATATCATGCAATCACGCGAGAAAATCGTCAAAGTCTACTGGTTCACCGGTAATTAATGTACTACCCGGACCTAAATACGGTGAAATGGATAGATAAACATTTACGTAACTATTAGAAAGGCGTGTCGGTTAACCTCTATACGTTGTAAAATTCTCAAAACCGAAAGATTTTCCTCCCTCAACAACCGCGGCGGCGCAATCATGAATCATAAATCATGACGCCGTCGATTTGATTTGATTGCCCGCCTGCCTGCTGCCCCCGCCTTGCGCCGCCGCGGCTGTTGAGGGAGGAAAACCTTTCGGTTTTGAGAATTTTACAACTCATTCTTCATTTTATCTTGCCTGTTGCTTTCTCTAATGAGATATCAGCAAAAATATCCCATCGTGACGGGATCTCACCTACCTTGATATCGTTCCTCCATTTCTGCAATCTCTTGATAAAACGTTTTCCCCTGTTCATCACTCGTCTATCCTAAATTAGCAGGAAAGAAATCCACTTTGAGCGACATTCGACACCCTAAATTTTTACAGTTTTCTAGCAAATTAGCCACGATATCTTGGTAGGTGTTACGTTTAAAAAGCAGCGCCGAACATTAATTCACTTATCCCCGTATATTACGTGTTACACATTTTCAAATCAGTATTACTTCAAATGATATTTTAAATTCTAATTTAAATTACGTCTTAAAATTCTTAACATTGATATCTGCGTCGTATATATTTCATCTAGAATATTCGATTAGAAATATTCAGTTTATAAACAAGGCTTTGTTCAATTCTAGAGACGCAATGTTTGCATTTTGTCCATTAAGGTTTTCTTATCTAAATAATGCCCACAGTTCTTGTTGTGTACCGTCATCTAAATAAGGGGAATACCCTTGTTGAAATAATAGCGTCTGACCGACGCCGAAATGTTCATGTCTTACCCCTTTCCACGTCCGAGGTTTTAAAAGGGCGAAGCGCATCAAAAATCATTGACTATTACAACATTCACTATTACAGCACCATGGCATAACTGTTACAACATTCATTATTGCATTAGTATTACATTCATTTCATTTAAAATTCAGTAAAATTAAACAGTGAGTGGTAGTTGAATATATCGTAACTCCAGTCCCGGCGTCGAGTCGCTAAGCCCTGCGATGAAGATGTCCAAGGGAACGAGATGTTATTGTCCAATGTCCAGTATGGATACACTGATCAGAGTGATTTAATTCTCGATTTCCCAATAAAATTGTTGGAGTATTTATCGACCTTCAATTTACGGCGTAGTTCCGGATCTAGGGGACATCTTATCGATACCATCCACATAGGGCCCACTAAACACCAGCGGTAGCAGGGGGAACAATCTTTGTCGAAGTACGGAAACACTACATTTCCAGGTATTTGAGTTTTTATTCTTGTACTACATGTGACAAGATATTTGTACAACTACCAGGCTGTTTGAAATTTTTACAGTTATATGTTTGTTTAATACAGTTAAGAGTTATTGTGCACAAGGCACGATTATCAAGAGTCTTTGTATCTGTCTAGATTTGTTATGTTCATTAAATCTGTGTGTGTTGTAATAGTCACTATTATTTTCTTTTATTTTATCGTATTGATGGTCAAATTATTTTAAAGTATTAAATATTTGAAGAGTTTTTAATATTTGTAATCTCCAGTTTATAGAAATTTTAAGGTAAATGGTGCACCATATCTGATCAATTAGTATTATCATGTTTGATAATTAGATTTATCGAATTTGACCAATTAATTTTATTAAAATTAATTATCTGTCGAACCTGTTCTTATTGTTTTGTTTGTACCGTCTCTCTAAAATTTAGTTTTCTCTGTTTTTGTATTAAATTTGTAATTATTAAATTTAAATGAAAGTTAGTGTAAATTGAGCCACTTTCTTTTTTTTAACAACTAAGGTTATATTTGTTTATTCCAGTCATTTATATTTCAACCCAATATTTCGTTTGTGTAATTAATACTTGAATTAATATTATAATAGTAATGTATCCAATTTCCCATTTTAATTCTGCAATACTTTAACAACAGTAACCCCGCCTTATTATTTTAAAATGGGTGGCGCAACGGGCATTAGTTAACATCTTTGAGTAATTTCATGCTCTGAATAATAATCTGAACAAGATATACAGGCTGGGTCACAAATATAAATAAAATCGACAGTCTACTTCAAGGTTAACATCTAGAAATTGGAAACTTAAATATTAATCATAAGCGATTAATAATTATTTTAAAGGTAAGTGAATGTACTGTTCTGACCCACAATCCTCTTGCACCCTGAATTTAATGTATTTCTATTAAGGGTTCTCTCCCTTTAAGTAACATAGGTTTCACTCTTTTGATTTCCCAGAAAATATTTGCAAATATTTTTAAAAGAAGTCTATGCTGCCAGCTTTAAATAATTCATGGTACGTTCAAAATATTCATCTTTGAACAGTTGCCTAACTTGTGGACCGCCAAATATTCCTTCGCGAACTTTCGCATCAGACAACTTTAGAAACGTATCCCTTAACTATGTAAAACAGTTTCCTTCTTTTTCTAGTACTTCAAGAAACCGTTTAATCAATCCCGATTGAATGTGCAAATTAAGGCCGGAAGTTTCCAAATTTCAGTATTCAAATATTCATTTTGATAAATATTTCAATAATAATAATCACAGAATATAAATAAAAAGTATGAATTTGCAATTTATCATAATAAATTTGTAATATGTTTTCCAGTTTACATATAATTTCTCGCACTAATGTAAATTCTTCATTATTCATTCACCACGAAACAACGTTGTAGTGGTTTAGTATAATTAAAATTTTTAAACTTTAAAATCAGTATTTTATTTTTATTATTATTTGTCATTGAGTTTCAACAAGTGTGCCCCTCTTCAATTAATTTTTTAAATATTTAAATATTGGAATTATTCGATATTCAAGTATTTGAATATCCGAATTATTGAATATTTCAACAAGTTTTTCTGTATTAGAATATTCCAACACAAAAATTTTAATTTTTATTACTCATTCCAATATTCGGTGTTAACGGCTTTAGAAAAAGCCCATTCTGAGAGTGTCGAAGTGACGGGAACACAGAAATCGTTTAGCATATTTTGATAGTTTTGTATACTTTTTTCATTGTTTATCCGCCATTATAATAGGCACATGTTTTTTGGTATACAACATTCCTAACAATATATATCGACTTCATTGGCACAATCCACTTGTTCATTGGAGAACAAAATATCCAAAGCGTTTTTTTTATTAGATTCATGTTACTTTCATCAAATTCAACTGATGATCTTTTAGATGCCTCTTTGTTATAAGCATATATCAAAAAATCTTTTCCTCTTTTTAAACCCTGGATCTAGAAATGTACTAATGTCAAGTATTCTAATTGATGAAGCATCGGTAATCAAAACTGGAAAAGACTTTTATGAACCCTGATTGAAATTCCCTTTGTAAAAGAGGTTTCATTACTTCTTTCTCTTCTAGTTCATCCTTATCAATCGTTGAAATGAAATTCTCCATCAAAGATTGCAAAATGGGCATCACCATTGAAATCGTTGGTTGAGATTCTGATTACAATAAAGTTGTAGCCAACTCAAAGGGTTCCAGTATTTGAACAATATCTTCAATGATCATCTTCAGTTTTAACATGAAAAATTGACTTGTAAGGGTCTTAACTAACTGACTGAGTTTTTCTAAACACAATTGAATTTGTTTGTGAGTTAAAGCAGTTGTCGCGATGTTAGAACATCTTATAATGATCAAAAATATTGCTGCATTTGCAAATAATGGGGTTTTTCTCTAATATTTCATTCAAAACCAACGTTTATATAATGAGCAGTTATTGTGGTGTAACATTCATTTGTTTTCCAGCTCCAACATTCGGTTGTCAACGCAATATATTTCACATTTGCATTGCTCAGTTCTTCAACACGTTTTTGTTTTTCAGTGTCATACTGCGCATCAATGTAAATCATTGTAGTTAGCAACTGCGTAATAATTTCTTGATTTTGTTCGACTACTTTGGAAGACGAAAATTTTTTAATGATTTTTGATTGGACAGAAGAAATAGATGTAGCTGATGCTGCAATATTAAATTCATCTGAAGACTGAACCGTATCCATTGAAGTACGGCAAGTGTAATAAAAAGATACTATAATAAGTTATCAAGAAAAACTAAAATTTCCAGATAAGCATTAAAATAATACCATAAAAAAATCTAATGCATAATGATGTATGTAATTAGCGTTTAATGAATACAATATGCTATTACTGTAAACCTATGTGAATCTTAAAATAATTATCCAACCCTTTTTAATAATTATTAATTACACAGTTTTAAAAGACAATAAAACAGTAGTTAAGTATTTTCGATGTAAAAAGTTAAATGTCGAGGACAACAATGTGCAACTGGTATTTTAAATTAATTCATCAAGGATTTCTTTACCAAAAAAATGAAACCGAAAGCAATTTTGGATGTTCTTGTCCAGAAATATAACCAAATATAAACCAAATAAAAAAATTTCTGGCTAAATTAAGAAAAACCATTTACGGTTCACCAACAATATCTCTTGGTGAACTGGAAAGTTGGCTTCTTAAGAATAGTGCTGCCCCTAATGAAAGAAGCAAAGCTTTTATCGTAAAATATTTCACAACCGATGAAGACGACGGTGTTTTTAGATTCATGGCAACCAGTAAAATTCTATTAGAAAATGGAGTAAAAAAGAATATTATTATCCACGCAGATGCAACGTATAAATTTATTTGGCAAGGGTTGATAGTGACAACTGAACGCGATAAAAAAAAATTTCATTTACTGGGTATAGCAGTATGCACCAATGAACGAACTGACGATTTTCAATTTATTTCTCAGAGTTTGAAGGACGCAATTTTTGATTTGTTTCATTTTGAAATGAAACCCAAAGTTTTGGTGGCCGATGCTGCCGTCAGTATACGCAATGGGTTTCAAAATGTGTTTGGAAATTGTAATGTGCAAGAGAAAGTTTAAAGTCTAACTGAAAAATCAAACTGGAATAAAATTTTGGCTGACGTAGATCAAATTCAAGTTAGTGAAGATGAAGTAGCATTTGAAACTGCCTATACACTTTTCTTAGAAAAATTAGTCTAAACTTAGTAGTTGACGAAATATTGGCAAAATTCGATTTTGTCAGTGAAGTAAACTACTACTTCTTCTTTAAAATCTAATCAGTTCTCAAGAGGGAGATTATATTCGTAAATACAAAATTTGGAATTGATATCTGTAGCGGTTTGACCGCTATCGTGGTCACAGACAGACACACAGACAGACAGACAGACAGACACACACACACACAGAGATCTATTTTTTAAAAACCACTTTTTTGGTATCAGGGGACCTTAAAACGTGGACATCTGCAAAAATCTCGAGGTCGAAAATTTTCAGCATCACAATACTTCCTTATACTACGTATAAGAAAGTAAAAAATGCGCATAAGTTCATTTTATAATGCACGCTTAATTCCTACCCTAAACAATAGGCATTTACGTCAGTACAGGAACTGCCTAAAAAGCATGACTTGCGGAATAAGTCCAAAAATTAAAATTTTTAATATTTGTAATATCCCTTCCATTTGGCCAATATTTACGAAATTATTGGGAAGTATGTGAATGTTGTAATTTCGTAACGTCACCTGATACAGAAATATTAAAACTTTGTTCGTAGAGTTTTATCATCTCAAAATGTGTTCTGTATAAGTCGAGCTTTTATATAATATAGTTTCACGCATAAAAGGCATAAATGAGAACGGTTAACAATAAAGGTATTCCTAAATTGTGTGGGTAGCGTTGGCAATTCAGACAGAAAGGAGAATTCCCCAGCAGCAATTCAATTAGTAGTCAAGCTGCGATCACCGAAACTTTAAAAATGCCCATTTGCATAAATAATTTAAGGATCCAATTTATTATAATTAAAGAGGGTAATTAGTTAGGACATATTACTCGAGTGTTAAGTGCTATTTTACGAAATTTTTATTAAGTGTTGGATAAATAAATTTATGTCTACAAAACGAGAAATCGAGGGGCATAAATTGTACATTAGAAGAAAGCAACGAAACGTACATAAAGCAATAATGAGATGAGATATTAATTATACTTACAGCCAACGTTAAAATTAAAATTTTTTCGTTTCTAAAAACAAGACAAAAAGAATTCATTCACAAATTCATCTCGTGTTATATTAGCTCTTATTTCTACATTTATTATTTATTACGTATATGATGTAAAAATATAGGCTTGTACACGAGTTTATCAAAATGTCTTTCGACATTGTCTAATATCTAATCTCTATTCTCTTCTATCGTTTCACTGATCTCGACTCATATCTTCAGAATCTTGGCGTTTGTAACTACATACTTCTTTTCACATTTTTCGGTAATTCTCTATTGTTCATGCTTTGATACGTGTTTATACTCGGTTATACCGTGCCGCAGAAGAACAATGAGTGATTCAAATATCGCGCCAAAATGGTATATATTTTTAAAAGATTTCATTGGTTCTTGCATAAGCATATTTAATATTATATATTTTATAACATAACGAAGACTTAAACTGTTAAAATTCTCTTAGAATTTTTTGTAGTTTATTATATTTTATGAGTTATTAAATACAATCTATATGTTAACCACCCAAACAGCGTCAACGAGTGGTAAACTTAAGACAAGGAAAAACAATCGGTAGCTCAGAAGTTGTAGTTTAATTCGGTGAAAAACATGAAATTTCATTCATATTTAATCAATTATTAAGTTTAAACGAATTTCTAAAGAGTACAAATGTACTCGAAAGTAAATTTGAAAAAAAATTATGAAAAAAGTTTTTCCAAATTTCTACTGGAAGTAAGCCTTTTTTTACTCTTATTGAAAACTAGTTTTCTTTTACTTTTACTTTTATCTAATATTTTTTTTTGCAAATATCTTCCAAATTATCTGTTTGTTTAAACTCGGCCATATAGGCAACCGTTCATCGTACAACCTGACGGAAAAATCTTGAAAGTAAAATCGACCACGGGAATTTCAACAAAAATATCTTTAAGTTTCCAAAATGATCACAAGGGGGCGCAATTCTCAAGATGAATTTTACTATACTTCGGTCACTGAACGTAAAGAGTAATCACGAGCTGTCCACGACTGTAACACGTGCACAGATGAATTTACAATAAAAAACTTATATTAACAATAAAGTTTATAAAATCTTTTGATTACATATTTAAATTTTCGAATACAACAATTTATTAGTTTATATAAAATACTGAGCCGATTTAAATTTACAAAAAATGCATGTTTTGTCTTTTTAGATAACTAAAATACGTAAATCTCAAACATAACCTATATCAACAAAACATTCGTAAATTGCTTGAAATCCATCACTTAATAAGTGGATAAATATTAATTGACTTAACAAAAAATACACAAATGCGCATTTTGTAAACAATTTAAAATAAATTAAAAATGAAGCAAATATATTAAAGACTTTATTCACATGTGTAGGTATATAATATAAATGACAAGTTAAAATAGGGCATAGGTAGTTTTCAGAATAATTAGGAAATGTGTAATTCATCCGTAGCATATTCATACACATAAATTATCCTGACTTTCACAATTTTTTTGTTGTTTACCAACGAAGTGGATACGTCCATCGTCACAATTATCTTATTATAGCACATAAAAACCCTTACGTTATCACACCTACAAACTTTCCTAATCGTTGTGCATTAAGTGTGTGAGGAGGAATAGTGTAGGTAGTTACATAATTGGATCTTATTTCTTTGATGAAAATGTTAATGGGGAAGAGTTCTTCGTTCTCTTTGTATGGATTTTCAAAACTTTTTAAAGACATGAACATTAAAATGAGAAAAACGTGTACAAGTATATGTCGAAACGTTTTACACAACGTTAGTAGTTCTTTGGAAAACAGAATACTTACGTGCATTGCACAAAGTTGTGGTTATGTTGAACATATTCTTTAATGAAATTTGTTTTTCTTACTTTTGATTGTAGTTACGTTGCTCAATAGTTGTAGGTTATTTAAATTGAATTATTTTGTTCCTAATTTTCTTTCTATCAAAGGTTTAGGACATCAGATTATAATTTTGAAAAATTACAGTCAACTCTTATGAACAGCTGCAATAATGAAACAATAATAAAATTAACTTGAAGATAGCAACATTGTTTCATGCACCTTTTAGTGGGGTGGCATCTTCAAATATGTCAGTAAACATAACCTTTATTTTATTTTTTTTGTTAACCAACAGAGAAGAAATTAAATACTGCAACTCAGTATTGCCGATAAAAAAAAATTAATTACTCAAAAACTATTGGCTCAATTTTGAATAGGAAAAAGCAGTTGAATAGACAATTTAAAGCAGTACTAGAAAATCCAAAAATATATAAGGCGTCAGCGCTCAAAGTATTTTTGCAATATGTGCCATAAGCAACCGTGAATCTTCCACTAATTGGTTTTTCCTCTATTTAAAACACAAAAGATCAATCGAAGAAGCGGCTATTAATGACTCATCCTGTATATTGCAAAATTTATATTTTAGGAAAAGTTATCCAAGATTTTAACATTTATACAAAGCTAATAAAGTATCCTTTAAAACAAGAAGACTCACGGTAAGTAACTATGTGAGCAACTTAAAAATTCAACGATAATTTAGTCTCCCAAAGTGATTAAACATCCTTCATTTTTAAGAAATTCCACCGAGGCAAACTTGAAGCGACACAAAGAAACGAGAATTTCTCGGTACAAAAGAGACTTATAACAGAGGAAACGCATGGAAGATAAAATAAAATAGGGGCGGGAATTTTTATTATAAATGTTCAGAGACCGTTTCTCTACATGCATCAAGCATTCAGTAATGTTCTTATCATACGTACAAAATGTAATTGTTGAATGAATGGTGGGCGCTGTTTTAAAATGTTATTCAACTGATAAGTATCAGGATTTCAGACTCAGTATAGAAATGAAAACAGGATGTTCTGAGAAAAGACGAGCAATACAAATATTTAAATTTTAAATAATGTTTTGCGGTAGACGTAGTAAAGAATTGTAATTGTAAATTAGGCTGTCGTGGAATCAAAAATATGTGCACATATTGTTTCCACGCTCTCCACTTAATAATTACCCTATGTAGAGTTAACCTAAAAAAGATATCGTTGATGTTAGTTACTTAGACTTAGTGTGTATATTTATTATCACGTATTTTCTTTTCTTTATTATAAGTTTGTATTATGTATGTGTCAATAAGGATAACGAACAGTCAGTAATGGATGTGAGATTATACAGAGGAGCAGAAATTTTGCAGCGATCATTACCTGCTAATAATTTCAATGAGAACAAACAATTACAATATCAAAGTTGAGAAAAGAAAGAAAATAATTAAAAAAAAATAAGAAGCTACAAATTAAAAAAATGAGAAAAACAATGATGAATTACAACAGAAATTAACCGAAAGACTTAGAGAAATGAGCAGAAGTACACATACGGCAATAGATACTAGATGGAAATACTTAAGGCGGACAATTCTCGCAATAGCTAAATAAGTGGAACATCAAGTACCTCAAATTAATATTCCAAGAAAAGTAGATGGTGATCAAAAGAAATACAACTAAAAGTTAAAGAAAAGAGAAATAAATGGAGAAGATATTGCAGTGGAAGAGAGGAAATGACTTCCAAGAGTAGAAAATTGAAATAGCAAGAGCGAAAAACAAACCTGGAAAGAGTTCGGACTTAGAATGGAAGAAAACTACTTAGAAAACCAAAAACTGTTTTATGGCACACTAAAACAATTAAGACAGAAGAAAAGACCGAGACTCAAAAATGTACTAGACAAAGACGGTAACATTAACTTAACTACAGAGAATGAAATAATAGACAGATGGAAACAATACTTTGAAGAATTAGCAGAACTAAACCAGGCAGAAGAAATAGACCCCTAAGAGAATAATAGGGTTGCAAATGTGCTACAACCAATATCATAAAAAGTAATTACCAAAGCCATAGGGAAAGGCCCAGGACACGATGATATTACAACTGAAATGATAAAGCACATGGGGGAAAAGGCAAAAGAAGAAATCCATGTAATACTGAATGATATATTAAAACAAAAAGGGATACCCAAAGAGTGGAACACATATATAGTACCTAATACAAATACAAGAAAGAAGATGCAGAAAGTTGCACAAATTATAGAGGCATCACTTTACAAGCATACCTAGCAAAGTTTTCAGTAGAATAATAGAAAACAGATTAGACAGAAGGTAGAGACAACGATGGAAGAATCACAACATGGATCTAGAAATGGAAGGATTACGCACGATCTGATATTTATACTACTAAGGAAATACATATATCGTCGGTGATCTTACAAAACCTCGTAAGTGATAAATTGAAAGTTAGCCAGAAAACAAGAAAAACGCATTTTAAATACGAATACATACAAGTACAATGCAATATTTATTATTTGTTTTATTATAGCATAATGTTGTTGATATATTAAAAAAATTTAATACTTTATTTTATTTATAATTTATAATAAACACATATTTTGAGACTTACAAGGATTTGAGTCTTAATTATGAGTTTTAGTTCAGACATAACTGGTTATAAAACATAAATTATAGTACACTAATATAGTAATAATATAACTGTTTGTTAATTTTAGATATTTATTGAGCTCATTTTACACTCTCCACGTAATAACGTAACATTTAACATAAAAAATATTATTCATGAGGTAGAAGGTCGTAAAAAATGTGGTATTCTTGATCTAATACTTCTTTTAGCTGTTGTAAATGTTGTCACTTCTCTTTTTTTTTTTTTATGTATTCTTTATACAAGGGCTGTATGTTATCTATATTTTGACATTTAATATTATTGTTTTTTCGCTGGGGTAAAATTTGCCACTCATCCATATAGGTCAATTTGTACTTAATTGCTAAATCTGGGCTGTACTGAAGACATCTTATATTGTTAACAGTAGGATCTCCTGATTTGGTTCCAGGTCGTATGGATTTATAAAATGACATTTTACCGAAATCTTTAAAGAAAGTATGCCGTAAATATCTTTATAGAGACGGGGGTTGATTCTAGCATGTTTGCATGCGTCAATGTATCCAGCTGGTGTATAAATGTCTTGGTTTCGGAGTATGCGCTCAATGGTAGCGTGTATGGAGTCACACTCCATTTGAGTGTGACCTTTCTCCAAAATTTTTTGCGTTATTACGACGTTATGTTGTGCGGCAAAATTTAGAAACGCATTACTCACTGTAGCATTGCGATTCTGGTATGTACAGCCATCGCTATATAGGATTATCTCTTCGTTTGGTTCAAATGGACCACGAGATTGAATAAAATCACAGAAGATTGTAGCAAATTCGTTAGCAGTGAGACCACCTTCTGTCTCATTCCATAAATAGCAGAAACCATCCTTGTTTTTAAGATCAAAAACTGTAAAATTGTGTACTATTTTGTTTTGTAGTACAAATCAGACGCTTTAAGTGAAGGACAAAGTAAAACCGACTGTAAGTCCACGGTATATACATGTTTATTATTTTGTTTGTCATAATCTTTTTCTTCTCTAGCCAATTTTTACTTTCTTATACGTAGTATAAGGAAGTATTGTGATGATGAAAATTTTCGACCTCGAGATTTTTGCATATGTCCACGTTTTGAAGTCATCTAATATCGAAAAAGTGGTTTTTAAAAAATATCTGTGTGTCTGTCTGTCTATGTGTCTGTGTGTCTGTGTGTCACCACGATAGCGGTCAAACCGCTATAAACATCAATTCGAAATTTTGTATTTACGTGTATAATCTCCCTCTTGAGACCTGATTAGTTTTTCAGTAAAATCGGTAGACCGGAAGTAGCAGTTTACTTCAGTGAAAATATCGAATTTTGCCAATATTTCGTTAACTACTAAGTTTAAACAAATTTATAAAGAATTCATATGTACTTAGAATTAAAATTGAGAACAATTTTATTTAAAAAGTTTTTCGAAATTCATACCGGAAGTATGTCTTTTACTCCTATCGAAAATCAGTTTTTTTGCGAATTTTTCGCAAATCATGCTTTTTAGACAGGTACGTTACGAGTATAAAAGTATTTAAAATATAATTTTCAATACCTTTTGTATAAAAAAAAATTCAAAATTCAGACCGGACGTACCACTTTTACTCTTATCGAATAGCGATTCTTTGCAAATATGTCGTAAGTTATGCATTCTATATATATTTATATTGTAAAAGTATTTAATTCTAGATTTGCATATTTGTTGTATATATGAAATTTTAAAATTCGGACCGGAAGTAACACTTTTACTCTTAGGGAGTAGCACTTTTCTTCGAATATCTTGCAAAGTATGTATTCTTTAGCGATTTATTAAGAGAGTAGAAGTACTTAGAATAGGATATTGAATCATTTTTGTGTAAAGAAATTCTTAAAATCGTATAGTTTGAAACGCTCATACGTATAAGAAAGTCGTGTGGTGGCCACACCTCATTTTTTAATATTCTGGTGGTTATTATACACCTCTGCAGATATATTATGTAAAAGCAGAGCATAGATCACACTGATCTTTTCTGGGAGTAAATATACTTAAATTCATTTCATTAAAAATGTCCAAAAAAACTTTGTACTCTAGATGATTTAGATTTTTTGTACAATGATTTTTATATTCTCTGAATAAATTGGCTTTGCTTCGCCAGATTGGTTCTAAATAAAGTTTAGAACTTGATGAACGGCAATAATGAGACTCCATTTTAGGTAATAAATTAAAAAATGATATGAGGCAACGTATAATACGTGCTTTTGAAACAGTTTCCATTGAGTAATTGCAACACGTAAATAGGTCCTTTCTGTCAAGGCTGCAAATGTGTTCTATTCAAAATGTGGGTCACTTTGAAAATTTATTATAAATATTGCTTCTAACAAAATTACAGTTTGATATTCTTAGTCGTTTATTTGTTTTTGTTTGTCAAATCGTTTACCCAGTACACTAAATCGAACCGAAAACAAATAATTTAGCGGTTTGTAATGAAAAATTAAAACTAACTCCGAAATTATTGGGTTTGGGTACAGGACATTACTAACAAACATTAAGCGCAATTAACGCATCATTCCAAAAATTTAATAATATACGGGGTGTTCCATTTGAAAAAATCAGTAAACGCTCTTTGACGATAGCCAAATTGATTGCATCGTAATGTTTGATTATTTTGTAGGTTCAACACATCCCTTGGCTGCATACTTAATAAATAATTTTGTCTTAGATAATCGTAATACTACCGCATAGAATTATTATGGTAAACATTGTCGCGACCATTTTTTTTTTATAATTTTCGTTAATAACTCAACAATGCGTCATCCAAAATCAAAACCCCAGATATCGCTGAAAACACAAATTAAAGTAGATAAGGAAAAACAAAAGATATACAGGCTGTTTCATTTTAAAAAAAAAATTTCGAATGTATGTCATTTAACGCATCACCCTGTATAATTCAAATTATTTTCAAAATGTGTGTTTTTTGTTATTGTGCCACTTTTTATAAAATAAATTTCTTCAGTACTATTTAATAACGCTTATATTGGACTTTGACGCACTAATGAGCAACCCTGTATATGTATTTTACTGAAAATGTCAATGTCTCTGTCTTACGAGATATCATTATTATTATTATTTTATTATTAGTATCGATTTGGTGATCGGAGAAAGACAATTGCGTTGGCGTACCTAGTATGAATGAAAATATATTAGCAAAAAAGTCTATGAAAACAGTGCACGAGGGAAGAACAAGCTCCTAACATGACAGAAACGAGTACGGCAAGAAGGTCAGAAACGGGGGATCCAGTGGAGTTAGACCAGACGATTGGTGCAGGATAGAAATGACTGGAAAAACAGGAAACGAGAGAAAGAACAATGAGTATTAAATATATAAGTTGTACACAATATTTATATTTGTATCAGTCCTACACTTAAAGATAATTGGATATAATCTATTAAATAAATAAATTATATATGTGTTTTGTATCGTATGTAACATACCAGATGTCAGCAAGTGAATAAAAATAAGATAAAATGGGATGAGCATGTAGGCAGAATTAGACCAGACCAACTTGCAAATATATCCGAAAACAATAAAACCCAACCCTATAGCAAAATGAATAGGAGGTAGAAAACGAGAGGAATTCTACTTGTGCGAAAAAGAAGAAGACAAACACTGTTTTTTTCCTATTTTAAAAAAATATCTAAATAAAATTAGTCCTAATAACAAAATTGGTTCTTTTATGACGTAACTGATATGTATAACGCTCGAAACATCATCATATCATCTTCTATTCAATTTTCCTTCGGTCATCCAGAAATATCGTGATGGCTTTATGTAATATTATTAATATTATTTAAGTAGTAGATACAACACATTATTAAAAATTTAATGATGAGTTCTGATAATATCAGAGAGTCATACGCAAAATATCAATATCATTACATTCCATGGCAAATTGTATCCCATGGCCCTATCTCTTTGTAGCCTCCATTTATGTACACCGTATATCTACAATAAATTCTAAAATACATTTCCAACGGAAGACTTCCCGTTTGAAGTACGAAGTAAAAGGGACAATAAAAGCATTTACGATGGCTCTAACGAGAAGTGTATGTGCTACGCATCTTATTTCAGTAGTTATATAATCTACTGCAGTAATAATAAATAGAAAGTATTTATATGAAAAGCTATAAGTGAATTCGATTGAAAATTGTATAATTTTTCTGTGATGTTTTCCAAACGAAGAGATTGAATATACCCTGGCATAACAGTTATTCCTTGACCCGTTGAGAATTAGCATTATAGAATATAATGTTAAAGGTCATAATCGCTGACGCAATAAAAGTATGTCAGTAAATAATACTTTTTAAATTGTCATTGTAAGCTTTCGTATTGATTTTAATGCTTCTTCAAGACTGCATATGCAAGGGATGACCAATTAAAAAAGATTTTTAGTAAATATATTGACGAATAATTAGCATCAGAATTAAGGCACATAACCCATTGTTTCATTAACTGACCTTACTTGAAGATTTCCTGTAGCTGCTGATTGATAATTCTTAAACAATGTTTTATACATCTGCGTTTGACTGACAACGGTTACATTTTAACGTCTTTGTGAAAGGTCCAAAAATATGGAAATGGCAAAGCGCAGATCTTCTTATATTATGTTGGCGACATTGGGCTTAGCATTGTCGTAACGCAAAATCACACCCTGAAAGTTTTCGATTTTTGCAACTTGCGATGTTCGAAAATATTTTAATGCAATTGGAGGGGCGGAAACCACTCCCCCTCACGTGAGATACATACTAAAGCAAAAGCACCCGCTTGGGGGTCATCATTAATACTCTAACTAAACGTTAATTCGTGAACCACCTGATAGGTGATCTAAACAAGCAATTCAGTATTATTTCCCGATTTGGTAGCTTAGATAGGTTTTTCTTAGGCTAAGTTTGCGATGAAAGCAGGGCTTTAACGCGGATCTAGACCGTGATCAAGCAATTGTCGAACTAGAAGTTGCTTTAACACCACAGATAGCGCAATCATACTTCAGAAAATTATTAACATCAGAGCATATGGAACAATTAATGGTGGTTTGCTTTTATTTGAACTCCCATAGTAAACAATGAACAGTCAGCATATGTGGTATTATGTTTTATAAACCATACAATATTGATTCCTGGAGAAGATGTATTTACTGTTACTTGGTAAGTACCTGTTTCTCTATACGTTTTTTGACTTGGTTGTGAAAAATATCAAATCGGGATACATGATGTTCTGAAATTTCTAAAAAAAATTATATATAAAATATTTCAGAATTTTGACCGGGAGTTGCACGTTTACATTAAATGATAGTTCCAATTGGTTTTTTGAAGTAAATCATTCAAGCTTTACCTCCAAAAACACATCCGTAAAGTACTTATTTCCATTACGGCACATCTGAAGTAGTCATTTATCCAGTAAGCGGAAGTAAAAGACGGGGAGGAAATTCGTGGCACGTCGAAATGAATCAATCCCAACAAAGAGGGATAGCCGTCCTATCATGTACTAAACCATGTAAAAATTTGGAACTAGCAATCTCACGACGTGTAACCAGTAGAACGAAGTTATGCTCATCTAATAATAATGTATGGCCAGTATTTTTGTAGGAATAAACGTCACTGGTCCTGAAGCTCAAGAACGTCAAAAATCTTCTCTGAATACTCTCAAATTTCAATTTATAGCAGATATAAATTGGAAGTCAAAGATCAGCAGTGTATTCTAGCTTACTACACACAAGCGATAAATAAGGAATATGTTTGGCCAAAGATGAATTTCAAACAAATAGCACTCCCAAATCCTTTACCTTCTGCAAGCAGGCCAATCGCGTCCCCCAATACGACAATCAAAGTCATCATTTCCATCCTTCTACATATTTGCAGAATATGACTTCGCGCCGATGTTAAGTTCTACTTTCGGTTTACCGAAATGGCTCAAAAACTAATCAGCTTAGAACATGAGGCTCTAAATAGTTTTAGCTGTTTAGGTGTAATTGTTCCCTCAGTTTTCGAAATAAAATGCAAAAGGAAAATCCCTTACCACAAAAAATATATGTCAAAAAATCTAAATACGTATTTCGGCAACTAAGTTGCCATCTTCAGTAGATATCTGTATAAAACAAAAAGAGTGTTAAACGTGGTATTTTTGGCTAAGGTATACCACGTTTAACACTCTTTTTGTTTTATCCAGATATCTACTGAAGATGACAACTTAGTTGCCGAAATACGTATTTAGATTTTTTGACATATAATTTTTGTGGTAAGGGATTTTCCTTTTGCATTTTATTTCATATTTTTAGCATCAGTCTCCACCCATTATTGGACCCTCAGTTTTCGTAATCATGTTACACCGAAGAATGAGCACATTGCTCTGTAAGTTGCTTCAAAGACAACCTCATTCGCAAGCACTACACATAGGTAAATAGGACTTGTTTGGAATTACAGTGAAATCTTCCTTGGGCGGCACCAACAGGACCGACTGAAAGTGTCCGTTCAAGAGAGGTGTCTGCCTAAAAAAATATGTGAAAAAAATGATGAAAACTGCAATTAAAGAAATTGGGATATTTTAAACGTATATGTATGCAAATGTTTTTAAAATAAACAAAAATCTTAAGATATAAGGAAAAAAAGGATTTCTTCTTAATACATAAAATGAAACGAAATGAAATGTCACTTTAATGGATTTTATGAATTCATATATTGTCGTTTGTCTATTCTTTTTCTTTAAAATGGCTTCCAGAAATCGTATTTGTAATTTAAAACGAAGCTCCAAAGACTGTGTATCTCCGTGATCTTCGGTAAAACGTTTAGGCTGATTGGTTAGGATAATAGCGTCACTATAATTTGGGATAGCCTCTGTTGCTACTGGTACCTCATCGATATCAGACTCTTGGGAAAGTTCTTTGGATTTTCAGTTTCCAGTCCTGATTCTGTATCGTCAACATACAAACTTTCATCTAGGTTTAGAAGAAATTATTAAACTTTTCATTATCAGTCAATTCCAAAAAATTCTAATTTTTGAGGATATCCGCAAATACGTTACGTCATCTTCTGGACCAGATGTAACTGCCTCAGTTAACTGGTATTCACTTTGCTTATTTCAGGCTGAAATCCTGCTTTATGCAAGCAATTTTAAGTGTTTTCTTGGTTACTTGGTTCTAAGCGAAGTAAAATGCATCCAGTGGCGTACTTTTCTTAATTAACTCAAAGGCAGCACCAGCAGCTTCAATGTTCACTACCAGGTGTTATTAGTATTATATTTCGGTAATAAGTTTTGAAATTTTTTACAATCTCCTAGTCTAGTGGTTGACAAGCTGATGTACAATTGAGGGTCAGAAAGAAGATTTTTATATTTTTAATCGGACGTCTTTTGGATAAGATCCCGCATTGTCTAAAAATAACAAAATGTTGCTTTTTTCTTTGATGAAAACTGTCCAAAGCAACCAAAAAACGCATATGTCAGCTGGTAAAGTTTTGGCCACCTTTTTTCGGGATGCTCACTGTATTTTATTCATCGCTTACCTTGAAAATTGCACTTTGAATTGCTTTCTCGTCCACCTTATTCTTTGGATCAGCGATTACTACCTGTTTGCAGACTTAAAGAGAATGTTCCAGGGAAAAAGATTTGGCTCCAATCAAGAAGTAATAGCCGAAACTGACGCTTGTTGTATGTTGATAGATAAAAAAAATTAAATTTTGCCTAAAAAATGTTTGTTAGTTACTTGTCCTACGAAACTATTGAGTCTTGATGTTGCAGTAACTGGAGAAAATTAAATGATTTTTAGTTATGCTTAAAAAGCTTACGTATTTTAAGATTTTATATAAAAAAACGAGTTTCCATAGTAAAGCGATGTGGGACAAGAAACTATGTGAAAGAAAAATACTATTCATTATTAAACACCATACATTTTAAATCAAAGTCTCCATTATCTTAGTCGACCTTGCATTACCAGAACGAATGCTTCAGGACCCGAAATCAACTAAATAATTCACAGCGCTGTATCCACCACACGACTTTTTCTTTATTTTCGAACAAGAAGAAATACGGAGTCATTCCAAATTATATCCATTTGTTAACAATACAATGACAGTTATATATGTATGTATATAAAGAACCTCCATTAACACATCCACCACGCTCTTTAACATTTTATAATACCAGTCAGAAACGAGGAAAAAATAAACAATGTTTGCATTATTTACATAATGGTGGATTTTGTATAATAAACTATAAAATACCTACTACATAATCCACTTCCGCTATGCACATCTCCGATATGAAACGTGGTAAATTAGTAGTGGGATTCTGGGAAAATCCTTAGCATCGCTAACAACTTATTAGAGTCTGTAACTATGTATATTTATAATTCTGGTCACTCGCACAAATTTTCCGAACCTCCACAAGAAATGATATCGGACTTGTGTAATACAATAAAGATTTTTATAGTATTTTTGTATATTTCATAATTAACAATTAAATATTGTAAAAAATATACAGGGTGTCCAGAAACTCTCCTGACAAACGAAGACCGGAGATTCCTCAGATAATTTTAAGACAATTTAACCCAATTCACCCTAGTCCGAAAATGCTTCCTAAGGGAGCTAGAGCTCTTTGAAGATGGCGCCTTGTAATTAGTTTTTTTTTAATATCTCCCGAACGCTTCTATTTAGAAAAACAAAAACTGGTATGCTTATTTATCCTTTAGAGATGAATCGATTCCATCAATTGCGAATTTCTAGTACCGGTCATAGGCGTCCGTTTTGGGTAGGTAAACGGTTATTTTAACGCATAACTTTTTTGTCTTTAACTTTTAAGCATTTGTGACACTAGATTATTAAATTTTCAGGTATTCTAGTACTAAAAGGTACTCTTACTTTAAGTCGGTAGGATACACCGTTTTCTAGAAAAATCGATTTGAAAATTTTTCGTTTTTCGTCATTTCATCTTTCGTCATTTCAACTTCGCGAACTGACAACAATTTGACAATTAAAAACGTAGGTTTTATTTCTGTTGGCAGTTCAGAGCGAACTAGTGCAAAAAATAATAAATTGAATTTTAATGACGAAAAAACGAAAAATTTTCAAATCGATTTTTCTAGAAAACGGTGTATCCTACCGACTCAAAGTAAGAGTACCTTTTAGTACTAGAATACCTGAAAATTAAATAATCTAGTGTCACAAATGCTTAAAAGTTAAAGACAAAAAAGTTATGCGTTAAAATAACCGTTTACCTACCCAAAACGGACGCCTATGACCTTAGGAAGCATTTTCGGACTAGGGTGAATTGGGTTAAATTGTCTTAAAATTATCTGAGGAATCTCCGGTCTTCGTTTGTCAGGAGAGTTTCTGGACATCCCTGTATAGTTACTATTTTTTTTATTATATGTGTAATTAAAGAAAAAATAAACCAGGAAGTAAAAGTAAGTGCATTCATTATACAGGTTCGGTTTGTTTTTACCTTCCACGCGAGCTAAAAGTACACGTATTGAGACGAACGTTGTTGCCAATATTTATACGCATGTAGGCAAGTACTGTTCGACGCTAGACGACAGGCCGATACGATCATAAGATTCCAATATAATGCATGTGTGCATGTTGCAGGGGTTGTTATCTTCATTTTTAGGTATTATTCTCATTCGTAATATTCTTAAAAAAGTACTTAAGTTAATATTATAAGAATTCCTTCAGATTTATTATTTTTATGATTGAATTTAATTTGGTTTCGCTGAAGGTCCACTTGTCGGCTCTCGTATGTATATCTGTTAGGTAGGTACGGTTTGGCAACTCCTTTCGTGTTATGTACGGGAAGCCGCATGCAAAATAATCGTAGGCCAAACGTATATAATTTTATCTTTGAATAAGTTTGTTTCATGCTCTGAAATTTGTATAGATTAAAAAGATATTGCAATTTAACATTATGTATGCGTATAATTCCGCAATAACCTACACACCTCCAATAGACTCGTATTTAAAAGAAATCGTAACAAAATTCCACGACAAGATAGAAAATCACCCAAATTCAGATTTAGAAGGCACACTGAACTACGACCCTCAAATATCATGGAGACACAAACGCCCCAGGCAGACGATTCTATAAGATGAAACAGTTTACATACAACAATTTTCACAATCAAGACGACTCCCATTGAGATTATAAGTAAAAGGCGCCTACCTAACTTGCAGTCACCAAACAGAAGCAGAAAGGGTGTTAAGAACTTAACATCTTTTATTTTATATTATTGCTCCTTGCTTTATATATGAATGTATTTCTTTATTTTTTATGTATTATATTTTTGTAATGTATGTTTTATCTTTTAACTTTTAAAATACATTTTCACTTAATGTATTTTTTACATACAAATATTGTGAGCATACTGATGCGGAGCTAGCTTCGGGCGTATACAGTCTCAGCGGCCGAGTTTATTGTCTGCCGGCAGGGCTACAGGACTTTACACCGAAGGCGATGCAAGACCTCCTATGTATACGTACAGACGGCATTGTCTGGCATGTGCGTACATATAGGGGCCCATAGCTTCTCGAGCGATTCATATGTATACAGCAAGAGCGCGCGAGGTATGATCACCCGATGGTATACGTAAACTCGCATCTAAACGTGGTCCGATAATACATATTAGAGTAACGGCACAACATACTAGCATTGCCTGCTCATATTCGAACTCATAGTGATCTGATTATTTTTTTGCAGATTGACACAAAGAACAAATTAAATTTTCTCTTTAAGTGATGACGATTGCTTAGATAACTAAGTCGATAATAACGCGAAGATTGTAATACTTATAACGTAATTATGATTATCCTTATGAAATTAAATAATAATGTAGTTGTGTACAAAGTTATAGCAGTACAACTGGGTTTTAGAATGAAATAAAAACAACCCGCCTGAAACATCTGCAGAATAAACTAAGATGTCTAGAGAAAAATAAATAAATAGAAATTTCATGGTAAAAAAAAAACTATAAATAAGTATAACATAAAAACGACCCTTGAAATAGAAATTAAAATTAGAGATTCTCTCCAGTAAATATAACGAAATAACAACTCTGGAAAAATAAATCTATATATCTATATCTGGCGAACACAGCTAGCGGAGATCATTTGCCGAATATACGTCCGAAGAATATTGACTGGCATCGGGTGATCATACCCCGCGCGCTCAAGCTGTATATGCTGTATATCTTATGTTCGATGCAGAGCGGCCCCGACATATCGGCGCACACCGAAAATAAATAAATGTGTATTTGAACAGAAATTGAGTTTTATTTATGGTACTTTCAAAATAGGAAGTTTCCTTAACAAAGGGAGTTGTTAATTTAGCAACAGTCAAAAAGTAAATATCACAAAAGAGGACTTCGGCTGCCAATGTCTTAACTCATATCCTATCGGTACGGCAATTCTTCATTGTGAATACGCTCTACTAACTAATTTCAGTAAGCGAAGATGAATTTTTGATGTGAGTTAGCATGTAAATTCACCTTCGCGTCGAGATGACAAATGCAAAACTCGCAGTCTAGATTTAACAAAAATTACCCCTCCGAAACCGCCAAAGGCTACTTGCAATTGTCTTCAGCAGACGCAGAAATTGGAGTTCCTACACAGAAGTATGCTGATGACCTCTTTCACCAACAATAAGTGATTGCGAAACAACAATTTTAATTAAAATAATATAGTTTTACACATATTTGCATTTCTTTACGTCAGTCTGCCGTCGCTGACCAATCACCACATATATTTTGACTGTGTAACTTTGTAAAAATATTAGAAACCAGTGTTGCTATTTTTTGTGTAATCTTGCACCTTTTAAATCAGTATCTATATGTGAAGTTTTTTGCTGAATTACTTTTTAATGTAAGTTTTATTGTTTGCCTATTAAAGTAAACGTTTAATATTTAATTTTTTTTTGCTTATTTAATGTAATCTTTCAATCTCAAATTCATTATTATTTGCATATTTAAGGCTAGCACCTAATATTAAAATTTATTATTTACAGTCATCGATGACCAATTAAGTTAAACCTGTTTTATTTCAACTATTTTCTGTTATTTGGGTAGAATTTAAGTGATTGACGTATTCTCTTCGTATATTTGTTACGATAATGTAATTATGTTGCTCTGAAGGCAAAAAAAAAATGTTAGTGTTATAATGCTTTGTTCTTTCTTTGGGAACAAGCGTTTGTTATTTTATTCAAAACAAGATAACAAAGTAAGAAGTGTACTAGAAATGATATCCAAATTACAAAACACAAAAATAGCGGTTAAGGCTCCTCGATAGTGGATCTGTGAATAGTTGAAAAATAGCAGATTTTTGATGCAAGATATTTCTGTTTTAATTTACACTTTTTCGCATTATCATCTTTCTATCTTACGAGGTAGATGCCATAAATTCTCGGTCTGATAAGAAAAAAGTAACTTGGAACAATATAAGAATTTTTATTTTTCAATTTATTCAGGCTGTGTTTATATTTATTTTATTTTTGTCATTAGTTTACTATATGTGTCAATAAATCCTCTATGTCAAGATGACATTTTAGATTACAGATAAATATTTCAATAGAATTACAAAAACTATAAAATATCTTAGAGCCATAATAAATAATATGAAGAAACTAAAATAATAAATATTGTAGCAGACACGTGTCAATAGTGAAGTTTCTAAACTATTGATTGCTTGATCTTATAGAAACTTACCAAACATATCGAAGAATCTTCGTAGATAACCATTTATTAATAAGTTGAAATCTACCGTTTTAAAATAGTACATTTTAAAAAACGACCCGAACCAAATTAATATGCGAAAAGACATAATTTTTTTCTAAAACAATTTCGTTAAGACAATACTTCATTATTAGCCATTCAAGATCATTCATAACTCGTGTTTTAGTCACAATGATGGAGTATTTTAATAAAACGTTCGCATATGGAATCACTTGAAGTTCCGTATTTAACAATAGATTGCTACCCAAATGGAACTGAGCTATTGAGTTTCATAATTGTATATTGTGAAGTTATAATAGGTATTAAGGAAATCTATTATTGAGGAAATTCACGGGGAAAGCATTCATGAAGCTTTCAATTGTTTTCCGTTATTTAAAAGTAACAATCTAAGTCTTCTAATTATACTTTAACTCTTACAAAATGCATTTGTTATTAATATTAAATGTAGCATTTCATAAACAAGGAACACGTCATGAGTAATTACTAGGATTAGATAACGCCCTTTTCTATGAAAAAATTAAATTTATATTTTATTGAAAACATCAATATTTTAATAATGTAATCAATCACAAACAATATTTTTAAATGGAATTGTTAATAGTTTTGTAATAGCGAAGGAGAGACAAATCGCAAAATGTGTTCTTTTGCTTAAAAAATATTCTTTTTATAATCTTAAGGCTTGCTTTTCAGCGAATTAATTTTTTTCTTCTTTCTGTTTTCTTTGGAACGCCAAAAAGAAAAGAGAAAGTGTAAGAGATTATTTCTCAAGCACGCACTTCTAACCGGCTTAAATCATTCTGAAGAGACATGCCGTATATTTTCCTTATTCGTTTTCGGTATAGAAGTAAATTCTTGACAAAATGACCGCAGAAATCCCTGCTAATGTATTGTATAATATATAATATTTTAAACAAATTTATTAGAAAAATCGGGCTCTAGAATTTCTGATAGTTGTCCATATCTTTTTATTGGTTTCTTCACTGGCAGGCACATGTCTTTGCTGGTTCTGTTTCAGATGTTGAGTCAACTTGGATAACTACTGAAATTACACATTCTAGTTTTTTTCTTATGGAATTTATTTGTTTTGCCAAAGGTCGTTTTCTCAGCTACGAAATAAGTATAATGAAGCCAAAAAAAATCACAAATCATTAGTAACACGTACGAGGTAGGTGCCATAAATTCTCGGTCTGATATACAAAAAAGAAACTTGGAACAATACAAGAATTTTTATTTTTCAATGTAATCTCCCATAAGTTCTATACATTTATTACAACTATTAATTAATAATTCGATACCCTTGTAAAAATATGAAACTAAGTTTTTCCGTCAAAATGTTTTATAACAGCTGCTTGCAACTCACTGTCGTCCTTAAAACTACGTCCCCTAAGGTCTTTTACTTTCTTATACGTAGTATAAGGAAGTATTGTGATGATGAAAATTTTCGACCTCGAGATTTTTGCAGATGTCCACGTTTTGAGGTCCCCTGATACCAAAAAAGTGGTTTTTAAAAAATGTCTGTGTGTCTGTGTGTCTGTCTGTGTGTGTGTGTCTGTGTGTGTTTGACCACGATAGCGGTCAAACCGCTGTAGATATCAATTCCAAATTTTGTATTTACGAATATAATCTCCCTCTTGAGAACTGATTAGATTTTGAGCAAAATCGGCAGACCGGAAGTAGTAGTTTACTTCAGTGAAAAAATCGAAATTTGCAAATATTTCGTCAATTATTAAGTTTAAACAAATTCATAAAGAATTCAAATGTACTCAAAATTAAATTCGAGAAAAATTGTTTTAATAAAGTTTTTCGAAATTCCTACCGGAAGTAGGTCTTTTACTCTTATCGAAAATTAGTTTTTTGCGAATATCTCGCAAGTCATGTTTTCTAGGCAGGTACATTACGAGTATAAAAGTATTTAGAACATACTTTTAAATATCTTTTGTATAAAAAAAATTTCAAAATTCAGACCGGAAGTACCACTTTTACTCTTATCGAATAGCGATTTTTTGCAAATATGTCGTAAATTATGCATTCTATATATATATTTATGAAGTGTACAAAAGTATTTAGAGTTGGATTTGGAATATTTTTTGTATAAATGAAATTTCAAAATTCGGACCGGAAGTAACACTTTCATACGTATAAGAAAGTCGTGTGGTGGCCACACCTCATTTTTTAAATTATAAAACCAAAAAAAAATCACAAGGAGCCATATCCGGACTATACGGTGCATGTTGCAATTTTTGAAAGCCGCATTCGCGGATGGCAGCTCGTGAAATAGCTGCAGTATGGACGGGAGCATTGTCGTGCAATAATCGCAAACCTTTTTTCAATTTTCCACATTTTGCACGAATACTGCCCCTTAATTTATGCAATAAAGACATATAATATGTGCCGTTCACACTTGCATTGCGCTCTTTAAAGTCTATTAGCAAAATGCCCTCACAATCCCAGAATATTGTGGCCATCACCTTTTTCGTTGATTGAACGACTTTCGCCTTTCTTGGACGAGGTTCATCAGGTCGCCGCCATTCCATGGACTCCCTTTTCGATAGAGGAACGTAAAACAGAACCATTGTTTCTGTCCCTGTGACAATGGACCCAAAATCGGTTTTGGGTCGTCTCCATACATGTTCAAAAACGACTGCGCTCATTCGACTTGACGGTCACATTGGAGAGCAGAAAGAAGTTCTTTTGTTAAAAATTTTATGACCGCGTGGTACTCAATTGTCGTTACTTCAGACATTTTCGTGTTGGTTGGCTAGTTACTAAAAACTACAGGCAATAAGATAAGGGCTAGTGAAATAATCTACAAGCAATTACAAAATGACTACTAATATGAAACTTTTGTGCAATACTGTAGCGAATATATTTAACGAATATTTTTAATCTGCGCCTAAAAACTTGATTAGTAATATGCGGACTTGAAATGGATATCAAACCATTGTGGAACTCTAATCTATATTTTTTTTTCCGTTTACTATCAATGAAGTATGCCTGTTATCTCTAGATTAAAGAATACGCAGTCATCAGAAGCTGATGATATTGTTCCTACAATACTAAAAGAGTTCGAAAGATATTGTTGATATACTTACATACTTAATAAACTTATCGATTCAAGAATACATATTTCCTAGCTTCTGAAAAAAGTCCGCTGCAGTTCTGATTGATAAAAAGTGGACTGTAACAAACGCGTCTAATTATAGGCCACAGCGTTTATATCTGCAGTATGCAATATATTGGAGCATTGTATACTGAAAAGATTGGAGCTTTTTCTAGAGAAACATAACATTTTATCGTCATCGAACCACAGATTTCCCAAGGGTAAGTCCACAACAACGGCATTAGTTGATTTTTATAACAAAATAAAAAGAAATTAAATGACAATGTATAAAACAATAAATGATAAATGAAAAAAATCAAGTTTATTTAGAAAAGAACAAGTACATATTGCCGTGATCCCTATTATTTAAACATTATAAAATAGTTAGACAATTAAGTATTAGAGTAAGGAAATAATTTTTAGTTGTAAACATAATGGTTAAAAAACGAATTATGAGTTGCATAACCGCAACGGCGTAACATTATGATGATGGGTATATGGTAATTGAAATTGAAATAAATTTATATGAATAAGTTTATAAAAAGATTGTTATCTATTAGACATTTTATGGTGACATTTAACAAAACAATAAATACCTGATACTTATATTTAATAGTATTTTTAAAAAAGGATATATAAAAAGGTGTTCTTTATTAGACACACAGACTATAATAAAGTAAAAACTTCAGGGGTAGCAGGATAAATCTGGTTTAATCCGGAAAAGTTCCAGAAATAATGGGATAAATCTGGTTTGATTTGAATAAATCTACAAAAAAAAAAGAATAATGCTGGCGTTGTTAACAGCTGCGTGCAAATCAACCTACACGAAGATGAGAGAAGGTGGTTCGAACACAGGGATAAAGCTGTCGAGGTACATGTTCCTGACAAAGTAATCATAAAAGGAAGGATTCCATCTGTATGCAATGTCTTTCCGATTATTTCTAACGAAGATATCTACAAAAAGAAAATACGGATAGTGTTAAATAATGGGAAAGGGAAGTATTTAAACAATGATGAAAGAGGCAACAAATTCATTTACAAATACAATGAAGGATGGCGTTAATAGAAGAAGAATATACCTACTCAAGACAAGGAATCACGAATGTGCACGGACTTTAATAATAAACAATTTGTGTGTATATTTTTGTGCAATTTTTAACTGTCAAAAACAATATAGGTATAGTTCAACCTGGGGGAAAACTTGAAGAAAACAAATATGAACAGGACAATACCAACATGCATTAGTGTGTGAATTTTGGCGCTGCAGATGAATAGTCGTGTTTTTTCGAGAACCGAGATGTTAAAAAGCCGCGAACGACGATAGGGAAGGAGAAGCTGCCGATCTTTTGAATTGTTCGAACGTAAAAATTTTGCTTCATACTCTATTGATTGCAGGCGTTCTAATACACTGCATAAAATCATTTTAGTTAAATGTATTAAGTTATTTTTGATTTCAATAAGTAGTTGAGTTTATCACGTTATAATTAATTTATTGTTACTTTGTTTAATTTCATTATTTTATTATTAAAATGGTAGATATAAATCAAGAGGAATTTGATAATGTATATGAATATTATAAGTAAGTTTTTCTTGAAATAAATTCATAATAGATATTTGGTGATGTGTGGCGTATGCTAAAGATGCTATGTGAGAATGTTCATTTTTAGCAAAGCGTTTAACATCGTCAATATTTTGAATAAAATATTATTTTCTTTGCTATAGTAGATTAATTTTGCAAATCATGGGAGTATTGTTAATGATGTAAAAAAAGGGCATTGATGGCACAACGTGGGAATGTTTGCTAGCAATGTTAACTGTGCATTATTAACAATTTATTAGATAAAAATTTAATAAAGATTTCAAGCATATTTAAATACGTAAAGGTATAAGCATTTTTGATGGACAAATAGCCAATTTGTGGTATGTACAACGTGCGAATATTTGCATATGGCATTTGGTGAGAGTCTTATCAAGGTTTTTTCTACTTTGCGAGATTTTAGATCTCCAGAGGCATTTCGTGCAAATGAATGTCTTTGTTGAAATAAAATTCAGCGTCGTAAAAGGAAAAAATTTATTTCTTTAAAATTATACGATATTAAAAATTTGAAGATAGCAAGAACTAATATTTGTATTTAAATCCATATTAATAGATTAAAAGCAATGTGTTTTTCGCATATATAAAAATATATATATATATTTGTTTGTGGTTGGAAAAATAAAAGGACAAATTCTTTTACAGCCACATGTGGCAAAGGAATTTCTTTACTGTTGTTGTTCTTGAATATTGAGTTTAATACAAATGTTTTATGAGATTTAATTTTTTTATTATTAATCTTATCCTATTTAATTTTAAATAAGAAATGTTGTCGACAAATAAAGGAAGGATCACTGCTAGAACCTACAAGAATAATGTGAATGATAACAGGCATAAGATTAAAATATTTGTTGGAGTAGTTATAATTTAAAAGAATACAATCTCTGCATTCATAAATAAATATATATGGTTTTTATATCAGTAGTACCCAATGTATGGCAATAGTACATTTATTTTATTCATATATAATTATGCTACCAGTGCTACTGCAATATATAAGTTATAATATATCCATAAAAAAAGGAGATTTTTATAAACAACAAAACAATACAAATTCTGCTCGGAGTAAGTCGATTGCGATTCTATGAATCAAAAGTATGAATGGCCAGTCCAATTATTTATATGATGACAAATGTAAAGTTTTTCGCTTATATGAACCAAACATATACAAGTTCAAAACTCCGCAGTGCAAAAGAAACAGACGGTAAAATAGAGATACAATTTATTTATCTATTTATATAACACAAATGAAGTAAACTACTGTTTATACTATTATTATTATAGACCGGAAGTACGGGGCCGAAATTACGACGGACAAAAGAAATAATGTATAACATACGCAATTATTGAATAGCACTATTCATATAGTGAACTGCAACAACTGCTATTGTCTCGAAAACGTGAAGAGTTTTAAAATTGATTCTATTTACCTTATATTTCGTGAGATAAATAAAGTACGGGGAGTTAGTTAATTACATACTTCGTATTTTTTGTAATAGTTCCTGTTTAATACCGTTTCATTGAATCTACTTCCCCCAATTATCTTGACGTAAGTGTGCACTGGATTTCGTTAAGTTTCAATCACCCTCCAAGAATATACTGGTCGAAATGTTCCTGATGAATTCACCTTACACTAATGTCATGTTTCTAGATACTTCACGATTGCATTAGAAGACATCTTCCAAATCAGTACCTATGGATAGGTGCCGACGAAACTGTCGATATATTAGGACGCTCTGTGGTAAATGTTGTAGCTGTTGTACTACATCCAACTGTTCCATATAACGCATATGTAATATAGCATCTAAAGGTATAATTACAGTTGATGCGGAACCAGTTGCTAAAACCATTGACGAGAATTTGCACAAAATGCTTCATTCGGACGGCAGGTACAAGGAAAAATTACTTTTATTTGTTAGTGACAGTGCCGCATATATGTTAAAAAGAAACAGACTATTAAAGGAAACATATCCTTATATGCTGCATATTACTTGTGTAGCACATACTATCCACAAAAACTGTGAATATATCAGGGACACCTATCCGGAAGTTGACAGACCCAGAAAAGCACCATTGAAAGTAGCTCTTTACAGTGAAAAACTTCAATCTTTGTCACTGCTTCCCTCGCCAGTAATAACTAGATGGGTAACATGGTTGGAAGCTACCAGTTTTTATGCAGAGAATTTCGATAGTTCACAAAATTTCGTCACATGTTTAAATGACGATGCTCGAAGTATTTCTGAGTGCAAGGAACTAACACAAATCCTAAATTTAAAAAATCAGTTGTTATTCCTTCAGGAATACTTTGGAAATTTGCCTAAACTAATCGCATACTTTGAAAATAGCAATCTCAAACTAAAAGATAGGTTAACCACATTAGATGTGGCTATTAATGATTTCAAAAGTATTCTAAGTGACTTCGAATGTGGCCTTCGGCAGAAATTACACGCAGTTTTTAATAGAAATACATATTTAATAACGTTGCGGCAATTGTGTATGGGGACAATGACACAAAATCTAACTGCTAAATACGCCGAAATAAATGAATCCTTCCAATATGCACCTATTACCAGTTGCGATGTAGAAATGACGTTTTCTGTCTACATGGATGTACATACTTCATTTAAAAAGAACAAATCTTACAGAAGAGAACCTTGAGAAAGTATTGCTAATAAATATTAATACTCCTTTACTCGACTTGAACTACAGAATGAACACATAATAACGTATTTTGTATTTTATAGATCACCACTCACTTGTTATTATACAAATAAAATTAAAACTTCTTTAAAAACACAACATTTAAATAGTCCGCCCATGAGCAATGAGTCATCGGCTTCTCGTGTCCGGTCTATAATTATTATAGACCGGACACGGTTATGAGAGGTATTTTCGGCTCGGAAAGCATAAAAATTATTAGAATTAAGGAGATACTTTATGCGTTTTATTATTAACATTTATCTCAGAGCAATTAACCTCTTAAATAACTAGAGAAGAACTGAAGAAGAAGAATACCAATAGACTGATAACTATGGAGCAGATTCAGGGTTGGGTTAGGTTGGGTTGGCAGATTTAGGGTGCGATTCTGGCTGCAATAAAATGTATTACTTTAAAGCCAATTACAAATTGTTATTAAATAACACTTTTCTATACCTAGAAAATTTGAAGTGACATGAAATCGTCGTCTTTAGTTCGTATTTTGATCGTGTTAATTGCCGAAACGATTCAACAACACCAAAATTTTAAAATTTCGGTCTCATCACAATACTTCCTTATACTACGTACGAAAAGTAAAAATGTAATACATTTACCTCGCAATCTATTCGTGTTGTTGTGCTCTCCCACATTCTATGAAGAATGCGGCGAGGCAAAAACTGAACTCACACCACAGGCGCAAAATAAGAACTCGTGGTCAATAACGATCCAAATAATTGTTGGAACATGTCGGCTGATTAACAATTACTATCATTCTTATTTACTAGTTATTTTATTTTGAAAGTAAATATTCACAGCTGGCCAGTGCAAAAAGAATAGGCTTTCCATTTATCTAAAAGAAAATTTCAGGCATAATATATTTTTCTTTTCCCCTTGACGCAAACATTATGTCTGACACGATACATATATAAGAGACTATGTAAACAGATACTAAAAAAAAATTGTAATGCATAACATATCTCCACGACAAAACACACGACTGAATTAGTTTGTACGGGTGACATCTATCAGAATGTATTCACGGGATAACGAGAAAATTTTAATAACCTAAAGCTAACATTGTGTTTGCGGGTACCTTTTCTGGGAGTAATTCAATCTTATATGTGTCAGAATAAAGAAAATCTTTACATACATATATTTATGTATATATATACTTGTATGACACGTTTGCGAGAAAAGTGTTTACAGACATATCACGTTCATATATACACAAATCATACCATTTTCTCAGAAAATTGATACAACTTTTAAAGGAAAAGAAGTAATAGTGCCTAACCGGGGCATTAAATTCCAATCGGATATCTATAATATTACAAGCTTTCAGATATATCGCAATATGCGAGTTACTGAATGATTGCTCTTGTTTGGTGCATTAGACGCAACTTTAATCCGTAGTGATTTTCAATCCACTTTTGAATTTGCTGTGTATTGTAAATGGGAAAAAAGACTAAAGCGAAACGCGCAATAAGTGATCTCGATAAAATCTTTGGCAGCACCAGCATATGTTGTGTGAATAGAAGTCGAATAAAAATGCTTTATACAAGAAGTTATTAAGTTATTATATTCTTGCACATGGCAAACATGAGGTATTTATTCTTATATTTATATATAAATGTATAGTACATTTATTGCGTTTTTTGGTTTTATTACAATTTCTTATGAACTGATAATATGAATGCCGATGTGGTCAAATAGATGGCGCCACAAATTTATTGGAAGAATTTTTAATTATTACTCCTATTACCTCAACTTTTAGTGAAAAATAATCGATGGAAGTAATATTTTATAAACTAAATTTTATTACTATCAAGTTAGACTTTTTTTAAATGTCCCAAAGCGCTGGTGTTTTTTTCAATTTTTACAGTCGCCTCGACCGGGAAATACTCTTTCCTGGTCGAGCGACACATGCGCCAAATGTCACTTTACAGGTGGTGAGTACAAAAAATAAATTGTATTTCTGAAATAATAATACAGTAAAACCCCTAAATAGCGATCACTAACATTTACTGTAAATACGACCTTTATATGGAAGTGACCGTTATTTCTAAAGTCAAACAAAATGGAAAACACTTTATTTTAGATATGTATTTGTTCGTTGCCGATGGTAGTGGCCACTTTCAATCGATTTACAATAAATTATATTAGATATAATACTTGTTTCATTTGTTTTAAATAAAGTTTATTATATCTCCCTTTTTGTATTAAACTACATATTGCTCTGGTCTTGCATTAGAAATAGGCTGTATGTAAATATTGTCAAGACCACGATAAAATTTGTGTTATCTTCGAAACAACGCGGCTTTTCAAAAATCATCAAAGAATAAAATATTCTTAGAAAAGGCCAGGGAGTAGCCCTTTCAATTTTTGCCCTATGTTTAATAAGCACCCTGTATATAAAACGTTCATTTTATCTAAACCAGTTAATAGAAGAATTGTAAAACTTCACGTGTACGCTATAAAAAGAGTCAGTTACCTCATACTAATTCAATAGAAAGGTATTTTCTTTCACCAGTACACGTAACAAATTTGTAGCCAGTAAAATTAGTACAAAAGGTGCGAGAGACCATAAAGCGAACGGATTTAAAGGTAAACTGAAAGTGTTGTAATAAAACTTTCAGAAAATTAAAAATACACATCAGCCTGCGAGTAACTCAAAGTCATGAGGACGAATTCAGATTTATATTTATGCTAATCAAATCGAATTCAAATCACGCGAGGATGTCTAGAAACTATGGAAATAATATGTATGAGGTAAGTTTTAATGGAAAAAAGTTACGCGATGTGAAATTTGTTGCGCCCAAAATACTGGCAACAACGAATAAATGCACATCACGTTCAAGGGAGACGATACTATCCGTTCGCTAAATCAAACGCATGTAGCAAACGTGACGAGATGTATTACATATGTATCATATAACTATATACATATGTATGTACATATTGTATATTATGTCGGCAAGATAGATATCACCAGCTACGCAAGAAAATGGATTTCGCAATATTACAGCAGCTTCATTTGGATTAACACCCCCGAGCGTGAGATCTAAAATTCTATATGGCATTTCTCTCTCAACATTGGTGTGGTACCAGAAGAAAAAGTTTCGATTTACAGAAGAAAGAAAGATATTAAAATTATCCATCTTTGTTACGAAATATTTACCAAAAAAGAATGGGCAAAATTATAATCCATCTCGCCTTGTTTGGATCTAGGTCTCTTTGCTAATTGGACCGACGGAATTTTGAGAATTTCTTTGCGTTGAAAATTGATAATTCAATTTAGTTTTTCCCGTCTTGTTATTTTCTTTTGTATGTTTTTACGTTTTCTTTAAATAAAGGTATAAGACATTTGAGTTTTTATTTATGCCGAGAATAAATTGCTTAATTTTTTAAAATTAAATTCGGGTAGAATTATTCATAAAAAATTGTAATATTTAATACATACTAAACGTTTATGTATATTTTTTATGTAGGTCACAGAGTAGTACAGAGCTATATCTACTGGATATAGGGAAAGGTCACTTATTTAGAATATGATAGCTACGTATATGTATTGTAATGTTTTCGGGTTCCAATAAACAACTCGTGCAATTTATTTATTTAAAACAGTCTGTATAGTTATATATGTACTTAAAATTATATAACAATATAAAATATAAGAACTAACGTATCACACTTACAACTACTATTAATAAATTAACACTTGTATTTATTTCTATTACTAATATGTCCGTATATTTATATCACACTTCTATTTATATAACACGCACCACTATATTTATTTCTACCGTACGACTTATATTTATTTCTACGCGCGTCGGCTACTTCTTACGGACTTTCTTAATCCCCAATTACTCCGCCATTACTCATCCCGCAATGAATCGCCATATATATATCTGCATGAAAAGTTCTCGAAAAGTACCAGTAAATTCGGTAATATACCAGAGGAAATCTGGCCTCTTCCTTGCTTATGCCGTACATCTGTGAGATGATATATTTACGACTTGTTTACATATCGTTTTTATACGTCGCGCCGAGATGATTTACAACCTTTTTTATTGTCGCTCGAATGTCTGCTGGTTTCGTTACAGTATGTACATTATAGTAAGGTATTGTCGGGTAATAAGGCCTACCTAAGAGTTATTTAATCTTATGAGAACAAGGAACAAAATATAATAAAACATTTTTGAAAAACTAAAAATATATTCAATTTGTATAAAATACATATCAAAATAAACATAAAAAAATAAATTTTTTTTCTAATAATACTGTTTTAAAAAAACTTGATTTTGGGTCTTATTATCTGCACAGCATGTAATAAGGCCGGCAATATAAAATCAATTTAATCGTCGCAGTTTGGGCAGATAAGGTCTTCTATGTCATCTGCAGTAAAGCCAACACATTTCTCGTGTACCGAGCTGTTAAAGTTAACACATTGACGCATATCTGCCACAAAACTTTCCTTGCATACTGCACAAAACCATGTTTCTGCTTCACAGTGGGAAGTCGCTACTCCAGTCGAAGTAGAGGGAAGTGGTTTATCAGATTTGTGCTGCTTAGTAGTTTTCATCTTCTCTCCAAACACATTTCTTGTAACTTCAAGCGCTTTATAATTTAAGGGCTTTTTCCGGACTTGTTTGTTTTGTTTAGTTTTTACTTCTGGAGTTACCAAAACCTCTGTGAATGTCTTAAGTTGTTGTTCAGTTCTTTTGTCTATTGAGAAAGTGAGTGGTTGCTCATCTTCTGAATCCCATTCTCCGTCTTTGGTTTCATTATTTGGTTCTGTGTGACTGGGTAAACTTGAAGCATATGCATGTGCCGGAATAGCATTTTTGTTCAAAGGATAAATCCCTGTAGCTCTAAACCCATTCATTATGGTGCTTATTGTCATTGATCGCCCCCAGACTGGTGTGACAACATCCGAAAATCTTTCTTTGTTCAAACGTCTGTCTGGATATGTTTTCCAGTAATGTAAAAGTTCTTCATCCCAATAATGTTCAAAAGGTCTGAAGACGGATTTATCCCTAGGTTGCAATTCGTGAGTCGTATTGCTGGGTAAACACAACAAATGTATGCCTAAGTCTTCAGCTTTTTCGGAAATACTTACATCTAGGGGACAAGAAGCTCCATCAAAGATTAAAATTACTGGAGGAGTTGACATAAATTTTGAAAAGTGTGCAAGCCATTTAACAAACACTTCATATGTCATGCGTCCCTTTAGTGTCATTTGAACAATAGACCTTGGAGGTAATCCATCTGAAAATGTTGGCTTCATTCGTTGCCCTTTGAATAGAACCATGGGAGGAATAGCATGTCACATTGCATTCGCACATGCCACGATGGACACATTTTCAGCATGTTCTTGTGCTACTAAGTGCTCTTAGCTCCTCTTTGGGCTATAACAGTTTGTTGATGATGAAGGGTAAGGCGACAACCTTTCTCATCCATATTATAGATTTTGTCAGGTCTTTGCTTTAAACCAGTTTTTTTCAATAGAGCATCTAATTTTATAAAATAATCTTCTACGATTGCTTTATTGGGCTTTTGAGCTCGAGCGGGGTTCATAGGTTGTGCTTTTCTTTTAGAAATAGTTTTATGAATGAACGATATCATTCTCTCCCGGCTAATTTTTGGCTATCATTAAAGCGGTTAGGAATTTTATATTTCTTAACAAAAGAGAAGACACTTCTGCGAACTGTTTTAGGAGTTAATGGAAATCCTCTTTCAGCAAATTTTATTATTTTACGTTCCAGTTGTTCCTCAGCTTCTGCGTCTCATATTATATATAGCGCGGATTCCACGGAATTTTTTTTCCATTTTGTCTATAGCATCAAATATTAGAAAAAATAACTACGAGAAAGTAAGGCCCAGTCATCATTGCAGAAAATAAGACCCGGGCCTTATTTGCTGCTTTGATGTCGGAATGAATTATAGGTTTGGAACCGACAAACTTTTAGAAAAAACTGGGAAATTTGTGACAACGTATTACTAATGATCATAAGAATACATACCTCAAAAAGTAGAAGACTTCTGCCATGAAATTTTTGCTAAAACTTGATTCTATTCTTGTAAAATCTTATAACTTAATACAACCACTGGCTGTTACTTGTTTTCACATTCGAATATAAAGAAGCCGGTACTATAGAGAACTGTTGAAACGTAATAAACTTCTGTAATGTCAACACCCCCTGGGTAGATGCCGGTAGTTGCATTACATTTAACTGTTTTGTAGAAAAGTCATATCTGGGCCTTATTACCTGTTGGGCCTTATTACCCGACAATACCTTATTTATGTTTATTTATATTTATACAAGGTGCTACAAAATAGTTTTCAAAATATAACACTAAATACAATCACATCATACAAGATTTTTACTCGCCGCAGTCACTTGACATGGTTACATTCTCGGCTTTATTTCCAGCGCAATATCCATATGTCTCGACTTTAAAATATTACTTTACTCCCTTGATGAGTAAATAACTATTAACATTTTGGCAATGTTACAGTTGCTTATAAACATGATCATATAATTATAAAATGATGTTTATATTGTAAATTAAATATTTTTAGGCCCTATACTGGCGGTCGGTAGTAGAAATGAAGATATACGTTGTCGATTTAGTTTCTAAATGTAATGCGTAAATGAACTACAGGCACTCATTACCAACACAAAACAAACCAACATCACCAATACTAACTAAATTATTTGATGATGCATGCGCAAAAGGTAAATATCCTTAATGTCATAAAGAAATTGTTATAATACCAGTAAGGTAAGGTGGGGCAAGTGGGCCCACGGGGTAAGTGGGCCATCCCCTTCTAAAATTCTTCCATACTTAGATATCAGGAAAAAGATATCACAGTGGCAACACTGTTATGCTGTTGTTTGACAAGCAACAAGTGACTTTCAAGGTTATCGCGTGTGCCGCCCAAACGACGCATAATAATAATTCAGTGCTGTTAATTTTTTGCAAATGAGTATTCAAACCACTCATAATCAAGGCCGTAAGTAGACATTTCGTGTTTGTTGTGATTTAGCAGGTTTAGTAAGTCAGGGTGGGTAATAATAAGGCAAAATGATAGAGTTAGGTTAGGTTGGGTAGTTGGCTTGTTTTTGTAGGGGTGGTCCACTTGCCCCGAAGAATTATAGAAAACGGGGCAAGTAGGCCAGGGGGTTTGGGGAAGTGGGCCATGGCATGGTCCACTTTCCCCGTGTGCTTTATATCATGTACTTACTTAATTGATACTTATGTTAATTATTTAAACGTAGTTAAGTATGTATACTAGTCATTAATTATTAATTACTTATATCTGTGTTGTCTTTAGATGGTTCGTAATTATATACGCAAAACCGGTCGGGGTGCTGATGGTGCAGCATACTCAGAGGAAGACTTGCAAGCAGCCATCGAAGATGTTAAAAATGCAAATAAGACAGCAAGAGGTGCAGCCAAGTTTTATGGAATCCCTAGGTCTACCTTAAGGCATCATCTCGATGGTACTCGGGGACAAAGGGGTAGTCCTGCAGGAAATGGTGCGGGTGGTGGCAGAGCGACTGCTTTAGGGAAAGTCGAGGAAGACCAGCTTGCTTCGGCTTTAAAAACTCTTGAAAAATGGGGATTTGGTTTAAGCCAAGTAGAGGTGTGTGACGTAGTACAAATGCACGTCAAAAGTAAGGGCATTGAAAGTAGATTTCCAGGAGGTCGGCCTGGTGCGGATTGGATGATGAGTTTCCGCAAAAGGCATAAGTTATCAGTCAAAAAACCCCAAGGCATTGAATATGTTCGCTGTAATCAAAACAATCCCTTCACCATCTACGGCTTTTACGACCTTTTGTCTGCAACTCTTGATGAATTGCAACTCCAAGATAAACCACATTTAATCTATAACTGTGATGAAACGTCGTTTTCGAATGATCCCAGCAAAACAAAGGTGGTAGGAGCTGTTGGACAAAAAAGTACAAGAATTATTAGCTCATCAGGTCGCGAAAACACAACAGTACTCATGTGTGTATCCGCTGCAGGACAGAAAGTTCCACCTTTATGTGTGTTTAAAGGAAAACACATTCTAGAATCATGGTTAAGCACAGACGATATTCATAAAACATCTTTTGCAGCAAGTAAGCGAGGCTGGATGGATAGTACGATCTTTTGTAATTGGTTTACAAAGTGCTTTATTCCATCCCTACCTGATGAACGTCCTGTTCTGCTTGTATACGATGGCCATGTTGGCCATGTGTCCTTGGATGTAATTAAAACAGCTCGAGACGCTAATATTCATATACTGAAACTACCACCCCACACTACCCACATATTACAGCCTCTCGACGTATCAGTTTTTAAGTCTTAAGGTAAGATGGGATAAGTCACTCTGTAAATGGCAGCGAGCTAACCCTCGAAAACGTCTTCCAAAGAATGAATTTGCCAAATTAATTAATCAAATATATGACGAATTACCAGAACAAGTTATAATCAACGGTTTTAAAAGCACAGGGATCTACGATGCAAATGTAAAAGGGGCTAATTCCCTTGCAGTACCTACTGCTATTTTCAAACCTTCTGATCTGACAAGATATAGACGGTCCCAAAAGGCAAAGCAACAGGACAAAATTTCAAATGATAGTCACGAAACTGAATCACATAGTAACGATACACCTCAGGACCATATTGAACGTGTTACTACAGAAATTCAAGAGGTTTCAGAACAGAAGAATATTAAGGAACCATCTACCTCTTCAACTACTGCATCACTGGAAGACAAATCATTCGAACAGATTATAATTGAGTACTTACAACACGACAAAATGGAGAATAAGAACACTGCACCAAAACGTAAACGTATCTGTTTGGGAGCAGCTGTTATTACCAGCGATCAGTTTTTAAAAGAAAAAGAAAATCTTGCAAGGGAATCTACAAACAAGAACACGAAAGAACAAAAACCTCCAGCAAAAAAGAAAACCAAAATTTCGAAAAAGACTACTCTTCCTATTGTATCCTCTTCGGAGAGTGAATATGACGAAGAAGATGTTGTTGAGCCTGAGTAAAATGATGAAAATGATGTCATTACTGTTATCCCAGGAGATTTGGTTGCAGTTACTTATGATAATAATCAATTCCCAGGAAAAGTTCTCGAGGTAACCGATGACCAGGTAAAAGTTACACACATGGAGAGGAGCGGCTACAAAGGTTGGCGTTGGCCACAGACAGAGGATGTTTTATGGTATGCTGCAGAATATATCCTTAAAATTATTCCTCCGCCGAAACCTGCTAACAGACGAGGACTGTATACAGTCACTGGCATCCAGGGTTTGTTTGTCTAAACTGTGTAATGGTATTACTTATTTCATTCCTACTAAGTATAATATTAATATGTTAATATTACTTCGTTTAATGTTTTTTACTTAAGTTGCTATAACTTACAGTATTTTGTGTTTTTGTGTTTAAGTTCTTTGTTTTAAAGTTTAAGTATAGTACTTACTTACTGTAATAAGCAGGTTTACTATTGAATTATTCTGAATATAATTTTCTTTAAATACACGTTTGTATTACAACCTTAATATTGCCGCTTTCTGTTTGAGATAAAATCTTGAAATTAGGAGGGAAAATAGGTGAAGTATCAATAGGCGGCCCACTTCCCCAGATAACTCTATATGTAATTCCTGCTGTAAAATCAGGGAGGCGGGTCCACTTGCCCCAAAATTTGGGGTAAGTGGGCCCTCTGCACTATCAAAAAAAAATTGGTGCCAAATAAAATGTATGTTATATAGGGCTTCGTACTTTTAACATAACATAGACAAAGGTCCTGGATATTTGTGTTTAAAATTTGAACTTGATACTAGTTTGTCACAATGAGATACATCCAATCAAAAATTTTAGTTGTAAATCTATTGCACACTTGCCCCACCTTACCTTATATAAGGTGATAAAGAAGTCAAAGAATTAGAGGTATAAAAGATAAAACACAAACTAAGAAGAGAAAACAGTCATCGCAATCTTTATAGAGATGAATGATACAATTTCTAAACAGGGAAAATAAAGCAATAAAGAAAATTGAAAAAATGATAATAAAAGGCAGACAGAAAGACTTAATAAACACGTATTTCTCAGACAGGAAACAAATAACAATAATAAATAACACCCGCAGCAATTACCTTAAACCAGAATACGTAGTACTACAAGAGGAAATGTCCCACCCATCTTGTATATGTTGTACACAAACGTTATTAGCTAACTAAATATAGAAGGAGAAATATACTAATACGCAAAAGATATCTGTTTGATTTTCTGGGGAAATGAATTACTACAAAGGTGGTGCGTCAACGAAGATCTTGCCACAATAGAAGATTAGTGTTACAAGAACCCCCCATCAACAACGAATTCAGGATATCCTCTAACAAATAAATACTCCTAAATTAGACCTAAAAACAACCATTAAGCAAATAGACCAAATAAGATACTTCAGATTAAAAATAGAGTAATGTACATGGGATCAATACATAAGCAACGCAGTAACAAAAATGTGATAGTCATATTACTTGAAATCATGGAAAACCCCGTTTATAACGTTGTTTTTATGTCGAGCTTGAATTTTTTTAATAATTATATGAGGAAGCACAACTAATATAAACATTAAGGAGTAACAAAGGCAGCAAAATAATGGCATAAATAATTCATAAACTACATGTAACATATACTGAAGAAGACAAAATAACTAAAAAACTCAAAAATTTAGTACTGATATACAAAACAAGAAATAATCTCATAAAAATATCCACAGGTATAAATTAAATTTAATAATGTGAGATAGCCAAATTTCGAAAGTAACCGGAAGCAAGAACTTGGAGTCCTCAATACCAGTAGTCCGGGATAGATGTAGCATCCAAGAAATAACCCGTGATGAAGATATAGGACCATTGCTTGTATATGTACCATATAAGTATACAGCACGTGTCAATTTTCATTAGCCATAGGCGATTAATTCATGCAATACGTGACAACATGGCACCCCCTACTTTTCTCTTCAATGCGAGCGCGACCGATACAAGCTCAAGTTAGCAGTAGCTGTTGGACTATTGACTTGGATGTTTGTACTGCGCTTAGAAATAATATTTACGCCTTGCAAGGATTTTTCTTTTTCCTTTCAGTAAATGCAGAGAATTATTAAGCATGACACAAACAAAAGCGTAATTCTAATAAAATTAAAAATAAGTTAAATAAAAAAGGATTCTGAAAATAATAATAAACAACTAGATCGCGCCGGCCATTTGATGATGACGGATTTTATTGCAGACTATATCTCGGAACGTGTTCGCAGCTAAACATTTAATGTAGAAGTGGCAAGATCGGAGAAAGTCGCTGTGATGTCGATTGTTGCCGGGAGACACACGTTGCCACGTATTATTTGTATACGTATAAATCGCATGTAAACATTGAATCCCTATAGCTAATGAACATAGACACATACGGTATATATTATGCTATTTTAAAACAATAATTAATTTAGCATATATCTTTCAAAATAATCTCAATGTGGGGGTGTTCAATTTCGATTAATAGGCATCCTCTGAGTGATAGTATAGATTCATCTTAGGCATTATATTAGCTCTGCTATAATTATTATCATAATCTTATTTATTAAAAATTAAACTTCAAAATTTTAAATTCAAAATATTATAGGTTATTTATTTTCTAAATGAATGTCAGATACAAAACAACCTGGGAATATAAAAATCACTATGTTTATAATTTACATAGGAAACATTCTTATCTTGAAGCTCCAAGATTTTAATTGTTACATATTGGTATCATATTGAAATACAATTTTATTTCTTAATACGTTAAAGAATTATTAACTTATTGCCGCATGTTAAATTTGATAATTATATTAATAACGATAGTCATATTTACTTAACTTACTTAAGGTCAGTAAGTAATACAGTTCAACGTTTTAACAAATTACAAAAGTAGGTATAATTTCGGTTTGCCCCAACGAATTTGAATGTTTTACAGAATTTCACAGAAAATTGAAGAGTATGTATAAAGAAATTGCGTGGTTGTACAAAAATATAACAGGGGGGCGGTGTTCTTAATTTATGTATGTTACTTGTATTTTCTTTAAAATTTGGAACGGAACAATGTATTTTTAATACCGTAATATTAAAGTACATAAAGCTTTTCTCTTGACGAAAATATAGTCATACGAACGCAATACAATTTATTACAAATTTATTTATTTTAAGAGGGTCGCTCGACAGTGTGTATAGTTTGCCAACAGCAAAAATAATTTTTCATAACTCCATAAGTCCTAAGTAAACAATAACGAGAAAAAAAAACAATATAATAAATATAATAATGCGTTAGTTATAAACAAATCATTTACTCATTAGTAACGAAAGCGTATAAAAATTGATATCTAATTCATCCCCGCGTATAACATGAAACTAAGTAAAAGAACAGATTATTATAACTAAATATAAATAAGGAAATATATTGACTAAATAACATAAACAAAACAAACAAAATATATTGAAATAAGAGAGCACAAAAAATAAAACAAAAAAAAAAACTTTAATTTAACAATATTCAAAGTGTCCACTATTATTTTCAATACACATGTTTACTCGTCGATTAGTAGAGACCACAGCTACTCCAATTTCGGAGGCAGCAATTGTTGTCATCGGTTTTTGTGATAAACTATGTCTTTTATTCTGCCCCATAAATAAAAAACAAGAACATTTCGTAAGGCGAATAAAAACACAATTAGGGAATATTGCCATGAAGCAAGAACTGCATTTTCAAAGCATTGAAAATACATTCTGATCATGTCATAAGCTTCAACGTTAGAATATATTTTGCAAACTTAATAATTCATGTGCAGGTGTCCAAAAAGGCTTCATTTGCTAAATACGTGTATCACGATTAATTACAAGTGACACTAATATTTTGGCATTTCGATTTTCATGGCGCCTACCTTGGAAATCTCATAATGTAATTTAGTATCATAGTGCATACGATATTGTATGACAGAAATTTAAATAAAAGCAAACTATACTCTGTTCAGTATTATTATTATTTTGGAAAAGACATTTAAAAAATAATAGCCGCTAGTAGGGTACTTAGGACAGTTCTGGACCCACCACCCCCCACTCCTACTACCCCCCCCTCCCCCCTCCCCGCAAGATAGGTAGAACCCTCTACCAACCCAACTGATATGGCGCCCCCTAGCGGCCGCCAACCCAACTAAAAATTGCAGATTTCATCATTACCAACCCAACTGATGTGGTGCCCCCTAGCGGCCGCCAACCCAACTAAAAATTGCAGATTTCATCATTACCAACCCAACTGATGTGGTACCCCCTAGCGGTCGCCAACCCAACTAAAAATTGCAGATTTCATCATTACCAACCCAACTAAAAATTGCAGATTTCATCATTACCAACCCAATGTGGCGCCCTCTGACGGCCACTAACCAAACTAAGAAATGGCAGATTTCATCATTACCAACCCAATGTGGCGCCCTCTCACAGCCACTAACCAAGAAATGGCATCTCTCATGATTACCATAATGCAGCATCCTCTCACGGTCACTAGCCAAACTAAGGTGACGTCAGACAAAATGGCTGACCATCAAGATGGTCTTTGTTTCTAGAGAATTCCTGAATAAATTACCAGGCTTGCTATCGCGCTTCTCAATGTACTTCAAACAGGTCTAAACATGTTTCCAGCGGAAACCGCAACGGCTGTATGCTTCTGTGATAGCCGCATGCTTGAAATGTATATCTTACTTATAAAATAAAATAAAACAAACAATGTATTTATTATTATTAATTAACAATATGACCAAGTTTCATACCCTCAAGATGGTCGATAAAAATATAAACTTTATATCTAAGATCGGCATACCATTTCAAAATTATAAAATAAATATACAGTATGCTTCTGTGATAGCCGCACGCTTGAAATGCATATCTTACTTATAAAATAAAATAAAACAAACAATGTATTTATTATTATTAATTAACAATATAACCAAGTTTCATACCCTCAAGATGGTCGATAAAAATATAAACTTTATATCTAAGATCGGCATACCATTTCAAAATTATAAAATAAATATACAGTATGCTACTGGACGAGATAGCAACCAAGTATGAATATACAGGACGTTTCAAAGGTAGGATAGAATAGCAAGATGGCCGCCAAAAATCTAATAAACTAAGGTGACGTCAGGCATCCAATCTATCAAAACCATGCACTCAAACTCCTATGAAACATCATCTCAAAACCATCGCTAGAATCAGCTCACGTCATGAAGCAGTTCTGAAACCCCTATATTAAAACCACACATTCAAACCACTATCAAATCCCTCTTTTCTCAAAAAGCCATCCAACCATCCATCAATCCATCCATCCATCCATACATCCATCAATCCATCCATCCAACCATCAATCCATCCATCCATCCATCCATCCATACATCCATCCATCCATCCATCCAACCATCCATCCTCAAAACAATACTTTCAAGTCCATTAATCCATCCATCCATCTGGACGAGATAGCAACCAAGTATAAATATACAGGACATTTCAAAGGTAGGGATTTTTAGAAAAGCAAGATGGCGAATCCAAGATGGCCGCCAAAAATCTAATAAACTAAGGTGTCGTCAGGCATCCAATCTATCAAAACCATGCACTCAAACTCCTATGAAACATCATTTCAAAACCATCGCTAGAATCAGCTCACGTCATGAAGCGGTTCTGAAACCCCTATATTAAAACCACACATTCAAACCACTATCAAATCCCTCTTTTCTCAAAAAGCCATCCAACCATCCATCAATCCATCCATCCATCCATCCATCCATCCATACATCCATACATCCATACATCCATCCATCCATCCATCCATCCATCCATCAATCCATCCATCCATCCATACATCCATCCAATCATCCATCCAACCATCCATCCATCCAACCATCCATTAATCCATCCATCCATCTGGACGAGATAGCAACCAAGTATGAATATACAGGACGTTTCAAAGGTAGGGATTTTTAGAAAAGCAAGATGGCGAATCCAAGATGGCCGCCAAAAATCTAATAAACTAAGGTGTCGTCAGGCATCCAATCTATCAAAACCATGCACTCAAACTCCTATGAAACATCATTTCAAAACCATCGCTAGAATCAGCTCACGTCATGAAGCGGTTCTGAAACCCCTATATTAAAACCACACATTCAAACCACTATCAAATCCCTCTTTTCTCAAAAAGCCATCCAACCATCCATCAATCCATCCATCCATCCATCCATCCATCCATACATCCATCCATCCATCCAACAATCAATCCATCCATCCATCCATCCATACATCCATCCATCCATCCATCCATCCATACATCCACACATCCATCCATCCATCCATCCAACAATCAATCCATCCATCCATCCATCCATACATCCATACATCCATCCATCCATCCATCCATCCATCCATCCATCCATCCAACCATCCATCCATCCATCCATCCATCTGGATAACATAGCAACCAAATATTAATATACAGAACATTTCAAAGGTAGGGATTTTTAGAAAAGTAAGATAGCGAATCCAAGATGTCCGCCAAAAATCTAATAAACTAAGGTGACGTCAGGCGAAATGGCCGACTATCAATATGATCGATCAAAATATAAACTCAACTTCTAGAAAATACCCAACTCCATATCACGCATCACAACAACAACCACCACCACAACCACCCAACATAGTTTCAAACGCCACAACACCAGACCAACTTAAGAAGATACATCTAGGTCAATCCCCAACACAACATACTTTCAAACGCCACCACCGCGGATTTACATCTAAGATCGGCATACTTTGTCAAAATCATAAAATAAATATATAGTATGGTACTGGATAACATAGCAACCAAACATGAATATACAGGACATTTCAAAAGTAAGACTTTTAGAAAAGTAAAATAATGAGCCCATATTTTTAAGAAAACAATTTATTAAAAATAAAACAACTACACACATCAAACAAACCTCAACCATACTTTCAATTTCACAAATATCAAAATTTAAACAAAACAATCAAATGCAAAGGCAAGGAATGTTCTCGAGATGACCCATATAGTGCAATATAACAATGCAGTAAAACGATAGAGGTGAGATACATGGTCTATCAAAAATTTTTATTACCCACTTTTTTTCAGCAATCAAAACTTTTTTGACAAAACACTATACATATGAAAATAGACATAACATTAAATATTTCCATTTTAGAGATACCCCAGTTTAATCTCAATTTTAAATAACATAAATTCTTAAATTGATTTAGTTAACTTTCTTATAATATTTAAAAAAGGTTGAAAAAGAAAACATACTAAGTCCCACAACAGATAAAATATGTACTATCTTTTTACACTTCATGTTTAGTACTATCATTAGAAGAAATATGCTTGAGGTACAGCTTTTAATATGAAATTTAGAGGTTTTTATGCAAAATACATAGTTTATCACTAATAAAACTAATTTTGAAACACATTGTCCACATAGCAAATACCACTTCCTGTACATTTTAAAAAATAACAATTTTTATATATCATAAAAGAACCAAACAAAAAACTAATATAAAGACAGCATTAACGTTCTAACCAAAAGATTTACAAAAATATTAAATATATACTTGTTCTAAAAATGCTTCTATCTCTCTTTTACAGTTTATGTTTGTACAGCAGCGAATGTATTACATTTCCTTTGAAATTACATAAAAATCCATGCAATACACTTAAAACATTTGAAAAATCATGTTTGGTAAGCCCACTATATATCAATATTTAAGACAAAAAATTATTATTAATTTTCCATCTACAGATACCCCTGCTTAATATCAATTTGAATTAACATAAATTCATAAAATGAGTCTATCTTTTACAGTTCGTGGGTTGTACTATCATTAGAAGAAATATGATTGACGAGCGGCTTTTAATATGAAATTTAGAGGTTTTTACACAAAAACATAGTTTATGCCTAATAAAAACTAATTTTGAAACACATTGTACACATAGCAAATACCACTTCCTATACATTTAAAAAATAACAATGTTTATACATCATAAAAGAACGAAACAAAAAAACTAATATAAAGACAGCATTAACGTTCTAACCGAATTCGAGCCATACTTTCCCATGTTTTGTGAGCTGTTGCATTGTCCTGTTGGAAATACCCATGTAAAAGTTCGTCATCATGAAGATTTTGTAAAAACGGTTCAAGTAAATTATTTCGATATCTCTCAGCATTTATCGATCCTTCAAAAAACACAGGTCCAAATATACACCTTCTAGAAACCGCTAGCCAAACACCAATTTTCTGCGGATGGAGAGGCGATTGAATAAACTCATGAGGATTCTCCGAAGACCAAATACGCATATTTTGTTTGTTTATATAGCCGGATAGGTGAAACCATTCTTTTTGTATATATTTGTAGAGTAAAAGCAGCATTCGATCGACTAAGAAATAGTAGCACTTAAAACATTTGAAAAATCATGTTTGGTAAGCCTACTATTTAAGACAAAAATTATTATTTATTTCCATTTACAACAGATAGCCCACTATTTATCAATATTTAAGGGCAAAAAATTATTATTAATTTCCCCATTTACAACAGATTTCCTTGTTTAATCTCAATTTTTGAATAACATAAATTCTTAAATTGATTTAGTTAACTTTCTTATAATATTTAAAAAAGGGCGAGAAAGAAAACATACTAAGTCTCACAACGGATAAAATATATGCTATCTTTTACAGTTCATGTTTTTGTACTATCATTACAAGAAATAAGCCTCGCGATTAGCTTTTAATCTGAAATTTAGATGCTTCATAAAACCACCTCAGAGACACTAAAAAATTATGATTTTCAGCTCAACCAACCATTCAAAAAGTTGATACATCAAATTCATGAATATTAATATCACTCTACACTCTTAATAAAAAATTTAGCAGAAGTCTCACATTAAATGAATACAAAATTTATATATGCACTACATTAAATGAAGATTGAATTTTATACACTGCTTATATCACCAGAAATTTTGTTACAAGATTATATGATTAGATAGACTCATGACTAAGCCTAAACGGACACCAGGCTTTCAATATGTAGTAAAGTTTTTTTCTTCATACATTTAATATAAACTAATGATCTATCTTTAGAAAGCATCCACAGGTCCATTAGAACTTGTGGGTGGTGCAACATCTACTTTAACCCTCTTCTTAGGCGGTCCGGCAACATGCTCACATGTATCCACACCCTCCCTACAAATACCGCAAACAAAATTGCGGTGGAGAGTATTCACATGTCGCTCCATGCTATCACGCCGGGTGAAGGATTTTCCGCAAATGATGTAATTCATTCTATGAAAAACAAATTAAAAATAATTAATATAATAAATTTAAGAGAATAAAAAGCTATTGAAACCTAATTTTTAATATATCGAAATTGCTAATTTATTTGACTGATCCGCGTATATTTAACTAAAAAATACCTGTATTATTCAGAATTTATTTAAATTATTAAAAAAAATCTCTTTAAAGAACCATATAAAATAATTAACTTAATTATATAAATTTACATTAAAAACAATTTAAAGAAAGCACTAAATGCAAAAAATACTTGTATTATACAAAATTTATTTAAATTATTGAAAAAATCTTTTTAAAGAACCGTATAAAATAATCAACTTAATTATATAAATTTACACGCTTAAACGTTAAAAACAATATAAAGAAGCTACTAAATGCATATAAAATACTTTGAGGCACCCTGGATTAATTGTATATAAAAATAATATTCAATAAAATATTCAATAAAATTAGCACCATTAAATTATTAAGAATAGCCTTATAATTGAAAAACAATTTTTAAAAAGTCCTATAAAATTTTAGAGTGGTAGAAAAACTATGATCCGCGTATATTTAACTAAAAATACCTGTATTATTGAGAATTTATTGATAAAACCTTATAAAATAATCAATTTAATAATATAAATTTACGCACCTAAAAATTTAAAAAAAAAGAAAAAAAAAAAGAAAACAATATAAAGAAGCTACTAAATACAAATAAAATACTTGAAACATATCCTGGATTAATTGTATATAAAAATAATATTCAATAAAATATTAATAAAATTTACGCCATTAAATTATTAAAAATAGTCTAATTGAAAAAACAATTTTTAAAAAGCCCTATGAAATTTTAGAGTGGTAGAAAAACTAATGAAAAATATTGCAAGTTAATATTATATAAATTAGGGTTTCTAAATACCTTATAGTAAACACAAACAAGCACTAAAAACGATGTTGACTGTTTAAAGACACTGGTTATAATAAAATTAAATATGCCGATCTACGTATATATAGATACACATCTGTTTTTTCCCGCGCATACATATATATACATATATACGTATGCGACCAGAGGTAATTTAGCGCTGTAAAATGCCTTTCTCACGGTGGTCCGGCTACAATAGGCCCTTTTTCACACACACACACACACACACATATATATATATATATATATGTATATGTATGTATGTGAACGGAGATAATTAGTAGCGGCCACATTCCATTCTCACGGGTGACTGTGTGTTCTAAAGCATCTGTTTAATTTTTAGCGTCGCATACCTGCATTCAATGAGGGTTTCGAGTCCGGGAATTTCGTCTTTCTACCTGTACAGATAGATCTGTCTTTATATAAAATTCGTATATATTAACTATGATTTTAGTTTTAAAATAAAAAATAATAAGAAGGTTAAAATAATTCGTTATTTTGTAGATAGTTGCATAGAGCTAAAACATTATTTTGCATGCATATACATTCTCCAGTAGTTTTATTATTATGATAAAAACAATGATTGACATTTTTAATAAGCTTTGGTACATCATTAAAATATTCCAGTAAATTAAATGCTAATGATGTAAAAATACCTAAAAATATTTCGTAAAACAAGAGTATTTTAGTTAAATATACGGAGATCCATATGAAAAACTACGAAAGTTATATTAATGTTAAATATTAAATAATTTAATTAAATGAAAACACATCGTTTCACAAAAATTATGTTTTATTAAACACAAGATGTACATTTCATTTACCATAACAGTACATTATAAACCTTTCTTAATATTGATGATACAGGATCAGTTAAATTAGTATAGTTGTTAAGAAATTGGAGGAGCATTTGATAGTATTTTCTTCATAAAAGTAGTATGTATTATGATATAAGATAGTGTTATAAACTATACAATAAATATTATTCAGTATTGGAATACACAATGAATAACACAAATTTGAGTAGAGAAAGATAAATATTTCTAATTGCACATGTGTGAATTTGAATTTATCGGGAATATACAGAGTAATTATTTACATCTGATGGTGAAACATGGTCGCGTATTTTATATCATTCAGTAATTTAATTTGCTCTATAGCTAGACAATGAGGTGGATGCTAAGCATTAATTTGTACACACGTAATGTTATGATCGTCAGTGTAACATATATATTCAAGTCTAACACAAACTTTTTGATTTATTGAAACCCCAATAGAAATTATCACTATTTCGAGAAGAATAGTCATGTACCTGTACATATTCAAAGCCGCTGAAGTATGAGTACATTAACAGCTGTATACGCGTGTCTTTATCATCCACTTTAATGTGTTACTGTAATTCCAGGTACTTTTTTTATTTATACGTACATATATTGTGAATTATTACACTAATTATAAATCAAAATTAATTATAGATAGACAAACATTATACAGGTATATTGCAAACATGTAATGCTAAGATAATCAGAGTGATATATACATACATGTGAAGAAATTTATAGTTTATTCAATCTCTTATTAAAAGAGTTATTAATATTTTTCAAATGAATACCTGGCAGTGGTGGAAAACTGTTGAAATTTGAATAGATTAATAGTTACATATGCGAGCTTCAGAATAGCCTCTGAACATGTTGGGGAGAGGTTTAAACTGCTTTCTATTCAACATGAACTCCGGTGAACTTGTTAAAAAAACCGGTTCTGTATCGGTTCAGTTTGACAGGAGCGGCTTTTAGAATACTAAGTCATGAATGGCACACCAAAGATAGGTATTTTTTTTATTAAACTGTATTATCACACCCTCTTCCGAAGCCGATGCGTCACCATTTATCTTAGGGCTATAGCTGGATCAGCAAGAATTGCAGAACCAGCACCAGCCCTAAGATAATTGGTGAAGCATCGGCATCGGAAGAGGGTGTGATAATACAGTTTAATAAAAAAATACCTATCTGTGGTGCGCCATTCATGACTTAGAATTCTAAAAGCCGCTCCTGTCAAACTGAACCGATACAGAACCGGTTTTTTTAACAAGTTCACCGGAGTTCATGTTGAATAGAAAGCAGTTTAAACCTCTCCCCAACATGTTCAGAGGCTATTCTGAAGCTCGCATATGTAACTATTAATCTATTCAAATTTCAACAGTTTTCCACCACTGCCAGGTATTCATTTGAAAAATATTAATAACTCTTTTAATAAGAGATTGAATAAACTATAAATTTCTTCACATGTATGTATATATCACTCTGATTATCTTAGCATTACATGTTTGCAATATACCTGTATAATGTTTGTCTATCTATAATTAATTTTGATTTATAATTAGTGTAATAATTCACAATATATGTACGTATAAATAAAAAAAGTACCTGGAATTACAGTAACACATTAAAGTGGATGATAAAGACACGCGTATACAGCTGTTAATGTACTCATACTTCAGCGGCTTTGAATATGTACAGGTACATGACTATTCTTCTCGAAATAGTGATAATTTCTATTGGGGTTTCAATAAATCAAAAAGTTTGTGTTAGACTTGAATATATATGTTACACTGACGATCATAACATTACGTGTGTACAAATTAATGCTTAGCATCCACCTCATTGTCTAGCTATAGAGCAAATTAAATTACTGAATGATATAAAATACGCGACCATGTTTCACCATCAGATGTAAATAATTACTCTGTATATTCCCGATAAATTCAAATTCACACATGTGCAATTAGAAATATTTATCTTTCTCTACTCAAATTTGTGTTATTCATTGTGTATTCCAATACTGAATAATATTTATTGTATAGTTTATAACACTATCTTATATTATAATACATACTACTTTTATGAAGAAAATACTATCAAATGCTCCTCCAATTTCTTAACAACTATACTAATTTAACTGATCCTGTATCATCAATATTAAGAAAGGTTTATAATGTACTGTTATGGTAAATGAAATGTACATCTTGTGTTTAATAAAACATAATTTTTGTGAAACGATGTGTTTTCATTTAATTAAATTATTTAATATTTAACATTAATATAACTTTCGTAGTTTTTCATATGGATCTCCGTATATTTAACTAAAATACTCTTGTTTTACGAAATATTTTTAGGTATTTTTACATCATTAGCATTTAATTTACTGGAATATTTTAATGATGTACCAAAGCTTATTAAAAATGTCAATCATTGTTTTTATCATAATAATAAAACTACTGGAGAATGTATATGCATGCAAAATAATGTTTTAGCTCTATGCAACTATCTACAAAATAACGAATTATTTTAACCTTCTTATTATTTTTTATTTTAAAACTAAAATCATAGTTAATATATACGAATTTTATATAAAGACAGATCTATCTGTACAGGTAGAAAGACGAAATTCCCGGACTCGAAACCCTCATTGAATGCAGGTATGCGACGCTAAAAATTAAACAGATGCTTTAGAACACACAGTCACCCGTGAGAATGGAATGTGGCCGCTACTAATTATCTCCGTTCACATACATACATATACATATATATATATATATATATGTGTGTGTGTGTGTGTGTGTGAAAAAGGGCCTATTGCAGCCGGACCACCGTGAGAAAGGCATTTTACAGCGCTAAATTACCTCTGGTCGCATACGTATATATGTATATATATGTATGCGCGGGAAAAAACAGATGTGTATCTATATATACGTAGATCGGCATATTTAATTTTATTATAACCAGTGTCTTTAAACAGTCAACATCGTTTTTAGTGCTTGTTTGTGTTTACTATAAGGTATTTAGAAACCCTAATTTATATAATATTAACTTGCAATATTTTTCATTAGTTTTTCTACCACTCTAAAATTTCATAGGGCTTTTTAAAAATTGTTTTTTCAATTAGACTATTTTTAATAATTTAATGGCGTAAATTTTATTAATATTTTATTGAATATTATTTTTATATACAATTAATCCAGGATATGTTTCAAGTATTTTATTTGTATTTAGTAGCTTCTTTATATTGTTTTCTTTTTTTTTTTCTTTTTTTTTAAATTTTTAGGTGCGTAAATTTATATTATTAAATTGATTATTTTATAAGGTTTTATCAATAAATTCTCAATAATACAGGTATTTTTAGTTAAATATACGCGGATCATAGTTTTTCTACCACTCTAAAATTTTATAGGACTTTTTAAAAATTGTTTTTCAATTATAAGGCTATTCTTAATAATTTAATGGTGCTAATTTTATTGAATATTTTATTGAATATTATTTTTATATACAATTAATCCAGGGTGCCTCAAAGTATTTTATATGCATTTAGTAGCTTCTTTATATTGTTTTTAACGTTTAAGCGTGTAAATTTATATAATTAAGTTGATTATTTTATACGGTTCTTTAAAAAGATTTTTTCAATAATTTAAATAAATTTTGTATAATACAAGTATTTTTTGCATTTAGTGCTTTCTTTAAATTGTTTTTAATGTAAATTTATATAATTAAGTTAATTATTTTATATGGTTCTTTAAAGAGATTTTTTTTAATAATTTAAATAAATTCTGAATAATACAGGTATTTTTTAGTTAAATATACGCGGATCAGTCAAATAAATTAGCAATTTCGATATATTAAAAATTAGGTTTCAATAGCTTTTTATTCTCTTAAATTTATTATATTAATTATTTTTAATTTGTTTTTCATAGAATGAATTACATCATTTGCGGAAAATCCTTCACCCGGCGTGATAGCATGGAGCGACATGTGAATACTCTCCACCGCAATTTTGTTTGCGGTATTTGTAGGGAGGGTGTGGATACATGTGAGCATGTTGCCGGACCGCCTAAGAAGAGGGTTAAAGTAGATGTTGCACCACCCACAAGTTCTACTAATGGACCTGTGGATGCTTTCTAAAGATAGATCATTAGTTTATATTAAATGTATGAAGAAAAAAACTTTACTACATATTGAAAGCCTGGTGTCCGTTTAGGCTTAGTCATGAGTCTATCTAATCATATAATCTTGTAACAAAATTTCTGGTGATATAAGCAGTGTATAAAATTCAATCTTCATTTAATGTAGTGCATATATAAATTTTGTATTCATTTAATGTGAGACTTCTGCTAAATTTTTTATTAAGAGTGTAGAGTGATATTAATATTCATGAATTTGATGTATCAACTTTTTGAATGGTTGGTTGAGCTGAAAATCATAATTTTTTAGTGTCTCTGAGGTGGTTTTATGAAGCATCTAAATTTCAGATTAAAAGCTAATCGCGAGGCTTATTTCTTGTAATGATAGTACAAAAACATGAACTGTAAAAGATAGCATATATTTTATCCGTTGTGAGACTTAGTATGTTTTCTTTCTCGCCCTTTTTTAAATATTATAAGAAAGTTAACTAAATCAATTTAAGAATTTATGTTATTCAAAAATTGAGATTAAACAAGGAAATCTGTTGTAAATGGGGAAATTAATAATAATTTTTTGCCCTTAAATATTGATAAATAGTGGGCTATCTGTTGTAAATGGAAATAAATAATAATTTTTGTCTTAAATAGTAGGCTTACCAAACATGATTTTTCAAATGTTTTAAGTGCTACTATTTCTTAGTCGATCGAATGCTGCTTTTACTCTACAAATATATACAAAAAGAATGGTTTCACCTATCCGGCTATATAAACAAACAAAATATGCGTATTTGGTCTTCGGAGAATCCTCATGAGTTTATTCAATCGCCTCTCCATCCGCAGAAAATTGGTGTTTGGCTAGCGGTTTCTAGAAGGTGTATATTTGGACCTGTGTTTTTTGAAGGATCGATAAATGCTGAGAGATATCGAAATAATTTACTTGAACCGTTTTTACAAAATCTTCATGATGACGAACTTTTACATGGGTATTTCCAACAGGACAATGCAACAGCTCACAAAACATGGGAAAGTATGGCTCGAATTCGGTTAGAACGTTAATGCTGTCTTTATATTAGTTTTTTTGTTTCGTTCTTTTATGATGTATAAACATTGTTATTTTTTAAATGTATAGGAAGTGGTATTTGCTATGTGTACAATGTGTTTCAAAATTAGTTTTTATTAGGCATAAACTATGTTTTTGTGTAAAAACCTCTAAATTTCATATTAAAAGCCGCTCGTCAATCATATTTCTTCTAATGATAGTACAACCCACGAACTGTAAAAGATAGACTCATTTTATGAATTTATGTTAATTCAAATTGATATTAAGCAGGGGTATCTGTAGATGGAAAATTAATAATAATTTTTTGTCTTAAATATTGATATATAGTGGGCTTACCAAACATGATTTTTCAAATGTTTTAAGTGTATTGCATGGATTTTTATGTAATTTCAAAGGAAATGTAATACATTCGCTGCTGTACAAACATAAACTGTAAAAGAGAGATAGAAGCATTTTTAGAACAAGTATATATTTAATATTTTTGTAAATCTTTTGGTTAGAACGTTAATGCTGTCTTTATATTAGTTTTTTGTTTGGTTCTTTTATGATATATAAAAATTGTTATTTTTTAAAATGTACAGGAAGTGGTATTTGCTATGTGGACAATGTGTTTCAAAATTAGTTTTATTAGTGATAAACTATGTATTTTGCATAAAAACCTCTAAATTTCATATTAAAAGCTGTACCTCAAGCATATTTCTTCTAATGATAGTACTAAACATGAAGTGTAAAAAGATAGTACATATTTTATCTGTTGTGGGACTTAGTATGTTTTCTTTTTCAACCTTTTTTAAATATTATAAGAAAGTTAACTAAATCAATTTAAGAATTTATGTTATTTAAAATTGAGATTAAACTGGGGTATCTCTAAAATGGAAATATTTAATGTTATGTCTATTTTCATATGTATAGTGTTTTGTCAAAAAAGTTTTGATTGCTGAAAAAAAGTGGGTAATAAAAATTTTTGATAGACCATGTATCTCACCTCTATCGTTTTACTGCATTGTTATATTGCACTATATGGGTCATCTCGAGAACATTCCTTGCCTTTGCATTTGATTGTTTTGTTTAAATTTTGATATTTGTGAAATTGAAAGTATGGTTGAGGTTTGTTTGATGTGTGTAGTTGTTTTATTTTTAATAAATTGTTTTCTTAAAAATATGGGCTCATTATTTTACTTTTCTAAAAGTCTTACTTTTGAAATGTCCTGTATATTCATGTTTGGTTGCTATGTTATCCAGTACCATACTATATATTTATTTTATGATTTTGACAAAGTATGCCGATCTTAGATGTAAATCCGCGGTGGTGGCGTTTGAAAGTATGTTGTGTTGGGGATTGACCTAGATGTATCTTCTTAAGTTGGTCTGGTGTTGTGGCGTTTGAAACTATGTTGGGTGGTTGTGGTGGTGGTTGTTGTTGTGATGCGTGATATGGAGTTGGGTATTTTCTAGAAGTTGAGTTTATATTTTGATCGATCATATTGATAGTCGGCCATTTCGCCTGACGTCACCTTAGTTTATTAGATTTTTGGCGGACATCTTGGATTCGCTATCTTACTTTTCTAAAAATCCCTACCTTTGAAATGTTCTGTATATTAATATTTGGTTGCTATGTTATCCAGATGGATGGATGGATGGATGGATGGTTGGATGGATGGATGGATGGATGGATGGATGGATGGATGGATGTATGGATGTATGGATGGATGGATGGATGGATTGATTGTTGGATGGATGGATGGATGGATGTGTGGATGTATGGATGGATGGATGGATGGATGGATGTATGGATGGATGGATGGATGGATTGATTGTTGGATGGATGGATGGATGTATGGATGGATGGATGGATGGATGGATGGATTGATGGATGGTTGGATGGCTTTTTGAGAAAAGAGGGATTTGATAGTGGTTTGAATGTGTGGTTTTAATATAGGGGTTTCAGAACCGCTTCATGACGTGAGCTGATTCTAGCGATGGTTTTGAAATGATGTTTCATAGGAGTTTGAGTGCATGGTTTTGATAGATTGGATGCCTGACGACACCTTAGTTTATTAGATTTTTGGCGGCCATCTTGGATTCGCCATCTTGCTTTTCTAAAAATCCCTACCTTTGAAACGTCCTGTATATTCATACTTGGTTGCTATCTCGTCCAGATGGATGGATGGATTAATGGATGGTTGGATGGATGGATGGTTGGATGGATGATTGGATGGATGTATGGATGGATGGATGGATTGATGGATGGATGGATGGATGGATGGATGGATGTATGGATGTATGGATGGATGGATGGATGGATGGATGGATTGATGGATGGTTGGATGGCTTTTTGAGAAAAGAGGGATTTGATAGTGGTTTGAATGTGTGGTTTTACTATAGGGGTTTCAGAACCGCTTCATGACGTGAGCTGATTCTAGCGATGGTTTTGAAATGATGTTTCATAGGAGTTTGAGTGCATGGTTTTGATAGATTGGATGCCTGACGACACCTTAGTTTATTAGATTTTTGGCGGCCATCTTGGATTCGCCATCTTGCTTTTCTAAAAATGCCTACCTTTGAAATGTCCTGTATATTTATACTTGGTTGCTATCTCGTCCAGATGGATGGATGGATTAATGGACTTGAAAGTATTGTTTTGAGGATGGATGGTTGGATGGATGGATGGATGGATGTATGGATGGATGGATGGATGGATGGATTGATGGTTGGATGGATGGATTGATGGATGTATGGATGGATGGATGGATTGATGGATGGTTGGATGGCTTTTTGAGAAAAGAGGGATTTGATAGTGGTTTGAATGTGTGGTTTTAATATAGGGGTTTCAGAACTGCTTCATGACGTGAGCTGATTCTAGCGATGGTTTTGAGATGATGTTTCATAGGAGTTTGAGTGCATGGTTTTGATAGATTGGATGCCTGACGTCACCTTAGTTTATTAGATTTTTGGCGGCCATCTTGCTATTCTATCCTACCTTTGAAACGTCCTGTATATTCATACTTGGTTGCTATCTCGTCCAGTAGCATACTGTATATTTATTTTATAATTTTGAAATGGTATGCCGATCTTAGATATAAAGTTTATATTTTTATCGACCATCTTGAGGGTATGAAACTTGGTTATATTGTTAATTAATAATAATAAATACATTGTTTGTTTTATTTTATTTTATAAGTAAGATATGCATTTCAAGCGTGCGGCTATCACAGAAGCATACTGTATATTTATTTTATAATTTTGAAATGGTATGCCGATCTTAGATATAAAGTTTATATTTTTATCGACCATCTTGAGGGTATGAAACTTGGTCATATTGTTAATTAATAATAATAAATACATTGTTTGTTTTATTTTATTTTATAAGTAAGATATACATTTCAAGCATGCGGCTATCACAGAAGCATACAGCCGTTGCGGTTTCCGCTGGAAACATGTTTAGACCTGTTTGAAGTACATTGAGAAGCGCGATAGCAAGCCTGGTAATTTATTCAGGAATTCTCTAGAAACAAAGACCATCTTGATGGTCAGCCATTTTGTCTGACGTCACCTTAGTTTGGCTAGTGACCGTGAGAGGATGCTGCATTATGGTAATCATGAGAGATGCCATTTCTTGGTTAGTGGCTGTGAGAGGGCGCCACATTGGGTTGGTAATGATGAAATCTGCCATTTCTTAGTTTGGTTAGTGGCCGTCAGAGGGCGCCACATTGGGTTGGTAATGATGAAATCTGCAATTTTTAGTTGGGTTGGTAATGATGAAATCTGCAATTTTTAGTTGGGTTGGCGACCGCTAGGGGGTACCACATCAGTTGGGTTGGTAATGATGAAATCTGCAATTTTTAGTTGGGTTGGCGGCCGCTAGGGGGCACCACATCAGTTGGGTTGGTAATGATGAAATCTGCAATTTTTAGTTGGGTTGGCGGCCGCTAGGGGGCGCCATATCAGTTGGGTTGGTAGAGGGTTCTACCTATCTTGCGGGGAGGGGGGGAGGGGGGGTAGTAGGAGTGGGGGGTGGTGGGTCCAGAACTGTCCTAAGTACCCTACTCAACTGTAATGGAACTTCTTAGGTTTCTGACACTCTCAGTCGCTCTCTGTCGCACACCTTCAGCAAAGCTTCAACTATATTCTTATCTCATTCCGTTGTCGAAGCTGGCTTGTAAACTGATGGTAGAATGTAATATAATACTACACGTTGATGGTGTGAGTAGTAACACACAATAATTAGAAATATTAAACACGCGTTGATCATTTTAAAGGATTTCTTGGGTATTAAAGTTATATGCGAATACAAGTTTTCTGACAAATATGATGATGGTACTTAGGAAAATGACAACGCGCCCTTAAAATATACGTTTTCTTAAAAAATTTTTTTTTTAAAAAATATACTACAATTTCGAAATTGTCCATCTAGGCATGTGTATCTGTTTTTAAATTATTCCTGAACATTCTAAACCAACAAATATTCATTGATTTGGTACTTTTAGTACAGCTCTCAAGAAAAATTAATTTTTAATCAGTATTGTGACGTCATTCAACGTTCATGAACAGCAATGGCGTCGCAATTCTGCTCGATAAATATGGCGTATTTTGCGCAAGAGAACTTACAAGTAGTAATTACTGAAATATGCGTCTTTAAAGTACATACTACTTGATAAAAGTAATCGTGTAGTAGCAGCCACTACAAATATTTCCTTTAAAGTTATAGTTGCTACAAAGTAGTACATGGGACCAATTGGTCCACACCCCTGTAACTTTAAAGTTGTGCAGGTTCGTTAAGACTACCATGAAGTAGCACACTACTGTAAGGTTCCCGGTGCCACTTCAAAGTTCCACGTAGAACTTAACCTAAAATTAACACATGATTGCGGTTAGTGGTAGTGAATTATTGTATAAATAGCTTTTTTCAAAGTTCTGGCTACGAAAGAAAAGAATGGAGAAATGGGAGAACGACAAAGTATTGTACTGGCCGCACAACTCAAATCATTCACATAGGGAGACTTTAAGATGCAATCCCGCCAATGCTCCAGAGGAGAGTAGGGTACATTATTCGTACATCTTCAAATTATCGAATATTAACAACTTTAAAGATGCCTTACAGATCGAAAAACAATTAATCGGTTTTAACATATGCAGTAGATCAATGATTAAACTGTCGATTAGTCTATGCATTAAAGACCATTCTCTAAACTGTTGCGAGAATGAAATTTTTGACGAATATACTATTATTTCGTCTTTATAATCATCATCAACGTCATATTTAGGAACAAATAACTCATCATAGCCCTAATAATTGTAGATTTTATCTTTAAAATTTTCAACAAATTTCACATCCTCTTACTTCTGGTTCTGCTTGACAGGCTTGTCCACTGTTAGTCGTTTGAACTGATGACACTGATGCTTTTGCAATAGTTATATTTTTCCTGTGGCCATAATGTAAGGAAATGTCGCCATTACAACTAAGAGCGTTCAGCTGAAGCCTCAGTGTTCGATAAAATATCGACGAATGTCTATAGGCTTTCTGTTGCGACGAATTTTGTTTTCAGACGCCATGAATTCGAACGCAGTTTCATTTCACAGACACGAGCGATACTTATTGGTGAGTGCCTTTGTTATTAAACTCGATGAAGTGAAACTTACCTCGTAGTAATTTTTTAAAAGTAACTGCAACTATGTAGTCGCTCTGAATTTATACGGAAAGTGAAAATTACCTGTAAGTAACATCTCGGAGTAGTAAGAACGTCGAAATTACTATAAATATTACTAAACAGTTCCGTAACTTTGTAGTAATTAATACATGTTCCGATAACGTAGCAAAAACTTTGAGCGTAACTTTCAAGGAATGCTAACTTTAAAGTCACACTTCAGTAATACAAGATGGTTATGGCCACTATCGTTTTCTACTTTAAAGTTCCAATAACTTTAAAGTAATCTTATTTAGTAGCCGTGTGGTTCCAAATACGTTAAGAGCGACTAAGAAGTTATGGGACCATAGAGGACCTACTAGTAGTAACAGTTATGTGACTGCTACTAATAAGATCTGAATTGGAGTAAATTTTACTGCTAAGTCAAATATTTAGTAGCAGTTACGTAACAGTTACCGAGTCCAAGTTCCGGTCTCAGTTCCCGTCACTTTGATGCTGCTTGGGAAACTCATCACCATTCTTAAATATGTTCAGTTAGTAATAGAGTTTCTCTAATTTCACACACATCTGTTAGCAATATATTTAGTTACATGTACTTTTTGTACCCGACACTTTTAGACAAGAAATTGTTCTTGATATATTAGTTCTAAGAATTCCTAATAACAGAAAACTATATATAAGAGTTTTAGTGTATGTAGGTAGTTATTAATGTTAATCTGAAGAAGCTACAGTGTAGCGAAACAGCTGTCGTTGTTGTTTTTATTAAACATTAAATAAATAGAGTGTAAATCATAAACATTTGTTTGTTTTATTTCACATGAATTTATTATAGTTTTGACTGCTAGTAGCACACTTCCACCAGTTGTTTTCCCCGTCTACTCCAACCTTCTGTTACATCTGAATATATTGTAATACTGCGAAAAGTATTCTTCAGAAAAGCAATTATCCGTTAGCCACATTTCGGTAATACTTTTGATATCATAGTTATTTATTAAAGGTCACAGCAATATGTTTGGTGATTCTCTTTAGAAGTTTAAATATGAAAATAAATTACGATTACCCGTTACTAAATACAAAATTACAGACCAAAAAAAGTGCACCCTGTATATATCCACATAATCCTTGTCGTAAGCCCCTTTAGACTATATGCAAATACTTAATTATTTCTCTGTGAATACGAGTTATCCATTCACAGGCTTGTGTGAAAAGATGCGAAACATGACTGAAATTAAGTGTGTTACAATTAAAGAAAAGCTACTCGCTTTTACACAGGTAACATTATTAAAAATAATTAGTGTTAATTACAATCTACCATTAGACATTATTACTGAATTCGTAATTTTAAAAACTTCTATTCAACATATTTCTAA